>JAFBJS010000857.1:0-41181 GCA_016785265.1 Paraplagusia blochii
CTGGGGGGGGTCGATCTCCCTTCGAATCCACAGCCTCACCATCACCATCACTGCTAGATAGATAGATAGATAGATAGATAGATAGATTTACCAATATTGTCTATTACAATATCAAGTATGAATATACGCAACAATTTGGCTCCAAAACTGAGGTGAACATCTTGTGACCCCATCTGTGATACCAACAAATCTGGCAAAACTCAGACGTTGTGTTATCATCTGATAAAAATTCCCTTTTTTTCCGCCTTGTATCTTTTTTATGGGATACCGCAGCAAGTAAACTCTTACTTTCTCATGGCATCTTTCAATCATCTCTTTGTCTCCTACATGATAGCTCCATCTCTAAGATCATTCTTCTACCAATGTATCCACTGTCCCTCCTCCAAACCATCTCAATCCGTCTTCTCTAGCTTTTTTTCCAAACCTTCCTGTCTGTGTTGTCCCTCTAATCACCTCATTCCTGATCCTATCCATCCTTGTCTCTCCTAAAGACAATCTCAGCATCTTTAACTCCTCCACCTCCAACTGCACCTCAAGTCTTCTGCCTATTCCTAGTGTCTCTAACCCATCCATCAAGGGCTGGTCTCTTCATGGATCATACTCTTATCTTAAAGACCAAACTGATAATGATCCAAATATACATATATAGAGGACAACTGGCCTTAACTCATCAGAGACAGTTTTGCCCGTTGGATGAAAAGTGAATAGTCTTCAAGAAACCTACTATGTTGACCAAGTGTTTTTTTGACTAAATGACCTGGATAACCAAGAATTTACAGACAACCAGCAACAATCTTAACAATATGAAATAATTCCGCCTAATATCTGGATGTCTGGTAATATCAGTCAGCCAGAATTCTCTGATATGTCCATAGGCCTTAGGAGAATATGAGCGAACACAAAGTCCATTTTTTACATGTAATCTCTGGACTCCATTTAAAAGAACTGCAGTAACAGTTGGATGACAGTGTCCACTGGCCAAGATAGATGTGAAATGGAACTTGGCAGATATTGGATTCTTTACGCCTCAACTCCGGTGGAGTGAGACGCAGACTCTATCTGAATTGCCTCCAGGGTAAATGAAGTATTATGCCCTGTTGAGGTTTGGAGTTCGCACCGGGGTCAGAAAGACGGCTGGTTCTCATTACGACCGTATCCTTACATGGTTAATTAACTGTGTTGTTGATGGTATCATATTACTGCATATACCTTGGACTTAGATGTGTTTTGGAATGAGAAAGGTCTTGACATAACACGGACGCTGCGTAAGACACGGAAACGTGATAGTCTGGCCCCCAGGTACAGATGTGTGCTAAAACTTTTATTTTTAGATATATCATCTTTTATATTCACATGCCGTGAAAGGTGTTCACACACGGCCGCACAGGCATAAAAGTCCTCTGTGATTCTACATGTACAATATTGGCCTCGCACACAATTGGTTTTGAGACATAAAAATGTACTTATTGTTTCTGCTGATGATTGGAATTTATACAAAGACGCTGAGGGGTTTCTGATTGGTTCTGATCATCACATCATCTGAATTGAACGTTTCAGTCCAACTAATGCAGTTTTGCTTGTCGTACCAACAGTACTTTTTACATATTACTCTGAAACAAGAAATCTACCCCACCAGACTAGTTGTTATCTCGTTAATCCAGGATTCTGTCAGAATCCTTTTGATAATGATTGTTTTATTTTGAAATCAAACCAAATCATCCTTTAATCTTCATCCTCTTCTGTATTACCAGCTCTCAGGGGCAACAGTCTCCACTACTGCCACCCAAATAACACTGCACCATACTGTGACCACTGGAACTTATGTGGGTTGGGCAGCGCTATGATCATCTCAGTGGCAACCTGGCAGCTGGTGGATTCAAACCAGAAGCCTTCTGGACTCAAGTCCTGTTCATTGACCTCTTATTATAATAATTATCTTCCAAAAAAGTTTCTCAAAAAAACTTTTCATTTTGTTGATTCTTTGGGGACATCTTTCTAATTTTGTCTCATCCAAGGATTGAAACCAAGTTGCTTTTCAATTTTGGGCAGTTTTGTTGTGAAACCTAAATAGTTTAACAACGTACTTTTCTATGGTCATTTAAATACATTTTAATTAATTAAACCAAAGTAAACTTGTCTTTGTGATTCACACCAAAATGCCACCTCTGTATTTAACCCATCATCCAAGTGAACAATGGGAGCAGTGATGGGGGACAGTGCCATGCTCAGTGGACCTCAGTAGTAACTTGGCTTCAAACCTGGAGCCTTCCGGACCTCAGTCCAGTTCCTTAACCACTAGACCACCACTGCCTCAGTCAGATTATTGTTCAGATTTCAAAACCATTCTTTCAGAACAGGTATAGTGATAAAACCATTTTATATCTTGCTATATATGTGAAAAAGATATTACATATATGATACATAATTCAATTTATATTTTGTTGTCTTCAACACTGTTGAAGACAGAAATAAGATGAGAAGGAAATTCTTTGTATATATATATATAAATATACAGTATATATATACATATATAAAGAATTGTTATACATAATATATATATGAAATGATATATATATCATTGATATATATAAATAATTTTGTTGAATTTTGTGTATATGTATATATGTATATATGTGTATATATATACATACATATATATATATCCTCCGTATATATATATATATATGAATATATATGTCTTATCCAAGGATTGAAACCAAGTTGCTTTTCAGTTTTGGGCAGTTTTGTTGTGCAATGGCTTTTCTGAACAGGACCTATACATATATATATATAGGTCCTGTTCAATGGCTTTTCTGAACAGGAACAGGACCTATATATATATATATATATATATATATATATAGGTCCTGTTCAGAAAAGCGATTGCACTACAGCATCTGCATGTGGGCACAGTTTTATCCTAATGTGCTTATTCACACAATCAGGAAACTGTTTTCTATTATTGCCGAGTGTGGAGATCAGAACAAGTCATCTTGAAAGCATTTGCATTCAAGATGTTCCCTGCACGGCGACACGTGAATCTGTACTCATTGGCCCACATTAGCGGAGCAGACATGGGCCAGCCATGTGGTAACAGCTACAGCTCATTTTCCTGTGGGTCCATCACTTGTGAGCCCCTCCTCATCACGACCACTATCATGCACGGAGCTCTCAGATCATCGCAGCAGACAACCACAGGGACACGTACAAACAGGGGACTTTCAGCTTCTTAATTAATAAACAGCCAAACTTCAAAGCCTCGGGCTTGTCTTATGAGCCGCCCACACTAAAGTACAGCGTCAGTGTCTCCACATCCCTGAGACGCTTTGCATAGTTAGGTAATGGCTGCACAGTAAGGGGAAATAAATGATTACATTACAGTCGTACAACACTTCACTGGCATTCTATGAAGGAATGTTTTAGGTCTGGAAACAAACACAGCTGAGCGGTTAAAGACAAATACGACAAATCTGTGATTAAAATGTCAGGAAAGACAAAATTCCCTTAATGTCATGATTTTATTACCGACTCAGAGGCTAAGGAACCGGACTTGGGTCTGGAGGGTTCCAGGTTCAAATCCACTCTCTGCCAAGTTGCCACTAAGATGTTCTAAGCATGGCAGTGTCCACACTCACTGCTCCCTGGGTGCATGAAGCTGAGCACTGTTGAATTTGGTGATGGGTTTAATGCAGAAGACACATTTCTTTGTCTCCAGTGGTGTGGATCACAATAAGTTTATTTTCCTTCCAGTTTGTTTATGGTTCCATTATGGCTGATGACTCCAGCTTCCATCTAATGGTGTAACAAGGTCTTCTTTTTTCTTTTCTATTTCATTCGCCTTGTCCCTTTTTTCAGGGGTTGCCCCAGCAAGTCAACAATTTCCATCTCCCCCTGTCTTCTGTATCCTCAACTCTAACTCCAACTACCTCCATGTCCTCCCTCACTATATCCATGACTCACCTCTTTGTCTCCTTCCTGGTAGCTCCATCTCTCTCCTTATGAGAGAAGATATCTTTAATAAGGCCAAAACCAGTGCTAAAACAGATCAGCTTGATATAAAAATAATGGAATAAATTCTTAATTATACACAGCTTTAAACAGATTACATGTAATAATTATGTTAAAAAAAACAGATGTTTTGTTCTATGATTAGTTCATTCTGAATCAGTCGTGGAACAGATTGCCTGCTCACATTTTTTGTCATCTCTTTTCTCAGGGGAAGCAACATGTAAATGCTGATTAGACAAATACAACAAGAAAACAAAATAATTAAGCTTTCACCGAAGTCAGTTACATTGTTAAAATCAGATATCAGCAGTTAACTGGTGACATATCAGACCAAAAAAATACTATGTAGCATTCTGTTTGAAGGCATAATTTCATTTTTATTTGATTAATTCAATTCATTTCTTCCAAATTATTGATATCATTTTTCATTTTTATCTGCAGAATTTATGATAAAACTAAAACACAGACCAGCAACTGCCGCTGCTTCTGACTGCAGGCAGGGTTAAATACTGCCCACTGCTCTGTGTTTGGTTTGGATGCAAACTATGGGCAGGGAAAGTCCAAACATGCCTGAAGCAATTTTTCAGGAGCAGAGCTGGGAGACCCAGGGCATTTTTGTGGACGTTTTTCAGCCTTTACCAAAACCCACGAACAGACAGAATCTTTCCTTCACAATTCTCACGTGATTAATTTTACACCCCTGTGTCTCCTTCGGGTGTTTACACTGACTGATAGATATTTTTTGAAGGCATTTCAGGCCTTGCAGTGGGTTAGATTAATTATATTATATTTTCCCATTTGACCATATCAGTCTATTTGGTATAAACAGCAATGGAGACTTAGAGCATTTAAAAAGTGGTTGGAAAACACAAAAAGAAAGGGTTGTCTATCTGGAGATTGGTGGCGAAGCCGTCTGTTCAGTTTCTCTTTTGACTTCAGTTCAGTCGAAATAAGATTATCTCCATATGTCAGTCTCTCTGCTAAATCATTATTACCCCTTCAAAGTAATAACAATAGAAACATACTGCGCTGATTAGCACGTGTAAGAGCTAAAATTTCAGTCAAATGAAACCCAAATGGACTAATGTAAATAATCTATGTGTAATCTCATAATCACCGCAGTTACTGGGGAATGTTTAATCTGATGTCATTATTGTCATCCTTGGCATTTGTGTGCAAACAACACAATTTCACAAGACCCGAATCTCGTATTCACTCTTTGTCTCTCCATATTAAACCGAATAGCGTTCACCCTCGGGCTTCAGGCAGTGCCGCATCCAAAGAATGCAATTGGAGCCAGCTAATGGCACCGGCTTTTAAAAACAGTCTGCATCTGGTCGCCTGTGCACGGACACATATGTCTGAGCTTCTCTTCCATGATAAGCACCGATGCCCCAAGCCATGAGTGAAACAGTGAAACCGTTAAAGGTGTAGATAGCATCGGTGTTAAGCATAATTAACCCTCATTGGTCTGTGATACGCCTGTTTTTACTTTTACACTAGGCTGTGATTGACCATCTCAGCAGGAGCTTACAGTAGAGATTATTGAAGTCTGGATGTGTTTACACATAGTTTTCCTCCATTACTGTAATTTTGGCTTTGAGAACATACTGTGAGTTTGTTTGTAGTTTCCCAGAATTGTGTTTAGATTACGACAATTTTCTGGTGGACCTTTTGTCAGGATGCTCATTTACATATTGTATTCTTGAGTAAAAAAAAAACAATGTTGTTTTTCTGGGCCACCAGTCCATGCATGTGCACCTGTTCACTGCCCCGTAAAATATCCTAATATCTGGAGATGAGGTTTGCCAGAAGGTTAGCGAGAGAACAACATGCTCGTGTTGTCTTTGAGGGAAATAAAATAAGAGGAATACACAGGGAAGGAACAGATGGTGAGACGGATACAAGGATTGAGAAATTGAAGTATGTAAGAAAATTAGTTGTTAAAATAGACAACTCGACGCGGTTAGCAACCTTATTGGAATTGCAGAAGTAATTAAGTGAAAGGTGGAGAAATGGCCAAGAAGGGACGGGATGGGGAGGTGCAAACACAAACCTAAAGTCAGAAAATGGGGATAAGAGAGAAAAATGAGTCTTAGAATGACTTTGGGCAGTTCCAAATGTCTCTCCAGATGTTCCCAGATGCTCCTCCAAGATGACTTCACATTAACCTGTCTTTATTGTTACAGATGTGGTTCTATTAGCTGTACCACTGATTTACACCCAGCCGGGGAGCAAACTGGAGCTCTGCTCCTACAACCCAAATTCCACAACTAGAAGAAGGGAGCAATAATGGAAATAGAAAAGCAAGGGTGTGGTGGGAACGATTGGAAAAAAGGGGGGACAGTATGACGTTGTGCCACCTCATGGCCTTAATCCTGGAGTATAGGAAAGGAAAAATGAAGGAAAGCAAGTTCCTTGTTATTGTGATTTACACCACTGCACATAACAAAATGTAACCTCTGTAATTAACCAAAGAGAATGGTGGGCAGCTTAGAGCCCAAACATCAATCATTGGCACAATAACTAATAAACACATTTAAAGAATACAGAAAAAAGTAACAGGAACATCACAAGGAACATTTTAACAATAATAAAAGGTTACTAAACTGTGCTCCCATGAGCCCTTGGGCCACCAGCACACCCCATTCGCTACAATATTTATTTATTTTTTATTAAAATGTGTATTTTCCTTTGTTAAACTGTAACTCACTATAACAGTAAAGACAATTGTTCTGTTGTAGTATACAATTTAATTTATGTCTCTCAAAATAGACATGGTGATAATGGGTGTTTAATTTATTAATTTATTTAGCCTCTCCGCACCGTGGCATTTTACCAGTGACACGCAAAGTCAAATATATATGTAACCGTGGTGGAAAAACAAAATGTCTCTAATTATTAAAACTGTAATCCACTGTGTACATCGCCAACATTCCGAATGTCCTATTACACTTACATGCACCATACGTAGGCGTTCGGGCGAAGGGTGTAGGCGGAACCAACAACAAGTACGCAGGTCACGTTCAACACGTCGAGGAGGAAGTGATGTGTGAACCGCGCTGTCCGCGAAAATTAAAGGAGAAAACTGTAAAAAGCGGCGAGTATGGTGTCAAATGAGACGAATAAACCAGTGCGCTTTCCTGCTAACAGTCTGAAACTGAGTGACTGAACCAAGGAGATGAGTTACGCCGGTAAGAGGGGTCGTTTATTAAAAAAAAAAAATGTCCGTTTACACTTCCGGTCCCCCATGCTAATGCGTATTCATAGCGCTCATTTTTTATTGTAATTAAGTTTTATTTTATTTTGTAAAATATAAGTATATAAAGAAATAAATCCAATTGAGTGAGTTTGAAGTAAATATTTTTGTAGTTGTTTCTCCTAAGGCATATAGTAAATGAAGGGAAATAAAGCAATTACATTTTTTAGTATCATTTATTATTAACTCACTGTTTTGACATGTTTTCTTTTAATATAGCATCTGGGAATTGAATGTTATAGATGTAACATTGTTAATAGGTTTATGTTTTTTTCACTTTTGATGTTTTTTTACTAAAAACAAGCAAGTAGGTAACTAAAATAGAATAGTGTATACTCTACTTTCAATCTCTGGCATATCCATAATTGAAATCATAAATATCTTATGTCTTCTTCTCTAACCAGGACTTCTTTATTAGTCTAAAGTGATATTTTTATGTTATTCACTTTTATACCCCTGAAATTGGTTACATATGTGTCTTTCTTTTTATCTACATATACAATATTCACCATTTTTTACATTTTGTTCTTTCCTTTGCTTCCAACTAACTTAAATTCTAATAAGAGACAAAAAGCCTCAAAAGCTTTAATCAATACCACTATGAGTCCTTGGCTGAGAGTACAGGGAGCAATAGGTAAAACAGGACAGACAGAGAGAGCAGGATGAAACCCCAGTTGAGTTGCCTTTTCCTTGAGCCCAGATTGCTTTTGAAACTCAATGACTCTATAGAGGCAAAAGGGAGGGTGAAACACATATGGATGCAGGAAAACAAGTAGGTCCAGAATGAAGGATGTTACAACCTCCTGGTGCATCCCGAAGAGCGACGATTACCAACGCAACTTAAAGGGTGATGGCATCTGTATAACAAAACCACCGAGCAATGGCTGCAATTATAACCAGCCCTGTCCAATTTTAAGGGTAATTTGTGTTCATTCTTCATCTGAAGGCTTTTATTAACCTCCTTCGTGCATCTACGTGCCAAGATGAAAGACGATAATGTGTGACTGAGAAGGAAACTCTTCAGGCTTTACTTTCTTGTGAATGTGGAAGGATTTTGAGGCAGAGCAGGCGGATATGGTTTGGGGGATGCTTTTAAGCTGACTGTCACTGTCCTCTTAGCAAATGCTTCATAGCGAAACATGCAGTGCTCATCTTTTCAGATGGATATTTTAGATGAATTCAAGAGTCATTAGGGAAATGTTACGCAGACAGAAGTCAAAATTTCAGAAAGGTGTAATTTTTCTGCCCTGTCTTTGTTTTTACAGTTCTCAACAACAATGGAAATCCATGTCTGAGCTCTTGGATTTGAAGTTATTCCCAGTACAGTCGGCCCTGCAACAGCTATTTACAGCCACAGAGACAAAACCTGGAATGAGTGCCTTGCTTGAGGACACGTCAACAATAATTGGTAAGGAAGGAGAGAGTATTTTTTCAGCTTAACCTCACAAGTTTCCTATCTGCTCTGGAAATCTGGGACACATTTATTTCATAGCATACCCTTAAGGTTTTGGAAGCAGGTCTAGAACTATTAGAATACTTGTATATCTTTAGACTGGGAGAAGCAAACTGCACAGGGAGGAGGGCATGAGTGAAGACATTAAATACACATAAAAGACTCAAGCTGACATGTTTGCGCTGACAAAATGGTCTGATTGTGACCAGAATGACGTGACCTGTGGTCTGTTTTCATTTTTACATTTAGAGAAAAAAAGGAGAATGTACACAAAACCTGGTAGATGGGCAACACACTCAGACCGCCAAAATTACATGCAGAGGAAGAGAGCAATTATATTGCAACAATTGTGAATTTCTGAAGCCACTACATTTTTTTTTTGCTTTATGCTGGTAAGAAAAAATTGTACCGTAAACCTTTTGACTTAAGCGTATTGTTTACATTAACGCAGATCTAAGAAAAATGTGTGGCTAAACTTAACTGGCTGGCCAGTTTGAACTATGATCCCAGGTTGTAAATTTTGTGTCTAGGCCAGATTAATACATTTCATTCATTTTATTTAATCATTTCTTATAGTGTTTTGGTGAATAGGGAATGTATCTGTGGAGCTACCCTGAATCGCCCCTTCTTTAACTGCTAAACATATCTGCAGCACTCTGGTATTACTCTGTTTGTTTGCGCAGCTGCATCTGGCAACACCTCAAACTAAGAACAGATTTGTGAAGTAATAAAAGAAGAAAAGTCCACAGTATGAACACACTAAAGAAAAATGATCTCTTGGCAATGACTGAGCGGTAATGTTAAAAGGGTAAAGGCTAAGGCCTTTTGCCACATCTGCTGCCTTTACTGCGTGTTGGACATTATAGCTCTGAAAAATACATACCAAATATGGAACAAATGAAGCCAAGTGTCTCTCTCCAAATTAAATCTTGGGTTGTAGGAGTTTGATAAAGCAACCGCATGAGTTCTGGTGTCAAGCTGTGTTTGAATTTAGTATAAGTAAGTGAGTGTTTGAAGTGTCTGTGATGAAATTTGATTTCTTGAAGTTCCAAATGCTTTGGATGTAGGGTTTAATGCCAGTGCTCAGATCCTTGTAGTAACTGAGGTAGTGGTTCTGTGAAGAGGAGTAGTTAATGCCTGGATGGTGTCTTAGTATGTGAGGGTGTTATGCTATTACCTTTAGATGATATAATATTTTGGGTTTAAATACCATCATGTTACAATAAGGCAACTGTAAAGTTGTTCTTAATTCCTGATCTGACCAGCCTGCCTTCATTAAACAGATGACTGTGTTGAACAATTGCAGGTGACATCCCACTCGGGTTAAGTGAACAAAGCTGATGTCAAACAGTCCATTGTGTTCGTCCATCCTTTGCACATTGAAGCAATCAAAGGCCAACTTGGTCACAAATCTCTCATTCTTCATGTGTGAGCGCTGCAGCGGTCAGAGAACTGTGGTTGTTCTGGGGGGCAGTTTGTAGGTGTTAATGTGAAACAGGGTGTAGCTGAGAAAAAAGTGATGATTTAAAACTTTTGGTGGGGAAGAGGTTAGAAGTTAGTAGTTTGGAAATAAAATGCTTGGAGTGGTCTGTGTACGTCTCAGTTTTGTTGCGTACTCCTCTCAAATTCTAATAAATTCCAAATGCTTGAATAAAAAAGAATCCATAAATTTTATCTTCTGAGAAGTTTAAAGATTATTATGCTCTGTTATATACTTTTGCCCTGATAGAAGGTTGAATACAGTGACCGCAGTTTATTACATTTATTGGTCAAATATTACATCATTGAGCAGTTTTACAGTGAACGGCAAATAAACACCAAATTTGATGTGTGTCCTTTATTAACCGGAACTGTGTCAGAGTATCAACGCCCTCCATTTAAACCCTTTTTTTGCTTCTTCATCGTGATCTAGAGGGACCTTGCTTCTTGTCGCTGAGAGATGTTGAACATTTTTGTGTGTCAGAAAATCATAGCTGCACTTTTCTGCTCATCTCGGAATTTAACTGTTGCTTGCTCTGCCATTCTCCGTTCCCTCCATCTCTCCATTACAGCCTGGGGCACCTTCTAATCGTCATGTGCTCTGCTGATTGGACTTTTCATCAGTCAACTCCCCAAGGCTCATGGTGACCTCCTCTGGGTCACTGCCTACTGATTATAGCCTTTCATTTTTTTCCAGCTTCCTCTTCTTCACCTCAACTACTTTAGGAAGATGGCATGACAATGACGTGATGTATTCCATTGGGTTTAAAAGCTAAATTTGCCTGACAGGGTCACAGTAGTCCTAAAATAGACAAACCATAACCAATACTTACTCTTGATGAACAATCATTAAAAAAAAAAAAAAAAAAATGAATGCTGGTGTGATTGATAAACTGGGGCATAATAAAACAAAATGTTTTAACTATTATTTCCATTCTAGTCATATATTTTGTCACGGCATCACAACAGCAGGTAGTGGGTTGTGAAAAATTGGGATATAGGGGAGCGGTTTAAAATATGACAATACATATTAGGTATGCTTTATTGGATTGATGATGGAGACCAAAAAGAAAAGAAGTCAATTTTATATAAATAGATAGAACTTTATTAGTCCTTTGGAACACCTGTTATGAGAAATTTAGAGGTAATAAACCCAATACCTTCTGTATGGCATGCAGGAAATCTGCCCCTACAGTGCAATAGCACATATACAGTAATAGAAGTTTTAACTGTTGGTGAATGTTCAGAGTTTACTTTAAAGAGGCCAAAAAAATCAAAAATGTATCTTAATCTTAAATACACGTTGCCATTGGTTTTTTGCAAAAAGTTATTTTTTTGTTTTTCATAAAAGGCTTACAATGTAAAAAGCCCCTTAGAAATGAGAAAATAGAAGAAAATGCAGGCTGGTTTAAAGTATTTTGTAGTAAACAGGAAAGTCAGAGTGTATCATTAGAATAGATGAGGTGTCCACCAGATGTCCTCTGACCAGTACACCACAAGTTTTTGACAAAAAAAAAAAAAAAATGTTGTGAATAGTGTTGTGTGATTTGGAGAGCAGTCTGGCGTGTGTTCACATGGAGAGGAAAGTATCCACATGACAAATGTTCCACCGCAAGGGACATTTTGGTGTGTTATAATAGTCTGCCTAAAACCAGGCAAACACAGTTTGGTAAAAACCAGGATCTCGTCTCCTTAGTCACCAGGTGCTCTTTGTACATTGTAACTAGTGTCAAAAAAAATTGTAGCAAAGTAATGGTTGTTGATTGCCTTAATACATGCTACTGTTTATGTTGTGCATAGATGTGTGGGGACCTTTAAGCAATGAGAGCATGCATAATTATTATTAAATAGTTGTGCTTAAAGTACAAGCAAGTCCATCCCTTTCCACCCTTGATGTCTTTAAAGTAGAGGGTCCTAAACTGTTCCTAGCAAGGACCCATGTTCAGTATTAGCTTAAAGATAAAAACTCCCATTAAGACCCACAATATTGCTACAATATATAAAATGAAATATTTATCTTTAGATTTTTTTTTTCATTTTAATAAGTAAATGCATTTGCATGATATTAATTTCAGGAGGAAAAAAAAACAAACTTTTACCACATTGTCCATTTTCCAGTAGATAAGTGAGGTTTACAGGACGGTGGTGAGACCAGCCATGTTGTATGGTTAAGAGACACTAGGAATTGGCAGAGCTGGAGATGCAGGAGTTAAAGATCTGAGGTTCTCTTAATGAGAGACAAGGATGGACAAGATCAGGAATGAAGTGATTAGAGGGACAACACAGACAGTTTGGAGAAATAGCTAGAGAAGCTAAATTAAGAAGGTTTGACATGTTCAGAGGAGGGACTACTATATTTGTAAGAATGATCCTAGAGATGGAGCTACTATAGGTAGGAGGACATGGAGGTAGTTGGAGATAGAATTGAGGACACAGAGGACAGGGTGAGCTGGAAATTGTTGACTCGCTGTGGCAACCCCTGAAAGGGACAAGCCGAAAGGAAAAGATGAAGACGTCCATTATCCAAAAAATATTAAAGTAAAAAAAAAAAAAAAGAGTTGCCTTGGCGATTTGAGTGTTGCTACAGCACAAACAAACAGACTAATGTCATGGTTTGTGTCAAAAATAAATGTGTCACAAGAGCGTGCACTTTGTTTTCCTCATCTGACTAACCATGACCTTGTCCAAATAAAGCCATAAGTCGCTCTGCGCACACAATTACCAACACATACACATACCCACACACACCCAAACACAGACATATGAAGAGTCTCATCCCTGGAACAGATTATTCCCCTGTGTGCTTGTTCTATGTCTGATTGCTGCCACATCCATATAGGCTTTCAAGTGGCCTCCAGTGTGTGCATTGCCCCATGGGATGCGGCCCAGTGCACTACACATGGGGACCATTACCCCTCGCCAGCAGGAGCCCGCATGCAGCATGCCGCCCCTCCAGATTAAGCTGACGTGGCCCTCATCCTCACTGCAAACCTCTAAACACCCATTTCCAGTCCCCGATCATTACTGTAATCACAATGATAGCTTTGTCCATGGCCTCTCTCTCTGCAGTGGAGTGGTCATTGTGGGCTATTAGCCCACCGTGCACACTGCCTGCATGCACTGACAATTCACGTGCGTCGGAACAGTCAGTGAGTGCAGCCTGAACTAGTCATAAACACACACGCCAAGTATAAAGTCACCAGAAAATTCCAGAATGCTGGTGATGGTGATGTTGCGTTAACTTTGACTGTTGAATACTACGAAAAGCTGTTTCAGTTGTTGAAAGTCATGTCAAGACGTGAAGTTAAAAAAAAAGATGCCTCTGCTTTGTAAACTCTGCCCAATTGCCAATTCTGGTTTGAACACCAAATGTTGTTCTCCAGAGAATACGCTAGAATTTTTATTGTGGAAAACTGCAACTGTAAGGATGAGATAAAGCGCTATTCTTCCTTTCTCCTTTATGGGCATGTGATCTAGAAATGCGTGTTTGCAGTTTGTGGAAAGTGGAAAAGCCATTGTAGAATGTGCAATGTGTACGCTGAGATGAAAGACGAGTGTGCACTGGTTAGTAGGTCACCTGTTTTGTAAACACAACCTCAAAGAAGTCGTAGAGTGGGGAACAGGGTCTCACAGTTTTGATGTTTCCGCCTCAGTAAATGTGTTTTAATGCACTTTTGTTAAAGAATGTCACCTCAGAGAAGGAGTAGCATGTGACGGAATCAAGTACTATTGTTCCACGCCGCAGTGGAAGAAAGCAAACATGCGACCCCGCACAAAGGCAGAACATAAAATAGTATTTTGACAAGTTTATGTGTCAACAACAGTGTAGTTGACACATCGGTGTAGTGACAGAAGTACAGTGAGAGTTAGTGTCAAAAGTTTCACCTTTCTGAGTCCTTTCCAAGTATACCAGGTATATGTATCTAGAAGGACAAAGGGTTAAGCAGTAATATACACAAAGTATACAGGCTGCAGAAGTACACGTCAACTTTGATGAAGAGACAATGGCAAATGGATATGAAAATTTGCATGACAGTAACTCTTTCACTTTCACTGAATGTATTGTGATTTACCGCTCGCCATATCACAACCAATTAACTCCCACATTATGCCAGTCTTACTCATTACATCATTGCCCTGCATCCTCCCTTCCCTGTACCCCCGCTCTACTGTTGTTGGCTCTGATTTATAGTGCAACGTGCCAGTGTTCAAGTGGTATCACAGGTTGTTGTGTCAGGCTGCCAACTCGTCACCTCGGAGATTTCACTTGGCAGATCTGAGTGTACATGAGGAAGGAGAAGCTGTTTGCATGCAGCACCGCCCAGGAGTCAATTAGCCAGGCTGTTGTTGAAAATGTATGTACTAGGAAACAAGATTCTGACCAAGTATAGTCATTATAAAGACCTCTGATTCATAACTACAATTTTGGTCTGAGACATGCTCCGATTTTAACCTGCTTTTGTAATACAAAATTCTTACATGTTACATTATGAGTTTCTCATAGCAATAAATATTGCATGCACGTGCATTATTACATCACAAACATAGATAAATTTACATCATAACTTTTACATTACATTTTCATAGACACAAGCGATCAGTTTGGGTCTAAAATAATTGTAATAACAAGATGAAAGTGAAATGAAGTTAATATTCTATTAAATGTTCATTTATTCATTAATTTATCAGCATATCTGTTACAACATGAGTGACAAAATGAGTGTTTCAATTTCACTGTGGGCCAGAATCAAAAACTGGCATGAAGTCACAGGCCAAACTCAATATATATTGAGAAATCTGTTCACGTATTAAATTCCTATGGAAACGTTGAATCCGGAACAACCAAAGCTTCATGTTATGAACACATGAGAAATAACATGAAGAAATAACAAGAAATAATTGATACATCAGTGGTATTTGTTTCTTATTCTGTCTTCATTCCTGATCATTTTAATGTAAGTCTTACAGAACAAAATGTATGTACTGTAACAAAAAGCATTTATTATTAATTTGAAAACGTTTGACACTATATAAGATTTACATACTGGTGGGCCAACTGTTGCACACATTTGATTTTATCTCGTGGACCATGTATAATTACACTGCGGGCCAGATTTGGCTCCCGGGCCTAAGTTTGAAACCTTCTACACAAAGTAGCAGTGGCAGTCACCCAAATAACACTGCACCTTATTGTGAGCCTTCCTGTTCTATGTTGGTGAATCCATTAGAATGTATTAAATTATGTAATAAAAAAAAATGCATTAAAATCAAACAGAATACCATAAAGAAAAAAAAGTAATACATCAGTTTTGAACCGTACACAGATGCACATTTTGTTGGCTGGGTTTCTGATAAAGGAGCCTGGGAAATGTACCGGTCGCCTTAGCAGCTCATCTGCATCACAAACATCATGGTTTCAATTTAGCAACAGATGCTAATAGATGAGAACATCTTGACTGTCTTTTTGGCAGGAGACTTCTCTCAGAAGTAAATCAGAAGCAGTACATTTAGCAGCACAGCAGACAAAATGAGGTGATCTAGCATTTTCACGGTGAATACAAAAGACGTTTACAATTTTTTATGTTGTTAACTTTACGTAAGATTTAGATTAGAAATGAATCGATTGCAATATTGTTGGCCGATACCAATTCCTGGTTTAAAGGAGGTCTCACCTGTCAATAGCGCTTTTCCTGATACCTATTTTCTATCTAAGAAATAATAATAATCATAAAATAGAATATACAGTATTTGCTTGGGTTGAGAATAAAACATTAAAAATAATGAATAGTTTCAACAGTGCCCCCTGCGCAGATTTTTTTATTTGAACACACAGCACAATGGAGGTGGACTTGATGTAGCTCAAGTTCATCATCCAACCATTGAGCTGTCAGGCTCAACGTTGACACTAAACTCACATTTGAAGTTCATATGTCTGTATTGTAGAACTGATTGGGAATTTGGTGGCATCAAGCTGTTGCTGTGCGTAAATGGCTCAAAAGCTCTTAAACAACTCGCTGTATCAGCGCTGTATCAGAGTACTGCCTACTTGGTCATTTGTACCATGGACTCAAGCGTTTCACCAGGTTTACGAAACGGCTAGACGTCCACTGTCATGAACTCCATGCGTTGGTGTAGTTGCCGAAACTCCGGAGCATCCCTCCTCTTAGCAATTGTGTACTCTTTATATTTGCAAAAAACAAACAAACAAACAAACAAAACAGTGTGGTTCTTTTCTAAGTGGCGTATTAAATTTGTTGTCCCAACATCTTGGGCGTTGACCCTCCTTGGCTAACCTTTTAATTTACAAGCATTACAAACAGCGTTTTTTGGTTCGTCCTGGCACGCAGTGAGAAAATTCCGATGCGCTCATATGTGTCAGTGTGACGGCCAAAACCCGGAATTTACGCCAGTGATCGACCGGTCACCGTTAAGGCCGGTTGAATATAAACAATTAATTTAGAGCTATATTTAAGCTGTGACCTAATATTGTTCTGCACATCATCTTAACAAAATGTTTCCTATTAAATATCTTTGATGAAATTTGACAGACGAAAGTTAGGTTTTCTTTATTTTTTTATTTCTTAAATGTGAAAAGTGTATGTTGTGCGAAGGTTAGCGAAAGTGACCAAAAAGTGAACAAGAAAGCACAAAAGAACAGAAGACTGGCTTGTGTCCTCAAAAGAAAGCTGAGTGATTTAAAATAATTTCTTTGTTTTGCTTAGTGGTGACTCTGGTTTACTGTGCAGCCCGTGGTCCCACCTGTCACCATTTAGCTAACAGCCACAGGATTGTAACCTTGTTAAATGGAGGCCTGTGATGGCTCTTCCCTGGTAGATACGCATCAGCGTGTCTGTGAACTTGGATATGACACAGATACAAACAAAGCTGTAGCACCACAGTGCAGCTCACACTACCCGAAGATCAAGCGTGGACAACTTCAGAGGGTAGTTCCTCGTTGTAAAACCTTGCCATGTCTGAGGAAATTTCAGAGGCTCAGGCCTCTTCTTTAATTTTTTTTTTTTCTTTGAGAATTTCTCCTTGTCTCACAGATGTGTGCTGCTGGTTCTATAAACACCAGTCGCCTCAGATAAGATGTAAGTTGGAAACAGCTGCGAGGTCTGCTTTTAGAGGTTGAAATCAACTGTCCTATTTCACTTGTTGAATATTTGAACCTATGGTATTGCATTTCAGAGACTCTTCAGGGTTCATCCCTCGGCTGCTTATCTCAGTAGCACCAAGTGCAATTCATGCACATTTAGTTTGTAACCTCCTAATTTTTTGTGTTGGTTTTTAGAATATTTCAGGTTAATTCAGTTTGTTAACTGAAGATCTGGTTTGAATATTATTTGTGTATCTGAGGCAGATTTCACTGGCCGTGAAGTTTATTAACAACTTCTAATATATTATGTGTATTTGCTAGCAGCAAATATAAAACTACTAACGATAATAAAATAATAATACTGCTACTAATAAAATTTGCCTTAGGACCGGGCCCCAACTGATCCAGTATGGAAATCATTTTGTTTTCTCGCATCTTTGATTTGGCCGAAGTTTTACAACGGATGCCCTTCCTGACACAACACTCCCTATTTATTTTGGCTTGGGACTAGCACTAAACACTTGTGCTCCCCAGTGGCAGGTCTACGGGTGTAGTCTTCAGGGGTGACTAGGATGCACAGGATCAGGGATGAAGTGATTAGAAGGACAACACAGACAGGAAGGTTTGGAGAAAAAGCTAGAGAAGACAGATTGGGATGGTTTGGACATGTTCAGAGGAGGGACAGTGATTATATTGGTAGATGAAGGTTCCTAGAGATGGAGCTACCAGGTTGATGGATGCGTTGAGGGAGGACATGGAGGTAGTTGGAGTTGGATTTGAAAAACAGAAGACAGGGTGAGATGGACAATGTTGACTCGCTGTGGCAACCCCTAAAAAAAGGGACAAGCTGAAAGGAAAAGAAGAAGACCAATAATACTAAAATTGCCACATTTTTCATCTTGATTTTCAGCTTTGAATCATAGTTAATGATAGTTAACTATCATAGTGAGATCAAGAATCTGATCATGACTTACATGACTTTTATTTCTATGTTTCCATCTCCCTCACACAGACTGTCTTCCTCCTCACTGCTGCCATTGTCGTTGCTGGTCTTGTTAATGTTACACACAGCACCAGAGGAATAGCTGACATGCTATCAGCATGGCCATAAATTTAAAAGAAAATGGAAGAGTAGGACACAGGATTGAGTTGAGTGCAACTCTGTGCTGCTTACTCTGAAGCAAACTTGATTTATTAACTACTTGTGTGGCATTCATTTCTGTCTGAGGCAGAAAAAGACAGAGAGGAAAATCAATGAGACATAAGTCCTTAGTGAGAATAAGAATGTGCATATGCTTGGCTGCTCCACCAGTCAACTTTGCATCAGCAAAACGGAAACACAGGGTGGAATATAAACAGCCAAACATGTGAGGGAATGCACCATGCCAAAATTACCAGAACAAAAACATTGTGATAAAACGGCTCCCAGATTTCCCCCCTTTGTCAACTAATGTGAAAATTATATAATTTTTTTGGGAAGACAAAGGGGATTTTAAAATGCTGTGGGCTAGTGCAATTAATCTACATGTGCACAGCTGATGCTTTTCGATCCTTACTGGAATGAATAAAGAGATGCCACACACATTTTGACAATCTGTCCTAATTTACTGGGCTGGAACAAAGGAAAAAGATAAGGGTGTTTCATGGTAATTTCTCTTTCATTTAATTTATAATTATTTTTAATGAAGAGCATCATTTTGATTAAGCTTTTTGTAAATATTTACAGACAATTTGTTACAATGAAAGCTGTTTCTGTAATGCCAGAAAATTAAAGGCTTTCTTCACAGGGAAGGCACTTCATATTGCAAAGTAAAGGACTGGCATTTTAATAAAAATGCTAGTACGGTATACTTTTCCAGATTACACAATGTGATGAAGTATAGGAGCCTCATTGACAATTTAATTTTCTAATGGTCACCAATCGGAGGTTTTTGTTATAAATGATTCTCCTTGTGTACAATTAATGTTCAATCATCCATGGCAGAGGTGTCAAACTCAATTTCCAGAGTTAAAAACTGGCATGAAGTCATGGGCCGAACTCAACACATAGAGAGAAATGAACTGTAAACTTGTGTTTTTCCTTTTCTCCACATATTAAATATTGTTTGTTTTTTTTTTAATATGGACACATTTAGCCAAAGCTTCAGTCGTACTTGTTTCTTATTTAGCCTTTTTGCAGATATTTTTTATGCAAATCTTTCTTTACAGAGAAAATTGTATGTTCTTTAACAAAAAGCATATATAACAAATTCTGAGGTCTACATACTGATGGGCCAACTCACAGTACACATTTTAAATGATATAATTACACTGCATGCCAGATTTGGGCCCCGGGCCTTAGTTTGACACCTGTGATCTACGGACATCTTCTTTTCCTACAATGCTGACAGCATTCCAATGAATGGATATTAAAACATTAATACATTTAATAAAATAAAGTGCTAAACTAATCTTTCACTTGAGGAATTGGGCTTCAAATGGTTTACACGTTAACACTTTATTCCTGCTCCATCCGAGAAATGCAGTATTCCGCGTTCCAATCCTTTGTTTTTGCTCTGACTATTGTGAGGAAGTCGGTAGAGTCACGTTAGCCATTGGAGAAAGCACTGCACTGACCTTTTTGCAGGAAGTGCCCTACTCTGTCAATCAATGACAGGACATGTGGCGCTAATGCTGGTGGCACTTCAGTGTCCTTGGTGCATGTGTGTGTGGAAACACCTGCAGTCTGTCTCACATTATTTCCTGCAGCCCCACTTGTACACAGCAACACATTTTCTACAACCCACATGCCCTTAAAGTTAAACACCAGCCAAGAAAGAGTAACTAGATATTGATATATGCCAGCAATGTTAGATGAAGGTCTCCACCAAGGCTGTAATTCACCTCCTGTTGAAATGAATCAGCTTCTGAATGCAGCTCCTGAAACACCGTCTCCTCCTGCTCATTTTCACACTAATATAAAAGGAGGAAAAAAAGCGTTTCTTTTCTTTTTTTTTTTCTTTTTGCTATTTTTCTGTGACATTCAAAACAACTTAATTCACCAGTTAAGGTTAAATCTCTTGTTCCATTAACTGGGGCTGGGATCTCTGGTGTGGGACTGAATGCCAAAATGTAATTGGTGAGAACTGTAGAGGGTGGTCCCCTGTGTGTTTCCTGTGTCACTAAAGTCACACAAGCAGTGTGTGTTCAGTACATAAACACTTGTGTTTCGGCATGGTTGTCGGTTCACCATTCTGTGTGTGAATCTGTAACTTGTATGGGTCATATCCTACAGATTGTGTACACTTATTGGAAAAATTGAGACAAGCCCCTTAAAGCCAAAGAATAATTGACCCCAGAGACCCATTAAGAGGGTCTCACCAGTGGGAGCCCAGAGACTGACCAACACACCGGGGTTTTTTTTTGTATTATTAATGATCTTCCTGCAGTTAATTGTGTAAAATAAAACATTGCAATAGATTATTTTCAACAATTTCCTGTAGCTAGAAAATTAAACATCCTAAATTATAATTAATGTTTTCTCTTGAAGGCCACAGGAACAATTTCTCAGCGATACACAAATCTTGGCTCCCTTCATGTCCCATTAGAACTATAATTTATTGCCTAAATGCGTTTTATCTAATAAAAAGCATGTTGGCTTTTCAAATATTTCCACATCGCTAATTAGCCTGCTAAATCATATCTAGCATGGTTGGCCTGAATATGCACAAAAAGACGCTTTAGTTTCAATCTCAGACTCTCATATTCTCAGACTCTCCAGTCAGTATCTTGAAAGATTTATGAGGACGTCAATCTTCCTGACTCCCATTCCATTAATCCTTCACATGAGTTGAGCTGATTACTTTGTCAATGCATACAGGCCTTGGAAGATGCAGCTTCCCTGGGTGAGCTGCGCTGCATGTGATTTACAGTATTGATCCAACATCCTGATTAGAATTTTTAATTAATGAAGGAGGCTAATTGCCTCTAGAGAGGACTATACCCAACCCCGAACAAGGCTGATGATTTTCACTGCCGTGCTGAGTTAATTGCCATACAGATTTGACTTGCCTTGCAACGAATAATTTGGCACGTTTGAGAAATTCAACCCTTAGTCTCTTCTCTCTGTTTTTAACCATATGTGAGTCTACAGCAAGTAAATTAGTATGAGATAAATTGCCTAAATTATACAGATGAGTTTTAGGCATTAACAAAGTTAAATTATACACCCGCCTTTTTTAAAACTTGTTTCACTGCTGTTATTATTGTGGCAGGAGAATCAATATTCAGAGAGTTGAGAAATGTAATAGAAAGTCTTGCTCTGAGACAGACTCTGATACCTTGACAATAATCCTTGCACATCCCAGAGCAGGCATGAGGGCCATGAGGGGAAACTAGCACAGCCTAAAGGCCTTCCATTAACTATTAATCTTCTCCTGTAGAGCAGTGGGGGAACCATGGTGTCACAGCTGCCATCACACTGCTTATTTTCTCTCAACCCCTACACCCACATAGTCTATTATTTTCATTGGCAAACCTTGCACAGCTCCACACAGTCGGACTAATTAATTTTAAATAAATTACATTGGTTATGCATGATTTATGTTTAAAGCCCAGAGCTACCGGTGTAAGACAAATACACAAAGTCCATACTGAATTACCAGCCACTTGAGCTGAGAGGAAGAGTGTGAGCCCCCACGGCAAGATATCAAAGTGAGCTCTTGAATATATTTTCAAGTTATATATTTGTCCGTACTGAATAAACAACGTTGGGTTTTTGTTGTAGCCCGAGCGTTAAAATGGCAGGATGTTTTTGTGACAGCTCAGTGCAGTCGTAGAAAAATCTTTTCTGTCCCAATATACAGAAGATTACGCTTTATAACACAGTTAATAAAGTTGACATTTTTGACATTCATTCTAAAATTAAAACATTTGTGAAACACAAACATCTATTCTCGAGTCTTTGTCTTTCTGTTAAGGAAATGCACAGGAAAATATTTTCGGGTATATAAATAATTTTTTATTATTGCTCTGATCGTAGCACCGTCCCGACCCACATTACTTCTTGTGGGCTCACGACCCACAGAAAGGCTCACAATATGGCGCAATGTGATTTGGGTGGTGCCAGCTACACCTGCGACCAGGCCACGGACAAGCAGAAGAATATGAATGGATGAATGGATGAATGCATGGCTCAATTAATCCACAGAAAATTAAAAAAATAAAATTATTATCAAAAAAATATTTTTAGAAATCAAATGCAAATCCAACATAATAGTTTGCATGCACATCAAGGCATTATAAGATTCAACCACATAGAGACAAAATAGCATCGTTGGTTAAATTGACCTAAAATGACATTTTTAATGTTATAATGTTTAAGAGTATGCCAAAATGTGTGGCTAATTGAAGGGATTTTTTTTACAGCATATCTTCCACTGTAAAGTTATGGCTCTTTTTACTTTGTGTGTGTTTATTATTCAAAAACAAACAGTTTTATGGCTCATCCATTTTTTTTTTTACATTTTGGGTCTAAATCAGTGATTTTTCTGTGTGGGAATATGCCAACATGGCTGCTTTTGATGTTGGATCCTGTTTTTATTTGGAATATTTGTTCATTTATGACCCATTGTGATGTGTGTTCAATGGCCAAGCATAAGAAGATTAATATTTATGAAATGACCCACCCAAGAATGAACATAAAACAAAAATCTGTTGATATTGTACATAGCTGCGTCTAAAAGATACACACAGTTCGACCATTTTGTAGTAAAGTGTGGACCTAGAGGAGCCAGACTGGCAGAAATAAAAAAACAAGGGGAGGACTGTCTGAAAAAGAGGACGACAATAACAAAGGAAACGTTCCCATGCTAGCTCCCCTACTTAATTGCACAGATTGGAAACAGATGCACTGCCGCAGTGACGTTATCTGACTAGACCTTGAAAGTCCTCCTGGTTGGAGGGGAAAAGGTTCCAAAGACTCTGAGGAGGCCAGTGATTGATAGAAGGGATGACAAAGAGATGTATTAATGGGGATCACTATTGCAGGAGAGTTTGCAATTGAAGAGAAATAACAGATAATGAGGGGCATGACTCGTTATTGATGCTTGAATGAAAAAAAAAAGAAAATCTAACGACTATAAAGTACTTGCATCAGGATAATTGGCTCAAAGTGGACGGGTTAAGTGAGAGCTCCGCACAGAACAGTACAATTTGTTGATTTGAGTGCATCTCCTCACTTCCATGAAATACTGTAGAGCACATGTGCACCCGATACAGTGTCTAATCAAATCAACCTTCTACACTTTGTGCTGTTACAGCTATAGCTGTGATTTACATTCTGTACAAACACATAAGTTCATTTTTTTTTTTTAAGATGGAGACAGTTCGAGAAGTTTTATGTTTATTAAGGCGGAGGAAATAGGCTGCATTAAGAGGTCAGTAGCCTTCACTTTGTTAGCTTCTATTCTAAAGCGCCAGATACTGTTTTTTATAAGTGTCACATATTCCAACAATCAGATATTCAGTAGTTTAACCTTGACACGTTTCTACAGATAGTTCCCATCTTCCTCAGAAGTGTACCTAATGATGTCACTGTGACTTGTCCTACCAAGGTGTGGTCAGCATGGTAACTTGAAAAGGGTGGTACTTTTGCTTTTTTTTTTTTTTTTTTTAACTTTTTTCTCTCTTTCCTTTGGTGTGTGGTGTGGTCAGCATGGTAACTTGAAAAGGGTGGTACTTTTGCTTTTTTTTTTTTTTTTAACTTTTTTCTCTCTTTTCTTTGGTGTGTCCTTGTTTCTAACTTCAGGTTTGACCTTCTCTGTTTCTCATTCTGCAAGTCCTGTGTGCTTTTTTTGACGTGCAGAAATTGGCATAGCGACCACGCCTTGTGATAACAACTAAAAGGGACGCGTCACTTTGACATTGACTAATGATATCCGTCCAAACATGACGAGGTGAAACCATGTTTGGGTTATAATGATATAGATATATATATATATATGCATATACATATATGATATATAAATATATATATATATTTATGTATGTATATATATATATATATAATTATCTGATACAAGACAAACTTAGTGAAACTAGTTTACTGCAGTGTTCCCCAACCCTAATGAAAATGAAACGTCCAGCCTAAAAGTGTTTTTTTTCAAGTGTAATAATCAACATATATTAACTGTGTATGCAACCTAATTGGTAAACAAAGTTGCTAATCACTGAAATAGGTTTGTTTTTTAATGCAGAATTTTTCACCTCTAAGTGGCAAATCAGTTTTTAAGAGCGTCATTGAAGAGCCACTACAATGTGAACGACCTCAATCAGAAAGAGAATGCCTCCTCTAATGTTTGTACTGTTGATCCAGCGAGAATAATTGTTTGCATTGCATGTTTAATATATGTGCGGCTGTAGGAAGAAATTAGAGCATGTCCTAAAAAATCATGGTTCTTTGGAAAACATATTAGCACCAAGTCTAACGTCGGAGAGAGGGTCCGATTTCCCACCTACTGTAAATTGATGTAACCAAGCTATGCAGTCACAGCCAGGGCAGTAAATTGGTCCCACAGCATTGGTTGGTGAGATCTCTCTCTTTCTCCCCCTTTCTTTCTCCCTCTTCTTCTCTCTCTCTCTCTCTCTCTAGGGCGGAGCTCCCAACTTATACCTTACAGTGTGACCTTTATCCATTAAAAGGTTTTTGGTTCACTTTCTGAGCGGAGCCACCTACTGCACCAGGGTTATGTGATTAGTGGGTAGATTGTAGTGTGATGGGGCCCCTCAGGGCCCCCACTCTCGTAATTGCACAGCATCCCCAGGGGAGTAACCCTTGTGTGACTGTGAAGTAGCTTCCATTTTTACCAGGTCAGAAACAGAGATTGAGCACATCCCTGCTGCCAATGGCCCTTTCCTTTTAAAGAGCTATTCCCCAGGACTTTGGGACACAGGGACCAGCTCCACATTACTGGCAGGCACCTGTTTCTCCAACCTACTTTAGAGCTGTGAGACTGTAGATGTTTGGCTGGTGTTTCTGTGTTGTAAAAGGCAGCGTTAAATGTCTTTTTAGATTTGAGACAGTTTTAAAAAAACATTTCTAGTGGTGTGATTCACACTCTTTGTGTCCCCTGTGGCATGACTTGTTATGGTTTGTAAGGGTCATGTTGAGACAGTCTTATGTTTGTAATGATATTATTACAACCAGCACAAAATGTCAAAGATATATATATGTGATATTTCACTAAAACCGTGTTAACTTAATTCCTTTGCAATTTATTATTTTTGATTCAATGCTACGAATGCTTCAAATAGGGTATCTAAGTTTTGAAAATAAAATAAAAAAAAACTAACCGTATCTTGATTTTATTTTTGTACTTTTTGATGATTAGGCAGGATAATTCCCTAGGATTCTAAAACGGAGAGTTCTGATGAAGGCACAATCTGGGGATTATTCTCCTTCTTGTCCCAGACTTTTCTTCACATTTTCTTTATATTTGCACAATTCACACAAAGTATAGAAAGCAAATCTCATAAACATCTTCAACAATGTAGCCAGGGGGCTCACACATACTTAATGCTGCCTTTTTCCGTCGTCCAAATCTATAACAAATATGTGTAACGAATTGCTCATTTAACGCATTTTGAATATAGTGGTTCAGTGCCTCTTTGTGATGATTATTGACAAATGAGGACCTTTTAAATACATTTATTCTATCTATAATAATACCCAAATGCAGAGTTTTAGAAAATAAAAAATGGATTAGTTAATTCCAAATTCAATTTTAAATTTTAAATAAAAAAAAAAATAATCAACCAACTCTTTTAGAGACCACTGCACAAAAATATCTCCCAGCCTCAACTAATTCAACATGTCAGACCTGTGAACTTTAAACAGCATTTTCCCTGAAAAATCATTACCTTTGGCTCATGTCGGAGAGCACGCTGTAATCGCTCCTAAGTGGAGGTCTGTGAGAAACAAGCTGTTGGCTGTTTGTGTATGTTAGTGTGTGTGGGTGTGTGTGTGAGTGTGAGTGTGTGTGTGGTTCATGCAATTTAATTAATGAGACTGCAATACAGTTCATTATTTTATTCAAATTCACAATAAGTTGTAAAAAGAAATTGAAGACTTGTACTGTAGTAACGTAGTAGCAGTTCTTGATGAAAACAGACAAACATACATTTTAGAATGAATTTTATGAAGATGATACATTTGACTTTTCGTGATAATAGTATGACCTTTTTTCCACAACTCCAATATTACCCATTACTTTTGTCAGTATTGCTTATTTAGTTCATTCTAAACAACGAGATCATATACACTTAAATATAAGTGGTTTTCTTTTACCACTTCAGATTGTACTCTAATGTGATATGCAGAACAAAGTTTGGATTTTTTTAATTCTCACAAGAACCTAAACAAAACTCTGTCTCCAGCCTGGGAGTGGAAATGTGGATTCTTGGGCATCATTTGTCTAGAGAATGTCCAAGTCTGCTGACAACATAGACTTAACCTCGGGAGCTGGTGTCAGGCTGGTGAGTTTAATTTATGTCCAGCAGGAAGTGTCTCTGTCACTGATAGCAGGGTCCATCCATCTTTTGTTGATAGTTGGAGACACTTCAGCAGTTCTGGACAACACATGTTTAATAGATTGTCCGTGGTGCATAGCGTCAAGTCATTAAAAAAATGTCATCAACAAATATATTTTAAGTATATTCAAGATCACAGATTTTGGAACTCTGTACTGTAAATTAAGAAAAAATAAAATGATATATATAAATATATATTGGAAATACATAAAGGACAATCTTTTTTTTTTTTTTCATTTAATAGATGTTAAGTGTTCACTGTCCACACACATATCGCATTTCAACTGTTAAACATACACTGACAATTTCAAAGCTGACACATTTCAAAATGGAACATTACACAGTTTATTACCCTTCATTAAGTGGTGATATAATAGCTCTGATCCTTCATGAGAATTCTGAGGCCTACTGCTGCGGGCATTTAGGTAAAATCTACTCAAATATCTTAACACTGGCGAAAGAATATGACCTGTTAGCTATGAAGTAAGTACAATCAAATAAAGTCTGACTATTAATAACACTCTTTATTTACACGTATCCTTGAGTTTATCTTAAACATCTCTTAATTTTAGATGTGGGATGTATCTTAAAGTAGTCCATAACCTTTCTATTGTTTAAAATATTATGATGTATTTCTTTCATCTATTTTTGCGGTAACAATATTTTGAAAATTATATATTTTTTTTACCCTCTCACATTTTTTACTTTTATTTTGGATGGAATTCAGAATTTATATTGTTTTCTTGTGAAGTATATGCCATGTCTATTTATAACATGGCTCTCTACTGTTGTGTGTCTTCACAGCTCCTCTAAGTTAATGGATATTTATAACTATGATAAAGAATCCTTAAATCACTGCAGCCCTAATATACACACTTTGACTTACACTGTTGCATGTTGAACCAAATTAACATTTTATATGGATTCATTTAGTTCATATTTACATAAAAACAGGATTTATTACTCACCTAAATCAGCCCTGTTCAGGACAGCTCTATAAATGGCTGCGCTCCTTCACAGGTTCCTGATCAAGCAGCTTAATTCTTAGGGTGAAGGAACTCGTAAACCTTTCTCGCACATGTTTCACAGGCCTTCAGCTTCACCCCTGCTGTGTCTCCAACAGTGAAGAATTTACAGCAAGACTCTGATTTGTTCACAACTTCTGATACTCTGCTCCTTTTTTTCCTCACAAGAGGATTCAGGGTTTTTTTTATTATTAAAACTTTTACATTTATCCTTCACTAAGCTTCTATACACCTTACTGGGTTTTAGCAACATCTGTTAGCTCTCTGTACTGAAGTGTCCCAACAGACTCTGAGAAGATGTTTACACCTGAACAGATTTCAAACACACCTCCCTCTTACATGCACAAAGTGGATGATGTAAATGTCCATATACTTATATATATATATATGAGTCGCTTTGTGTGGATTAAATGTGTGCAGTGTGAGAATGCGGGAAAAAACTATAGCTTCCTGGGTTTACAAAGGAAGTTAATTTCCTGTTCACCAACTGCAGAGGGAAAATGTGAGGAAGAGCAAAAGCACATGATAGTAGGTCAGAGGTTATAGAAGTGATAAATGAGCAAACAAATATGTGTCTTGGATCTGGGCCTTGTTGCGCAGCAGTTTGTTCCACATTCCTCCATGGGAGATCGCGCTTAGGACTTGGAGTAGCTCCATAAAATAAGCCAAGGAACATACATGTCATGTTCGGTTGTAATTTCACACTAAGTGTTTCGACCAACTTGAAAGATTGAACCGTGTTGTTCTGCAATACAAAACTGTCTTATACAAACCAGAACTGACTTAGCACCTCTTTACCTTCATCTCATGTGTCTGACAGGCTTCAGGTCTGACATGTTGAACGCCTCCTGGGTGTCAGTGTAGCCTTACAGTAGCTACTGGTTATTTGTGGCCTGTTGCAGCATGGACACAGCAGCTCATCTGTCATGATGTGTCTCCAAACTGCACAATTTCTCAAACTCCACCTGTGGTCAGATTGGTTCTGCACAATGCTCTCGAGCAAAGTTTTCCCCCTTTTTAGAAAATAGAACCCACTATTAATATTTGACAATAAAGTTTCATTTTTGTGTAGTGTTTAATATATATATATATATTTATTTTTTAATCTCTACCTTAAATTATATTTAAAATCTAAGATTTTTTTTTTATTTATAATTATTATTTTTTTACTCTGTATCACTTTTGTCTTGGTCCCAGCCCTATCTCTAGACCAGGGGACTCAAAATTGGGGACTCATAACCCATTAGCCATTTACGACTCATAGAACGATATTTTGTGTCCCCAACCTTGATGTAAAAGTTTAATTTTTAATAATATTATTGTAATCCTATAGTTCTCAAAACCCTGATCCGGAGGCTCCTTCTGGTCCAGTGTTGTATTACACATAATCTATGGGAAACTGATTTTTTATGAATTTTTTTTCTTTTGTATTGAACACTGAAAGCTGCAGCGTTTCGGTGAACTGATAGTGTGGGTGGTGGCCCTCAACTTATTTGAGTTTGAGACCCCTGCTCTACGCACCAACATGAACATGATGAGAGTAAATTTCATAATTGAATTTATGATATTGACCCTGTAGCCTATCCCCGATTTGTATAGTTAGTTCACCTGGTATAGAGGAGATTATAATAAATTTAAAATGTCTGTGAAAAAAAAAGGGAAGACTGAGATATTTCACATTTAATAATCTAAAATATGTTGAGAAAGAAGCAGCTACAGGCTGTGTGTGTTGTGTACTCAGCAGTAAACTGTATCCAAGCTACTTTATCGTCTTTACTTGCCCTGGTGTGGACGGTCATTTGGTTGAAAAAAAAAAAAGTTTTATTTGTTATTCTACATTTTGCTGCATTCACATTTAACCCTTCCATAAAACAGCCAAGAGCTGGCAACCAACCACCAACCAACTTTATTTAGAAGTTGAAGAGAAAAAAAGAACATGTATCAACCAAGTAACAGATATAGATGAATGTTAAACATTACATTAATGCTATTCAATCACTCATTCATTAATACTTTGTGTCTTCGTGTTTGTAACTAACCATTTTTTAGCTTCATACATAAAAATACACTGTGTAATTTACAGCCAGAGTGACAGGGAAACTTCTTCCAACACATGCAGGTCAAAAAACCCAAAACCACAGTGGCCTTTAACACATGGGTAAATGACCCCTGGCCTCATTTTTGCGGGGACATACAGTGAAGTAACCTCTTTTTAGTTTGTTGAACTGGAAAAACTCCAGGCCAAAGAATTTACTTTCCATATGGGACTACATCACTTGGGACGTGGTTTTTCAATGTAGCATCCAGAACAAAATGGAGAACTGGCAACTCCTACCAATTAGCAGCATGGAGTCTCTGTAGCATTAAAACACGCCTGGGTGGACTAAGACCTGACTCTGCCAGATACCACATGCAGACTTTGAAACCCTTAATGGTCCAATTTGGCACCGTCAGGGATCAAAGGGAGGTATAACATGTCTTGGTTTCTGCGAAAGCCACAATTGGATAGTTTTGTACTTACAGTATCTGTCTGATATGATCTAACTTGATGTAATATATATATAAAAAAACCCTGCCTGATCAACATCTACTACATTCTAACCTGTACTTTTTTTTACTGTAATGGCAAAAAGCCCAAAAGGCTGTGAGTGGTGATGTAGGTGAGGAGTTTCCTGATGAGACGCGGGCAGAAAAAGCTGCCAAGAGATTAGCAGCTCATCTGAAGCCCATTTCCACGGAGATCCACGGAGGAGTGATAAAATTTGGTGGCATATTTCCATCAGCCAGTAATATAGAATCTGCCCGTTCAATCTGCCGCAGTGGTCAGACCACAGACATGAGCGAGGTCTTACACACAGGCAAAAATATTCAATAAAACTCCTAACCAGTCTTGAGGTCTGTCTGCCTTTGAAGAATTTTCGGGGCATCGACTTTCTCTGAAGTCATTTTCTTTGTATTTAGGCGGAAAAAAAAGAAGACCGTTCTGACTGTGTCACCTGCCATTTTTAAAGAGATTCTGAAGTTGTTCAGTACATACAGGATAATGAAAGATCACAAAGATTTTACTGTAGTGAAACAATAACTGTCATCAGCGTGTTCTTAGATGGGTGCAGGCAAACTTTTTGACTCAAGGACTGAAAATTTGACCTGGGGGTAGAGTGTTGGTATGACTTGGTATGAGACAAATGTCATGCAGATTAAAATGCTTCAAGCCTCTTCTATAGTATCTATAAGAGAATTGCAAACATGGGAAAGGCAGAAGTATAATGATAATAAAAATTGGGCAATGTGGGCAAATTTGGAAGGACAGAAAAAAAAAAAAGACAAATGAGTCGCTTCTGACATCCAAGTGGTAGTTTGCCCATGCCTGCTGTAGGATGTAAAAAAAAAGAAAAACACAAAATGAAGATGGGTTTACTTTGAAGCTTCATATTGTAAAAAAAAAAGTATTAATTAAACAGTTGAGTCATTATAACCTCCTTAAAAAAGTTTAATTTTCCTATTTATTAAGCACCCTCATAATTAAATTATGTGAAAATCAGTCACAAACAAGCCTCAGTGCATGAGACAGTTTTCACTTTGAAAAAGTTCAACAACCTCAGATTCAGCTAAAACCAAAGTAGACAGATGAACATTCCGCCCAAGATTATTTATTGATATCATTATTTAAACATGGCTCATAGCAAATGTGTGCGGTTAAGCATTTTTACGTCAGCAAAATTCTCTGATAATGCCGCCAGAAGAAGTGCGCGATGGGCTGAGAGAGAGTGGTGCATTCCTAATGAGTAGAAAACCAAACTGGCAAAACACAAGATGATGAGCGTCAAACCTGACCTTGACATCACATGAGGGATTCTGAACCATTGGGCCCCGGTCCAAAATTGGGCCGCAGGCGCCCCCTAGAGGGCCGTGAAAATTTTAAACTGCGATTATTAAGGGCCCCAGGTCACTCGACAGTGAAAAAATTGGGCCTCGGTGCCAAAAAGGTTGAGAATCCCTGAGTTACACCACTTCTTAGGACTGGTCCCCAATGGGCCGGGCCCGGGGACCAGTATTGGTTTGTGGGTAAATTAGTGCCAGACCGAAGTGAAATAACGCCTTTTCTTACCCCGAGCTGTCCATTACTCACTCTTGATCCATACTCATATGAACATATGAACTTAAAAATAGAATGGCCAGAATTCCATAATCAATAATCTATATTCGATCAGGAAATATTTTCTCAGTGAAAACAACAACAATAAACTCAAAATGACACAAATAGATTTAGAATCTTTCCAATGATGTGCCATTGATACAAGATACTAACCTTGTATACCGGTCCTGTAGCAAAACATTATAGGCTGTGTGCACGTGAGAAAATCCTTGTTGTGCCCGTGAACAGTTAATTTGTGTAGAAAGATTTTATAGGTAGGAAAATATTTCAGAACACTAGACATTTCATTTTATCTTGGGGTATTTATCTGCCACAACTTAACGACCGGTCCATGAAAAAAAGTACCAGACATTTAACCAATTTGTGGCGTAAAAAAGGTTGCGGAACACGGCATTGGATTACTTGTTATATGCTAAATAGTATATTTGTGAATAAATGAAGGTCCAAAAAGAAATATGTTCAATCCAAACCGCTATTATTCCTGTAAAAAAAAAAAAAAAAAAAAGTAAGGCTGGATTCTTAAATGTGTTATCAATTCGTTGTGGGTTACTTCAGTGTGTGAGCGTTTGGCACAGGTTCCTGTGGGTAGCTGTCAGACGGGGGGCAAAAACAGTGTTATGGTCGTAGACGAGAGAGCAAGGCTCCAACTCTGCCTGCAGTAGTTCTGGTAAAGATTTTGGTGCCAATCTGATGCCTGTGGGATTCATCCCTTTTCCCCCTTCTTGTATTTCGCATCTTCCATAACAAAGTTAAAATCACCTGGGATGTTATTAATTAATTAGAATCAGTGCGTTGCATTGGGGGCAGACATGTGTTTTCGTGGTGCGCCGCGGTTGATGTGTTCCGGGTGATTGGGATTAATAACAGGGGTCCAATTTGAGTTGTGAATCAGAGTGCCTAATAGACGCGGGGTGGGAGCGTACGTGTGGGGGAGAAAGAGAGGGGAAGTGGGAGGGTTCAAGGGTGCACAGACCCCCCAGCTACTGAAACAAAAAGATCTTTGTAAGGAGAGAGTCGAGGAGAGAACATTACTGTATGTACTTTACTTTGGGACATCAGATCCAAATCTTGGCAGCAGTAAGCACACTACCAAATCTAAGGCAGCCGTCTGTATTTCAGTTGAGTAAATATGCTTTTACCAGTGCTCAGATGGTTTACTTTATGGAGTCCTTCACTTCCATTTTCTGAATGCAGTGTTTTTGAATTCAAATAAGAAAACAAAAAAAAGAGAAAAGAGGTTTCACAAATGACAGCCTTTTCCCTTGTGGGCCAAACTAAAGTATGGAGAGGTGGAGACAGCTGTGGGCTACAAGTCACTATCAAAATGCTAATACATTTTATCTTTGCACAGCTGCAATGTGACCTACAAGTCTGTGTTTCCAAATCATCTTTTCATGAGAGGAAACTCCCAACGAACATGTGGCTTTAGAGCGACTGCTCAACCGTTTGCAAAATCCTAAAATTGCCAACTCTTGACTTTGCAATCAGAGCTGTGGTCAGCGGGTTGATGGTCTAACGATGTAATAAGCTCTCACAAAGAGCGAGCTACGCAAAGCTGTTGGGAAGATGTTCGGGCAGAGAAGCAGACGGTGGACACGGCACCTGAGAGCGAGTAACGGCTCATAAAAGAAAGTATCATCAAGAGAGCAGCTGTGTGAAAAATGACCTGTGTTTAAATTCCACACCTTAACAGCGGGTACAGAACAGTACTGTAACCGTATACTAACTCCTGATAAGAATAAGAGACTGGTTTGATATTTACCCAGTACTCTAGAAAATGAATCTTCTTGTGCTACTGTAGTATTTGAACTCAGAAAGACAAAGAGCAACTTTCAAAAAACTCTCTAACCCTAATGTATTCTCAGAGGCCAAACATTAGTACAACAGGTACACTAGACAAGGACTTTTATTGCTGAAATTAGAAACGCAATGCAACCTCAGCTGTTTTTAAGGCCCAGTAAATGTTTTACGGCGGTGTGTTCATTTGCAGCAATGCTGCCCCCTGCTTGTTATCTTCCTATTATTATTTATTTTTTTTCTTTTTTAAGGCATAGGAACATTTAATGATAGAAACGGCAATTTAGCAAGTAACTTAACAGACAATGTTAAGGTAATGAAGTACTGTTGTGTTGGTGGTGAGAATCTTTTAGTATTTTCTATTTATAAATGTTTCTGACCATTTCAAATACTGTCATAGTATTGGGTTAGATTTTGTTGCAAAACAAACTGCAATAAAACTACTATTGATGACTATCATACCATTTGGAATAAACCAGCATGGGCCAGTCAATATCTAGTTATCTGGAACAATATTTTGGGCTCTAAATGAAGGCGTGGGTTCGAGTCCCCCTTCTGACAAGACCATTGGCAGTTGGTTGCCTAGTGGTTAAGAAGACTGACTTGGGTACCTGAGTATCCTTCAGGTAATTTCCTGAAGGATACTCCCAAGGTTCTAAAAAAAAAAAAAACAATAGTCCAAATATCTGCCTCTGTTGTAATTTCAATTATTTTCTTTTATACATGTTTTTAATTTACTTCTCTAGCACAGGCACTTTTATTTTTACCTATTATAGTAATAATATTATTTTCCATAAACTTTGTAATTTCAAAAAACACAACTTTACAAAGCAGACACTATAGTAGAACAGAATAATACCAACTCAATTGTTCACCTCAGTTCTGCCTCACTTCTCCGCTCACAGTCAGCTCCCACACATCAGCCTCACTGGCAGTAAAGTGTGTTTGATGGGCCCTTGATCTCCTCTCTGTGTTGCTACAATATGCATGTGTGAGAGTCGTGCATGATTCACTTTGGATGACACTTCCTCCATCTGCTGACATTACTAAGAATTCAATATGGTTCCTGTGAGATTGCTTTAGGGTCTTAAAAGAGATCAAAGCCGAGACTAGGGTATAAAGCCGAGGCTGTTGTGTATTGTTGTCAGCCGAGTTTGGGGATTGGGAAGATCAGAAAATATATCTCTGCTTCAGACCGTCTGTCCTGTGATGGAGGCATCATAAAAGATGTCAGTGCAGCTTAAGAGATTTAACCTATTAGAATTCTTAATCTTTTTTTTTTTTTTCAAAGACCAACCAAGGCATCCCTACATGCATTTCATCAGAGCTGATCCAGTCTGAATTTATTTCCCTGCTCAGAGAGATTTACCTGTTACTTCAAGACTCAGAACATTTCGTTTTTGTTAGGATATTAAGTGTGAATGAACAGCTTTGCTATGTCTGTGGTCAGTCTGAGTTCATGTGTTACTTATATACTGTAGCATGGTTGACAATTTTGAGGAACAGTTGATGATTATCAAAGCTTTGAGTCTTTGAGCAGAAAATCAGAAAGACTAAATTGTCCAGACAACAGTGTTTCTAGTGTGACTTTGTCCTTTTAATAAATAAGACACACTACCATCAGTGTAAATCAGGTCCTTGTGATAACTGCTTGATGGTTTTTTAATGTGGTTAATAATCAATTGGATCAAATATTTTTTTAGAACTGTAAAGACACCACTGTGGTCTTGAATAGTACCAATTCATACAATTTAATAATTTAATTATAAAGAAATTGGAGGATCTGTGAAATATACATGAGAGATAGTAATAGAAAAAATCATGAAAACAACTGTTATTCCTTCCCTGCTAACTCTTCTATTTTACTGTTGATTCCAATTGCATATATTTGACAGTTTAATTTCCTTCTAGTTTTACTTTTAATAAATGTATGATCCACTGTACGATAATCTCCCTCACACTGATCCTCCTTTTCATTTCTCACACTGTCTTATTGCAACTGAGGATTCTGGATTTGAACACGGTCGACGAATTAGGAACACACAGGGGGAAAGAACCAAACACACATGCACACTCGTACACACCCTGCCCTAATTAGCCCCGAAACCACAAGCTTTAGTTGAGAGAATGCACAGCTCAACTACCAGAATCCTCTGTCCAACAGCATTGGCGGCATCTGCAGTAATTACATCCCAATTCACCTGCTACTTCCTTATCTCCCCTTCATCCCCAAAAAGTTTAATTATCATGCCAGAGTTTCTCGGAATTCCCGTGTGCTGTGCCTTCGCTGCTTTAAACATCTGCCTATTTTCTGACAGCAGACCTGGAGAGGATGAGCCACAGGATGCTATCTTCATGATTGAAAAACTTACTATCTCTAGACTATAAACATCTGGTTGGGTCAGTGGTGCTGACACAGGCTGGGAATCTTTAGTTTCAGGTTTGATCCCAAGACTAGCTGTTTCATGTGGGGATGTAGCTCAGTGGTAGAGCGCGTGCTTCGCATGTATGAGGTCCCGGGTTCAATCCCCGGCATCTCCATCTTTTTAGGCAGTTGGAAGCCTAGTGGTTAAAGAAAAGGGATTGGGTTTGCAAGGCCCCCAGTTCGAATCCTCCTACTGCCAAGTCTTCCCCACACACTCAGCCACCACTGTAATGGGTTGAATGCAGAGGCTTAATTTCCTGAAGGATACTCCCAAGGGATTAATAAAGTTCTGAAAACAAAAAAAACAAAAAAAATATATATATATATATATATATATATATATATATATATCATTAGTTAAGTCAGGATGAAGACTCTGGAAGTCATGCAGTGTAGCGTTGTTTATAACAATAATAATCTCATCTAAACATCACATTATACTACATTTTTTCTGTCCATGACCTGCCAACAACATGGGAGCATGTCTCCAAGTGGTCACCAAGACAAAAGCAATAACCACTCTTACATAGCCAGACACATTTCTTTTTTATCGTTGTGATAAAATATTCATACAATGCAATTTCAGGTCCAGAAAAAAAAAGGAAACCTAATCCATATCATAGCTTATTAATGCAGTAATAACTTTAAAGTGCTTGGAACTTTCCCACCTAAGTGAAAAAAAAAAATAAGTTCCGTAATTCCCCTTTCTCATCACAGAAGACGTATCGTAGTTAAGATAGATTTCCTAAAGTGCAACAGTCTGCTGTGAAATACCCTTAAAATCTGGCTCAGGATCCCATTTAATAAAAAATGACACATGATCATCATAAGGTCATAACTGAAACCGCCATATTTTACAAAGTCACAAAGACCTTTGCACATTGGTCTGAGAAGAAAATGACTATTAAAATTATTCTGTCACACTTAGCCATTCTATTTGATACATTAAAATTAGTCTGTTTTGGCAGCTGGGGCAGACAGATTAAATTGATGGCTCTTTTGTCATTGAACTCCTCCAGCTGACATGTCTGATAATTTCTTTGTGGGCTCACGGTCATGCAGGAAACAATGTAAAAGTCTTAGTCCATATGAGGCTATAAGGTCGTAGCGTGTGTGTTCTTTGTGAGTGTTTCGGAATCATACTTTAAGATATATCAATAAAACTTTGTAAGGCTGGAGGTGAGCTTTTATGGAACAACAGGCCTTCAGCTGTCAACATCACATCGCCCGTCTCCTGACACAGCTGCTCTGATGTAGAAAACACCAAACGATGCACCGAAGCCCACTGTTCTACGTGTTGACACATATATTCGCTTGTTTCTATGTGCGTGTTGCTGTCTGTTTGAGGGACGCCGATAGACCTTGCAGTTATGCATGTGCACGTGTGCTGGAAAAAAAAAAAAAAAAAAAAAAAAGGCCTGATATATCAGTTTGGGTGGCGGATTGAACAACGCTGGTGGTAGGGTTGACGAGGGTTAAACCTGGCTTGTTTGAAACAGGATTAACCCCAGGGCTCTCGTATGTTCGGTGTGTCTGAGGGCTTCTCACATTCAGGCCTTTCCCTCACGTTCTCTCTGTGGAGGCACCGAGGGCTGCTGGCTGACCAGTGAAACCCGAGACGGTTTCCTTGCTTCTCCAAGTGGAAGAAGTGTCCTTTGCTTTAAAGTTTCTAACGTGAAAGTCTTTTCAGCTGCTTCTGATGAACCACCTGCTTCATGTAGTGAATGTGAGCATACAGTAGACAGACTGATGGTTATTCCATCGGGGTGAAACCTAAGTTCTTGCTTGGCCTGTGAGCAGTTACAAGCTGGGAAGGAGATTCTTTTTTTTTTTTTTTTTTTCTCAACTTCCCTTGAAGATGTTAGGCTGCCAACGACGCTGACAAGGGCTGGGCCCCGTCTGCAGGCCGTCTGGGCGACACTGTGATATACTTTGCAAGTCCACTTCACCCACACTGTGAGATATTTCCATTCAGTGCTGCAGAGTGTGTCTAGTCTAGCAGGTGTTGTGTGAGACAGTCAGGGAATAATCTAGGATTTGACAGGCTTTGAGTTATGGACACTGGCAACAGGCTGCACTGAGGGAAACAGTAGATTGTATTCTGGATGTGAGGACACAGTAAAGTAGGACTTTAACTTGAGCACTGAATACACTGTTACCCATTAATACTAACTAACTCTATTAACACTTAATTTTATTTAAGAAGTAGAACACTTTTTGCTTTGTACTTGTTGAGTATTAATGCTCAGGATTAATACACAGTTATACTTAATAATTACTGTGCTATAACTGTTGTTGTTTTCACATTCCCTACATAAACGATCAGGTTTGAATGTCTCACGATGGTCTTAACCCAGCTCACGTTCCCTATTGGTGGGTGAACAATCCAAGACTTTCTGATTCACGATAGGAAGAACCGACAATCAAAAGATCAAAAAATGACGTTCCTATAAATGAGTGGCTGCCATAAGCGAGTTATACACCTCCTACTTAAAAAGTAGATTTCATTTAATTAACTGATAAAATGTCTAGTTTATTTCTAGAGAAAGCAAAGCAAAAAAACAGCAAAACATTATTCATGTTCTCTTTTAAAGTCCTAACAATATTTACTTCATATATACTGATTATTTTTTTACATTTCTATCCTAGGACAATACACATATAAGTCTATGTGGACGAAGAATTATGTCTCAATGTCTTAATGAAGGCACATATTATAATTTATGTAAAAACTCAAAGTAGTTATTATTAGTAGTCTTGTTATTATGCAGCAGTGGTGGCCTAGCTGTTGAGGAAGCAGACTTGGGTATGCAAAGCTTCAGGTTTCAAATATACCAGCTGCCAAATAGACTCTGAACATAGTAAAGCATAGTACTGTCCCGACCCACATAACTTCCAGTGGACTCAATAGCAACAGGAAGGCTGTTTGCGACCCAGCAACAGATAAGCGGAAGAAGATGAATGAATAAGTGATTTTTTTAAAGAAATACTTTAAGTATGTTAAAGTCAGTAGTTATATGCACCTGTTAATTTTTCATTCAGTTTTTACCTTTTTTCGAACCATGTGTAAAAATTGTTAGAGTGATATAGAAGAGAAAAAAAAAAAAAAAAAAAAACAGACAAACAAACCTACAACAGAACAAATTGTGTTTACATCTGTGCCAAGGGAGTAACTGTTTGATACCTGTATAATGTATCTCTCTGGGATAAATTACAGACCTGTTCATTTGAATCCGACAAGTGCAAATATGCTAATGTGAGTGAAACAACAACAAGATGTGCACCATGGAATTGGGATGGAATGTTTTTGATGCTGGTTGTTAAGGAAAACCAGAAGAAGAAATATTTCAAATAGGGCTGGGTATTGATTAAAATTTTCTAAATCGATTCGATTCGATTCACAAGGGTTTGATTCGATTCAATTCACGCTTCGCTTCGATTTTCGATTCAGTTTTTGTCATATCAATCATAGTTTTGTACCAACGTTATTCTCAGAAGAATCAAAGCTAAAATTTTAACTTAATCCATTTGCTAATATAAAAAATGTCTTTTTTTACATTTATTTCCATCGCAAATGTACTCAAGGTAGTCATATTAGTCCATTGTGCATTTCTTATGAGTTCACGTAAAGTTGTTGGGAAAAGAAGGAAAAAAAGATTGATTTTTGTATTTGTGAATCGATATTGTCCTATTAACAAAAAGATCGATTAATCGATTTTTTTAACTCAGCCCTAATTTCAAATAAGACTGGAAATCTTGGTTTTAGAGATGTGTTTTTTTGGATGTGCTTATGTTTGTTGATTTCAACCTGTCAACAAGGAACATTATCATAATTGCAGATGGCTAACTATCATTTTATGGAATACTACTGCTTTCATTTTTTTATTGTTCTACTCGGCGTTCGCAGATTCCATCTGCAACCAGCAGGAGCGTTCGCTGACCACGTCTTTAATAAGAACCAGTCAGCATTATTCTCTCTGTGGACTGGTAAATCACTCAGCCCCTGAATCATCTCCACTGTGTTGCTGTAGCTGGACTTGTCATCATATTGTAGCTGCTCTGATTGATATTCCAGGAGTGAAGCTGCCAGGGCAGCTTCAGTTGAGCTCCGGTCAGCTTCACTGGTACAATATTCAGAGCCCGGCCTACTTGAAAATGATCATGCATGAAAATGTGCCGTCCACGCTCTCTAAAGTGTTGGGCATTTTGCATTTCAAAGATTTGTGACGCGTTACTAGCCGTGAAATTTTTAGGTCTTTTCTCTGGACCAATAAAGTTTGGGAGGTCTTTTGCACTATAGCGGAGGCGGACCAACACAGCTGGAATACAAAAGATACTTTTTGAGATCAAAGTACATAGAACCTGGAAAATATACATTGCGTATCTTGGGAATAGGAGGGAAAATAACCCTGCGCCTCATGACGCCCTTATTCAAGTCTTTATCATCTAGAGCCTCAAACATCTAAACCAGAGGTGTCCAACTCAATTTCACAGTGGGCCACAATTAAAGACTATCATGAAGTCACGGGCCAGATGGAATATTTATTGAAAAATAAACTGTAAAAATGTATTCTCCTCCAGATATTAAATGTAAGGGCGGTGCCAGGGTCTCCTGGGGCTCCTAGCGAGATATCATTGGAGCCAACACCCTACCAGTGCCCGCAGCCAGAAAAAAAAAAAAAAAAAAATCATGAGGCCCCCTAGTGGCTCGAGCCTTAAGCAACTGCGTGGCTTGTCTATCCTTAAGTTGCACCCACAAAATAAACCTCGTTTTTTTTTTTTTTTTTTTTTTTTTTTTGGGGGGGGGGAATCTGAAACAGGCACTTAATATTATCAACACATGAGAAATTAAATCAGAAATAAAACCCACATCTTGATCTTTATCTGTATCTTTATTACCTTTATCTGTAGCC
>JAFBJS010000857.1:45759-71976 GCA_016785265.1 Paraplagusia blochii
TTCTCTCTTGGTTTTAATTACTTCAGCAAAGTGGCCACTGGCTCTACCTTTCCTCTGCAAAAAGTTACACAATCATTTTATTCAAACATAGCCCCACCCTCATCTCGGATTTGGCACAACATGCTCTCAGCCCGTGTCTGACCTTCTGCAATAGACTTGGCTGAGTTGATTTAAGAGCTGGATTGATATTACTCACTGATAAACCAGAGACAACTTTTTGTGCCTGGCTGTGCGTTCAAAATCAATGATCTCAGGAGCATTCACAGTGAGTTTCTCCTTGGGGACAATGCACGAGCACCCTGACGACACCATTTACTATTTTTTATTTTATGGCCTTTGGCACAGTTTGCAGTGGGCGTCTTTGTGTCAGCCCCCGTGGGCCGAGGGAATGTGAATAAAAATTAGTGTACATATGTGACAGAAAAGGAGTCTGACTTTGTGGGTGTATGATTATGTGTGAGGGTCTGTGTGTCAGCAGTCAGTCAGAATCTGGAAAGCATCACTGCTCACCACCACTGTTAATGATGTGTGCGTACACCGCTCTCTACCATGAAATGGTCTTGGACTTCACAGAAGTTGTCTGTACATGGTCTTGGAAGTGAGCAGGGACTGTTCAGCAATGAGCCTGTAGACTGTTTTTTTTTTGTTTTGTAGAAAAATCTTGTAAAAAGCATGTATCAAAAGGCTGTTCAAAGGTTATTACCTGTTCAATAGGTAATAATATAGTTATAGCGCAGATTTTAAGCATTATTGTTTCTTGTTATTGTTTGTAATAATAATAATTTAGGCCGGCAGTGGTGGTTGAGGGGGCGAAGTTCAGGTTCAAATCCAACAGCTGCCAGGTTGCCACTGAGGTGCTCTGAGCATAGCATTGTCCCAACCCACATAACTTCCCATGGGCTCACCACCCGAGGGAAGACTCACAAAATGACCACCCAATGTGATTTGGGTGGTGCAAGAAGCCCCTGCAACCCAGCATCGGGCAAGCAGATAAAAATGAATGAATGAATAAAAATAACATTAAAATATATATATTTAGAACAATATATAATCACATACATAAAAATCTATGAATTTATTCTCCCCCAAAACATTTAAATATGTTATTTGTATTCTTATTTACATTGCACCATTAAGATAATGCTCAATATTGGTGGCCAAGTGGTTAAGGAAACATACTTGGGTCTGCAGGGTTCCAAGTTCAAATCCACCTACCGCCAAGTTAATGCTGTATTGTCCTGAGCATGGAATCTTCTCCACTCTCTGCTCCCCGGGCACTGGCTCAGCGGGCTGGGCCCTGCTCACTACTGTGATGGGTTTAATGCTCCCGATACTCCCGAGGGTTTAATTAAGTTCTAAAGATAAAAAAAATGAGGAAATGCGAAAATTTAAATGTATTATTTTTAAATGTGATATTGTACAACTGTAATAATAACTGTATGCCTTACAGTCGAATATTGTCACACTATGACATGAAACAAATTAACATTAGCACCAGCAGTCTGACTGCATAGAGAACACCAGTGATCATTTCATTGTAACCTGCTGCTGTTGTAGACCTCCCCTAGAAACACTCACACACATAGATCTCCACACAAAATTGCACACACTTCACGCCTAGCACTCACATGCAGTTCTGAAGGTAAGCCTAGTAGGTGCCTCAGGGCCCCCTGACCTTCTAACTGTATTCACTTCCTGTATGGGTTGAGGTCGTCTTGACCAGCGTAAATCAGCCGTTCCTGGGCTTTGATTACGTGCCGCCTCTGTCGCCAACCGCCTTCTCAACAATTTCAAAGCTAATTTCTACTGACACAAACCAGCAGCTACAATATTGATAGGTGGTTTGGGGAGTTAAATTATACTCCGTTTAAAAACTGCACCTGAGCAGGGCAGGAATAACTGCACCAAGGAGGGTAGAGACAAAATATCTGGGCCATTACACACCACATCTGTTTCATCACATTTGTTACACAAGCCATGTGCAGTGTTATGAATATGCATTGTTTTATGTCACATTTGTGTAAAGTTACAGAAAGTACAAAAGTTCACCCAAAGAAACATCTGGTAACTATCGGTCTGGAACTGTTTTAAGTTTAAACTTGAAATGTCATGTTTAACCTGAGGAAATTGGCTGCTACATTCAGTATTCGGAGGAACTGATTAAACTTTAGCTCGAAAATGAATGAGCGTAGTAATTGTGGTCCTTGCTAAATAATGCATTTATTATCTGGCTTGTAATTCCTGTCGACTGACTAAAAGAACAGAAGCTTGATTTGCATGATAACTGCTTTGCTACTTTGGAGCCGGGAGAAGTCGTATACTATCTCAAAGGGAGAAAAAAAAAAAAAAAAAAGTCGACTTAGTCGGCACAAATTTTACGCATCACATCAACCGGGTGATGATTAAGTCGTGTAAACAGTTTGGAGTGGGTTAGTCATTTCGCTTTGCTGTGCTGCAAGTGCTCGTCTCCAAGATGTGCTGAAATATGGGCTGTATGTATTCCTAAGGGATAAGCAAAAGTCAACAAGAAAAACCATCAACGTTGAGGGATATAAAAGCATGCATCCATCTTTATTAAAGTACCCAGTTTATGTTAGAGGACCTCTATCCTCCTTGGACTGTAAACTGGTCCTGATAACAAACAGCTGTTGAAAGAAGTTTTAAGATGAGAGAGAAATCACGATTAAATGTCTCAATTTAAAAAAAAAAAAAATTAACTGTGTCGCACATAGTCAAAGTAAGCCTTAAAAATGCATATTTTGCAGTACCGGTACTTGTTCTATAGACAGAGGGACTGTCAAAGATCCCAAAATGCGTTGTCATTAAATATATGTGAGGTTTATTTGTGTAAGACACTGGAGCTCTGAAGGAGAGCTAAATAGTATAAGGGTGGTCCACAGTCCATTTGTTCAGTGTTTTTGTGAGGCTGATCTCTGGAATTCATGTTCTACACAGTGGTGGATGGGTTGGCAGCTGCAGAAAGAGAATGGAGAAAGTCTGGATAAATGGTTATGAGAAGGAGGCCAACGTTATACTAGAACGTCATTGACTCTGCTCACAGTTTGTGTTCCCAAAATATGTGTTTGTGTGAAACTCTGTGGTAATTCCCCGCCACAGTTGAAGCCGGCATCTTTGGGCAATATACATAAAAATGTCATAAAAAGTAGTTGTTCTGTGTGGGGAGGGGACTGGGGTGGGCAGGGGCTGGGTGGGAAAGCAGGGATTGTCCGGGGTACATGAGGAACCGTCTCTGGGGCTTACTGTGGGGAAACATTAAGCAGCAGCTGTTTTCTTGGCCGAACTAAATGGAGACGTTGTCCTCCGTCGCACTGGGTTTTGGACTCCCGACTCCCCCTTTCCCCTCCGTCTGTGTGGCACACAGGACGAATCGGGGTGGTGGCAACCGTGTGTGAAGGCAGCCACACTAAAACCATCATCAGCCACTCTTCGTCTTTGACTCTTGATGACCTCCCCGCTCCCCCTTTTCCTGCACAATGTGGCCCTAGACAGGATCTCACCTCACAAAAGTGGCCCAGAGTCCCTCAAATGTGTCAAGGCAGGTCTTAATTTTCAAAGCCCCTGGGTCCACTGCAATCCAGTTGCCGTGGGCCCACTCAATTAGCTTCCTGTCCGTTCTTTTTCTCTTGCTGAAACCTCCTTTGAAAACATGTAGGCACACTTTGTGGTGGGTCAACTTTAGTTTCATTTTCCCAGCGATCTTGTCCTTCAAGACTCGCCAAACATGTTAGCTATGTTTTTGGCAGGAAGGTTTTCTATTTGTGATAAATTAAGAAATACCCACTACCTTCTGGCAGGTCCGTGCTCTTTGCCTTAAAATTTCTCACACTTTTTGACAGCCGCTGTGGTAGCTCTTAATTTGGTGAAATATTGCCTTTTATTTTTATTGGTCAGTCGGAGACAAATAATAGCCATGCCCTCCAGTGTTTGCCGTAAAGGCCCTCGGAGAGACCTTGAGGCTTGGAAACATTTACGAAGGCCCAGAACCACAGGAAACATTCAGAGGAAAATGCTCCCTCTCTTCTCGTCTACCCCTCCCATCGTAAACTCCTTAACTTACCGGCAATGAGTTTGGGACAAGTGAGCTTGAGAAAAGTCAAAGGTGAGCAAGAGAAAAGCATAGATAGCTCTCAGATGGATTAGCACTAAGTGATCTGGACTCTCCCACGAAATCAAAGAACCTCAGAGATTCAGGAAACATCTAACATGGGGGTTGCGAACCTCCACAACTTCACAGTAGTTTCGATGTTTCTGGTTGTTTGGGGTGTGGGATATTACAGAGCTAGGGTTTCCAATTTACATGGCAAAAATTAGAGAGAATGTCTGCTGTGGTGAGTGTCCTTCACACACCAGTGGCAGTAAATTTATAACTCCAACCATGATTTCCACAAAGTAGAGGTGTATGAATTTAGGAAATTAGAAAAAAGCACAGAAGATTAAAAAAAAATATATCACTAGTGAACTTCTCTAACAGAATTTCACTTGTGAAAGCAATAGTGTACCACATATTTCTGCAAGGAGTTCTATATTTTGGTAAACACTGCAGTACTTATGCACAGTGCATATCAGGGTTATAATAGTTTTGGATTTTTCAGTGTAGTTTCATTTTAGTTAGTTTTGCCTTTTAGCACATTAGTTTGAGTTAGTTTTAGTTATTCGTAAAAGCAACTAATTTAGTCTTAGTTAGTTTTAGTTTTGTCCAAAAATGTTTAGTTTTAGTTTAGTTTTAATTAGTTTTAGTTTTCGTTTTAGTTTTCTGCAAGGTTCAAACAAAGACGAAAACGAAGGGTAGTTCATTTCTAATTTCAGTTAGTTTCAGTTAGTTTTGTTGGGACACATTTTCGTTTTTTAGTTTTTTTTTTTTATTTAATGATCGTTTTAGTTAGTTTCAGTTAACGTAGAGTTTTTTTCAGTGATCGTTTTCGTTTTTTCGTTAGTTTTCGTTAACGATGATAACCCCGGTGCAAATATTATTATATCAACATTTAAGTAAAATTTAAGAAAAAAATCTAACTAAAATATTCAGTTATTATTCCCATATGGCTTCAACATTTCTACCTTTTAAACAAACCTTTGACCATATAAATGCCTAGTCTTTTACAGATTTTTTTTTTAACTATTCTAAAATGTCCTTCTGAATTTCTTTTGTGCTGATTAGACATAGTTTGCTGTTTCATACATAAATAAATCGCAGCACACCTCGGACGAAGGCGCATTAATGTTGCAGGCAGGGAAATGACTGTTGCGATGTACCCGATTTGTCAAACTGTCCTGATAACATTATCAGAAAATTAGTGTAACATAAAAATCTTTGACAAATTATTCATCCTTGCGGAGAGGTGGGCCAGCTATCATTAATCTTACATGCATATAAAGAAGAGGTTGGTGCAGGGTAGCGGGGGGTGGGGAGGGATGGGGCATTCTTGCACTTCAGTTGGATGTGATTCATCATCTCCACTATATCTCAACGTCCTACCAGGAAAAGAGCATGATAAGACAGAGGCTGCTTATCAAAAACCAAACAGCAACTTGTCAAAAAGTTCTGCAAGATGATTTCATTCCAACCAGAAAAACACTCTTGCCGTGGCCTATAGATTTAGACAAATGTAGACACAGACAGTGTGGCTGTGAATGTGGATAGGTGAAAAAAAATTGCAATTTAACTGATTTTTAACCCTCATCTGTTTATAAAACTTTTATCTTTTTAGGCCATAGATTTCATATGTAAAAAAAAAAAAAAAAATCGCACAAATATTTATTTAGTCTAAAACCAGGAAACATAATAGTACAGGAGTCTCAAAAGAGATAAGGCCTGAATCCTCTTACTTTTTAGTCTTCAAAAAAATGATTATTAACTGTTAAACATTCCATTGTCGAATAATGGCCATGTTCATATATATGTGATCCATGGGTATATTCCTTTCTGAATTATAAGAGGAATATTGTATAAATACAAGGGGAATATTCTATATTAATGACATCTGTAAACTTGTCAAGTGATACTAATGCTGAAATGCAAGATAATAAACACTCATTAATGTTGCATTTGATATCTTCAAAAGGATTGTAAAGAAATTGTTATCAACCGAAAAATAGTAATAAAATAAAAGAAATCCCAATCCTGTCATGGGACCATTTAATGAGGCAGCCAAGAGTTGAAAACTAATATTGTAGGACTGGATCCAAAGGCCTCAGCAGATGTCCAGTATGCATTTACTATTCATGTCATATTGTGGTTTGAGAGACGGCTCAGTTGAACATTATTAATTATATTTAGTACCATGGGTTTCCATATCCACGTCTCCAAATGTCACATCACATTTTGACGTCACGATCTACCTCCCGTGGTGACCGCCGTACTGTACCTGCTACAATGTCTTCAGTGTAGATCCTGTTGACACTGGGCTCTGGGCAACCACACATGCTGTTGAGGTTGAATAAAACTGCCATTTAACCTAGAGCTGCTCCTAGTGATTAGTGCTCACCTCACTGTAATGAACCCCAGTAGCTTTTATTGAGACACCGGAGCATTATACAGTTACACGACACTTTGAAAGAAAAACAACTAACCACCATTTTTAATAAAATGTGGTCTATGGCAAAGACGGACTAATTGAAAACACTCATTGACGCAGCACATGTTTTCTCAGTGGACACCAGCCTTTACTGGTCCCCGCTCTGACTCTCTCTGCTAACTCAGTAGGTAACTATTTCCAGTGCATTAAAAAAAAAAAAAAAAACACATAGTACCTTTATTCCCCTTTCAGATGTGATTAACAGTCTTTATTGGTCAGGCATAGTATTTTAATAAAGTCTTCATAATCATAGAAACTCATATTCTTGGCTAACCGGCTGATAAATAAATCTCCCTCCAGATTATTTTTCCTTTGACATCAACTCCAACTGAGAACCATAATATAAGCAGACTGAATTTCTGTATTTGCATTGATATATGTATTTAATTGACTAGTCTTCTTTTAACTACGCACTTCATTCCATACTTTTTTATCCGCCAGGTTTCCCTCCATCTATAAATTGGCCAACTCTCCACTGTTGTTTTGGGCTGACTCAGGACGCACTGCCATGTGTGTGTGCGTTTGGAGACGAATGTTTCTCAGCATTCCACTGTTATTCCTGCCTATTGGAACATGAATCACGATCCTCGTGCATTTAAACTGTGTTTTTCCTCTGTGAGATGACATGAGAAACATTATATTTATCTCAGATGTTTAAGACACACAAAAAAGGAACGTACGAAAACATGAACACTGAGCTGCTGTGAGAATAACGTCCTTCTATTCACGGCCCTCCAGCTCCCCCTCTCTCTCGTCCTTCCCAGGCCTCCCGTCCTACACGCACGCCCACCTTCTATATGTATCCCCCACTTCTGCTCTCCACCCACTTCTATAATGAGAGACACACACCAACAGAATCTCTTCAAAACCAGTATCTCTTTATCAGGGACTTCTTGCTTTCTTCGTGGTTCTAGACCCGGCATTTTCCCTCTTTTTCTTCTCCTGCGTCTTTCCAAGTCTGCACATGTGCATTTGATTAGTGAAGCTAAAGCAGCTTTGCGACAGAAATGCAGTGCAATAGTGTGTGTGTGTGTGTGTGTGTATGCAGGGCTTGGGGGGGTGGCTTGTTTGGTGAAAATCCCCTCCGTTGAGTCATTTTCTCAGCACATTTGGTAAACAAGCTCCACTACAGCACCATCTCTGCTGTTCTCCTGCTGAATGTGTTTGTGTTTTTCTGTCCTTATCAAGTGTTTTAAGTTGATTTAAATGAAACTGCCAGAATTCGTCTTCATCAAAACTCCCCAAGGTTAATTTTTTTTTCTTTTTTTTCAAATTTAGTGGGTACTTTGCAGTGCAATGATAGAACAAGAGTCTATGTCAGTAAAAAACAGTGTTCTGAAATGTTCAATCTCACCTAACTACATAATAGCCTCTGGATCAAGAAATTTCATTAAAACACAATCATCAAATAACAAGCCTGTTTTATAGGCTTGTTATTTGAATGCATTGTTGCCCAAAAAGTGTATACCTAGATACTTCCTGAAACAATAATGTTACTAAATTGAAAAGGAAAAGAATATAAACGAAAAGAAAGTAAATGATTTTATATATATAGTATTTAAAAAAGGGTCTAAAAGTTAAATAAGTTGAGGTCCACCGCCCTTGCATTTCAGTGTTCAATACAGAAAGTAGAATGTAATAAAAAAAAAAAAAAATCTGTTTTCCCTGTGTAATGCAACACTGAACCAAAAGGAGGCTGTAGATCAAGGTTTGGAGAACAATAGGATTTACCATAAAATGTGGAGAACAAATCTATAAAATATTATAAATTCAACTTTCACATCCATGTAGGGGCCACAGAATATTGTTGCACAGGCTGCAAATGGCCCACGGGCCATGGGTTTGGGACTGCTGGTTTAGAGTCATTGTCAGTTATTGGTCTGAAACTCCAGGGTTGGATAAAGTTAGGGCAGTGGCTGATACGGGGTGAACATAGATGGATGAATGAATGAGTGCTTATGAAAGGAGCACATCCACTGACTATTTAGACTAGTATTTCAAAGTATTTTGTATTTTTTTGCAAATAAACTGCCATTTGAACAAAGTGATGCTTGTTTTTTACAAAAATGACACACCACCTCCTGATATTACTCAGAGTTCAGGGTTAAATCCAATTGAAACGAAACGTCTACTTTTCTCTTGTTTTGACGTCAACAGACTCTGATTTCACCTTTCAGTTTTCCGGTTGAAACGTTTGCTGCAGACATTTAATACAAATCAGAAAGTATGCCTGGACTCCAAACACAGCTCTTTTGTTTGTGGACTAATAACCTTTATTTTATTTATTTTTTTTACCTCTTGGAGGAAAGAAAGTAATCATTCGTGTTGAGTTAGAATCATTTGGATGCAGTTTTCCCACGGCGAAAAACGCTCCAAGATGTTTCGCATTGTCATCACCTTTCGGATGGCACTCCAAAACCTCAGTGACTGAGTTTTTCTCATCCATGTGATTTTAATTAACAGTGTTCCTCGTGTTAATCTCACTTCAAATAAGTGGAATTACTGACGCAAGAAAATGATTCGACAGAAGTCCTTCCAGGAAACACAGCCTCACATGTGTAAGAAGGTGGAGCTGCCTTCACCCTGTCATCTTTCTAACATTTACGTACAGACAAGGTGGCCCTGGTAAACAGAGCAATGGAGTTGTCATGGAGTTTCATACATACTTTTAGGAGGATGTGGTTTGTTGTTAAGTGGCCCAGGTAGTCCATTCATCGCAGGGTGGACTACCTCTTTTTTCTACCTTTACCTGACACGCTTGGAATACCAGTTATAAGGAAAGGGAAGGATGTTGTTGTTCATCCCATGTTATTTTGGGAAATTTCGCCTTTTCCTTTAACCCATCACCGTAGCGAGTATTAGGGGACCATACCTTGGCGGTAGAGCGATTCGAACCGGAAACCCTGCTGACCCAAGTCCGTGTCCAAATATATACACAAATATAATACAAGGACATGAGCTTTAACAGAGCAAAATCACAACTCTGAGTCGGGAAAACAACATCTAATTGGTTAAGCCCACTGTTGCGTTTTTGTCCTGTGGCTTTCTCACATCTTTGGGAAGAGGGACGAGACATATTTTGTGGGAAACATGAATTTGTCAGCCTGTAAAGTGTTAAACACCAACAAGCTTTTGCTAAGTGGCAACTGTCTCCCGTTGGAAACGCATATCATGTTTACAGGTTACTGTTAATAACTTTGTGAGAAAAACATGGATAGAAATGTGGCCACTGTGTAGTTAGGGTGAGAAGATGGGATCATGAAGAGGTGATTTATGAGGATGTGGGTTTGAAAATGTTCTCAGAGGCAGTCAGGGAGGTTGTTCTTGTTTCTCTGACACTATTTAGAAGAGTCATGGAAGCTTTAAGACCAAACATTGATTCCTCTTTGATGAGTCTGATTATTATTTTTCTGGATGTTTGTGTCACTAGTTAAGTCTTGGTATTCATGGTTAGTTGTGAAGTTAATTTAATTTAGACAAGTCTCTATGAGTAAATCTTCCAAGAATTCTTCCCCCTAAAACATGTGTTTCTTGTTTAATTTTTTTTTTTTCTCATTCAGCTTGTTTTGTGTCCAACACAATTAAACTGTATCCTCCATGATCAGCTTAGTAATGCTTTACAAATAACTGGAAATACTTTAGAGTACGTGGAAATGAAAATGTAAGTAAAATAAAAAGAATAAGAATCATCAAAATATCTTTGATAACGCAGCAAAGTTCCTGGACTGAATCGGTGAACAGAGGTGGAACCGAGATTGTATTAAGATACAAGAGTTACATTACGATGACGCGGCACCATTCCTGCCAGGCCCCTTTGGTTCAGTGTGTGCCTGCAGGAACATCCCCGGGACTGAACTGAGAGATAACAGATGCAACCATCAAGTGAAGGCCAGGGAGTGGATGAATGGGAGTGATTACGCCGTAAAATCAGATATCGCAAACCACTAATCTGATGGTCTATCTGCAGCCGTACATCTTCATCTGTCATCCAGTCTATTGTCTATCACCACCTTGGCTTAGGGGGGCAGCTGGAGCCAGACGGGGTGAACTCCTTTGTGCACGTGCAGCTCACGTCTTGGCGCCAAAGCATTGATCAAACTGTCTGCCCAGTTGTCTTCTTTAGACTTTTACCTTGGACAACAAACATGTCAACTTTACTAAAGATGAGTTCGAGAAAGAAAACGGGAACTAGTGCTTCTAAAAATGTCATCAGGGCATTTTATGCCCTGTTCTTGTCATTACGACGGCTATGCATCTTTAAGTTGGGTTTTAATAAATGAACAGGAAGTGAGTGTTATATACAGTAGGTGGTGCAGGTCTGTGGGGGACAGTGAGGACACCAGGTTCCCGCCATTTTTATTTACTGTTCATAAACATGTACATTTTTGCAATTATAGGGCACAATTTTATCACCTTGTCATTTGGGAATCAAACCAAGGACTCTGTGCTTCTATACAGGTATGCTAAATGATTATGTAATAATACAATTAAATTGATATATAACATATACATTATATCTATATATGTATATTTAAATATGTGTACATTTATGATAAATATTCATAAATAATAAATGTATGATAAATAAATTAGACAAGGGGAAAAAACACCATAAATAATTAAATAAATATATATTAAGCTGAAATGTATGAATCCCTGGGCTAATGGGTGTGCACAGGTTTGTAGTGACAAGTGGCATTTATTCATTCATTCATTCTTTCTTTCGTTCATTCATTCATTCATTCATTCATTCATTCATTCATTCATTCTCATCCTCTTTCTGTTGCTGGGGTTTTAGGGGCAGCAGTCTCTACGATTGCCACCCAAATCACACTGCACCTTGAACCTGAAGCCTTGTGAACCCACGTTTGCAACCTTAACCACTGAGCCACCAACACCATCCATTCTATCAAATCCTTTTTTTTCTTTGACATTGTCCCTTTTTTTAGGAATTGCCACAGTGAGTCAACAACTCAGAGTCAACAGTGAGTCCAACTACCTCCATGTCCTCCCTCACTGCAACAATCGATCTCCTCTTTGTCTCCTCCTCTTCCTGGTAGCTCCATCTCTAGGATCATTCTTCCACTCATATAACCACTGTCCCTCCTCTGAACATGTCCAAACCATCTTAATCTTGGTTCTCTAGTTTTTTCTCCAATCCTTCCATTTTATCATATTAATTTGTATTATTCTTTAAGTGCCAATCATATCCCAAATGATTTTATTTCAGTCTTTGCCCTCATTTGCTTATTGTCACTTGAATGCACCATAGCTACAGGTGTCATACTTTTTTTTTTTTTTCATAGAAATTGTCTGGGAAAATCTGAAAGGTTCAGTTCCTTCGCTCACACCCTCATGATCACGAAACAACATAAAGAAAAAAGGTTCTGACGTCTTTATTAAAACAGACATCTGCAAATGAAAAGATGTAAACATTCACTAAAAGATGAATGAAGAAAAGTTTTAAGCCCAGTCCTGTGTGTTAAATAAAAACCAGTGTCTGTGGGACTGGGTTTTATCAGACTCTTTATGTCCTCAGCAGATGCCTTTGTCCTTTACCACCAACGTGAACGTGTTCTTCTAAGCCATTCCCTGGTGGTCTGCGGGGAGAGAGAGATGAGTCTCTCGGACTGTTATCGCAAGCTGAAATGAGACATCATCTGTCTCGGAGACATTGGTTCATCAAACCGCCAGGCAATTACACTGAGAGTGCAGAGGTCGGATAGTATGGGAGGCGGGAAAGAGTCTGATAGATCAGCTTATCAGTGGGCCAGAAACTGAAGAACAGCTGAGGAAACTTATGTCACTTTTCTTAGAAGTCGGGGGAAGGAAAAACAGAGCAGAGGTCTGGAATTGGAATCTTTTTTTTTTTTTTCTGCGTTATCTGAAACAGGTAGATCTGGAGCGTGTTTTAAAAACCAAGCCAATGGAATTGAGTGAATGGGTGCAATAGGACGGAGTTGTCCTTTTTAAGGACAACTGATTTTTTTTTTAGGATTCTTTAGGAAAAGAATAACTTATTATTAGCAAAATAAAATCTGACAGAATTCAGTAGTACTGAAATATCACGTTTCAGATTGCTGACAAATGTATTTCCAGAAAACATGAGCAGTGGCGAATACAAAGAGCATCTGTGTAAAAATACCAAGTACCATTAGATAAAAAAAAAATTTAAGGATGTCAAACCCTATCTCTGCTTCTGTCATTGTCCACATGCACAGCAGTAAAATAATTCCATTGCGAGCAGCTGTGATTCTACCAGTTAGACTTTATTTTATCCTATGTCCTTCACCATTTTGTGAGTTAGTTTTAAACTACTTTTCTTAACTACGATATTACTTCAACAAACAACCTTGGGGATGTTTTAGGCCCAGCACAGTTGCAGGCATGGAAATCACCAAGTTAATCAATAAAACCTTATTTATTTCAGCACTTTTCTATTAAAGCTTGTTGAAACTCAAAGTGTTTCTCATTAAAATAACAAAATGTAAAAAATGAATTCAATTATAAAGTTAGATTACTGTGGGTTTGTGAAGTTGTTATTAATGTAATTTTAAATTAATATCAGTTGAGAAAATAAAAAGTGTGTATACAGCTGGATTAATGAATGAAATTAATATATATATATATATATATATATATATATATATATATATATATATATATATAGACTAGGATCGAACTGGATCGATTGTTTAAGATTTTTTTATGAATCGTTCCTGAATCGGACCGTAGCCTGTGAATCGAGATATGAATCGGATCGTTATGTAAGTGAATCGTCACACCCCTAATATCAACACATACAGCTGAAATAACACATACATTTATAGACACATACATACCGTGTATAAATATACTAGTAACAAACAGGAGTGAATGTTACTAATGTATTTATACCCTGTATGTGGCGCACATTGCACAATGCACTTGATACATTGGAGAGGACATATAATATGCTATAGCATATATATATATATATATATATATATATATATATATATATATATATAGTGGAGGCAACAAGTCTTTTTTTTATTTTTAATGTTTTTTTTTTAGTATTTAACAGTTCTTCATAGTAGTTATAAGACAGGATCCACCTAAAGTGACTCAAGCCTCTAAAACCTTAAGAAATCCTCCTAAAAAGTGAAGGATTTAGACTGTTTTTTTTATAGTCAACTGAACAAAATAAGAGATTGTAATTTTCAGTTCTGGTCGTTCATTAATGGTCAGTGTGGCAGCAGCACCTGAGCCTTGAAATCCAACATCCAACCACAGCTGAATCCTGCCTCATTAGGCTCCGTTCTGACTGTGCCAGATTATTTCGCTCTTCTTGGAAGATCATTTGAAATCCGCCATTTTCCTTTGGAGCGCTCGGCTCCAAACCAAACGGTCTCTTCCCCTTTGAAGACATGATCCTCTCCATCTGTGACCAAGTCATTTTGAATGTCTGTCTTCACCAGTTCACTTCGTCTGCCGCTGGTGCTGCCAGAAAGGAGCTCAAGACCCGGAGACTAAACAAACTCGTTACATATCTTGCCAGAACGTAATGCATGACATGATCTCCATCTACAAATGTGCACATTCATTCCCCTGAAACATCACAAAACACAGCGGCCTGTGCTCATTAACCGTAATGTGTGTGAGCAAAAAGGGAAAATGGTTGTGTTTAGTTTGAGTGGAGCAAAACAATCTACTTCTCCGTGGCGTTTTTCCTGCCAGATTAATTGCTGTAATTGACTTGTGTTTGCAACACAAAGGGGACGGCAGACTCCCTGACACCACCGGCCTGGCAGCCAGGACCAATTGGAGTGCCATGTAGCAGCTGCTGTGACGGGACAATGAGGCGAGCACTCTGGGTAATTTAAGTTCGTTCAGATCAGATGTCTGATCAGATCTGTCACAGCAAGAGACATTGTTCCTTTTTATTTAAAAAAGAAAAATTAAATACAGTATATAATATCAGACATATATATATATATATATTTTTTTTTTTTTTAATTAACATGCAGTTCCCCATTCAACCTTTGGCAGATTACAGCAACATATTTTAAAAGCTTTGTTTCTTGATTCTGTGCTTCGGGAACTAAATATTGTCAATTTTGCATTTTTGTAATGAAAACAAAAGCCAACAACAATATAACAATAATATATTGATTTTCCGTTAACGTTCAGAACATTGTCAATAAATATGTCAGCATCTAAATACAATACCTTTCTGTATGATAACAGAGATTTATTTTTGCGGATGTCTGACTTTAACTTTTGCCAAAATTACCCAAGCACCCAATTTTTGAAACCGATATTGTCCAATAACGAGGTGATTTCTATGGACTTATTTTGATGCCTGACTAAAAGCATTCTACAAAATAACAGTCTTCTTCTCCTCCTCTCAGCTTGTGCCTTTTTCAGTGGTTGCCAAATCGAGTCAAAAACTTCCATCTACACAATAAACACACTACTTCAACATAAGTTATAGAAAAATGCCATATTTATTTTTACCATTTTTGTCGGAAACAGTCCTATGATTCTTTGTGCAGGATTTAAATTGAACAAATACTGTCTAGTCTTGGACAGAACAACTTGCCAAAAGCAATCATTATAAACTGGGTTCATTCAGCCTCACAACAATAGGCAAATAAAAAGACACTCAGACAGAAAAAGCTTCAGTCGAAAAAAAAGTCAACAGTCCTCTTTAAAGTGCAAATAAGCATCTCAGTGATGTCACAATGTAAACAATCTCTATTGTTGTTGATGACGTGTGAGACGACACTAAATAATGGCTCGCTGGCAAATGACTGAGAAATACTCACGGATATGGGTTAGCAATGACGTAGTATGAGGTTATCCATGATGATCCACTATGTTATGTTTCTGATCGCTTTTGCTCTTGTCTGATCTTTATTGTCTTTAACTTTAAATCTTTGATAGACAGTTGCAATGCTGTTTTTTTTAAGTGTGTTTATTCCTATTTTTGCATTACTTTGTTGTATAAAACAACCTTGTGAAAAAGCCCCACTTCCACATGACCACCTCCTTGCAGACATTACAAATTACGTTCTCCGCAAAAATATCCAGGCCACGACATGCTGCACATCTAGTGTATCATCGAGCATTGTTGTTGCACCTTCAGGTGCAGTCTGATAGCATCATTTATCACACACCAGTTAAGGTGTCAGGACCCCATGAGGATGTCCAACGTATTTCCCCGAGACCAGGACTTTGCATTGTAGGATTTTTAATAGTGGTGGAAAAATCAATACCGATCGGACATCCCTAGTATATTTACATGTATGCATATTAAAAAAATTTTGTTCTTCCCAAGTTTTTTTTGCTACCTTCTTCCTCTGCATTTTACCCACCACCGTAGTGAGCAGGGGACAGCCAGTTGAGCCAGAGTCCAGGGAGCGGTGTGTGGGGATGATACAAAGATCTAGACACCTCATCAGTAACAGGATTCGAACTGGAAGCATTGCGAACCCAAGTCTGTTACCTTAACCACTAGGCCACTAAGAGCACCAAATATGTCGTTGATTGCTCTGTTAGGTGTCCCAAAGTTTAGGAAGGTAAACTTATCTCCTGTTGTGGCCAAAAAAGTCTTTCGTTGGACACAGGGCGTGCATCCATTCCATCCAAGACACAGTATTTCCATTTAAACACATCTAGTGTCCCCAAGAGAACATGCTGCACTTTTCGACTCCTGACCTCATTCCAGTGAGTCCTGTCACTGGCCCACACAGTGACCTGACCTCAGCTGTCCCAGCAGGTCCACGTACAATAAGATGAAGCGGAAATTAGCACTTAACACTGTCAATGCTTCAACACCTTCACAAAGCACAGTGTTGAAAGCAACCTTCACCCCCCCGTCATTACGAGGAGCTATGATGGAGTCAGAGATTTCACCTCACCCACTGGAGCACTTTCGGGGCAAATTATGCAGTGTATTAAAATATTAGCACATTTAGCTCGGGCACGTTGATGTAAACTTATCATGGGAGATGTTATTATTCAAAGCACGGTAGTGCAGGGATCTTGACAGGCTAAGAGCACAATCTTTTAGTTCTTTAAATAAATCACTTCTCTCATATACCTGATGGTGCTCTCTACTGCTCTCACACTCCCATTATATAAGTCTGGAATATGAACGTGGCCTTTGTGATACATTCATTGCCGCGGCAGAAAATAAAAGTAAAGGTGATAAAGTTTACGTATTTTTATGTACAGCCTTTTGCTCGTTGTTTTTCATCCTTCGAAAACAAAAGCTCACCTACTGTACAATGCACCTTCACATCCTTCCCCGACCGCCTCCCCCCTTACCCCATCCATGTCTCACTCTCAGCAGACCAATCAGTTTAAGAGACACATTACTTAGCTAGGTAATTGGTCCAACGTCCCTTGGGTACAATAAACAGTTCCACAGTACAGCACGCTGTTGTGTTTAACTTTTACCCAAAGTCACTTTGTGCTTCTGTCAATGCTGGCTGTCATTGATTTTTTGTTTGTCATGCACTGAACTCAAGGTTCCAGACTTTGAATAATCTGATGAAAGCACAGACGCGTCTGACTGAGCTTGGTCTCTGGCCGTAGCAGTGCTGAGGGCAGCATTTGCCATTGCGCGCGACTGAAGCCTTTTTAACTGGCCAATTTTCATGATTATGGCAACACTGACGGCACCAAAATGTCCTGCTGTTGAAACCAACTGCACGTTCCACTGTGGGGGATCCTGATTTCTGGAATGCGACCTTGTGGCGGACATGAAACCACAAGAGCAACGATCGCTTTCCATCCCACTACAATTTTCCACCCAGCTCCATTTGTTTTTCATTCGAAGAAACAAAATGGTTCACCCTTTTCCCTCTGTGAAAACATAGCATCCCTGAAGGCATGGCGGGAAGTATCAATCACAGGCATGGTTGTATTGTGATTACCTCAACACGCTGTATCAGACCTGCGCTCCGAAAAGAAAACACCGGACACCGGAGTTATGACACCAGAGACGTTGTGCGTCGGAACACTGAATACCTTATCAGTGACAGGGTGGCAGGCGGACATATTTGTGCAGCCGGAATACAGCCGACCTCCACACTTGTGGATGGATGAGCCAGGGTGACGCAGTTGGCCACAACAGGAGATAGGGTACGGCTAAATGAAACATGAGCCTTTCTGACTGAGGAAACACACAGTGGAAAGAGAGGTTGAATCAGACTGTGAGTGTGTGGGAGACTCAAATCCGTCATTTGTAAAATCGGAGTGAAAGAATCCCATTGTTCTAGTCTCGACATCTAATGACCTCTCATTAGCAACAAGAAAAAGGCATTTAAGGTTAGGTGATTTGGCCAACTTTTATGAGAAATAATACAAAGGTGGTTATTGTAAAAGATTCATGTATTAAACATTTGAATAGAGGCCTTTATTGAAGTCATCTGATCATGTCGGTCTGGTTAAGAGATCACAGGATTTATTAGCCGACTGTAAAATATGTGAATTTCTCCTTGATTTGGTGACTGTGGTAATTCCATCAGACTTCCCTTCATTGCAAGAATCACAGAAAAAATATTACAATCCTTCAGTCTCTTTCCTCTGGTACTGACCTGTCTGCCAAAGGTTTGAATGTACAATTAATTGCAGTATAATTGCAGAAAAATGTGCAATCGTTCCAGCCATCAGGGCTCGACACAGACTCTCCATTAGCAGCGGTTTAAGTCAATAAAATGTTACTTTTTCTGTTTAAGTCATTTCAGCAGCTGAACGATTAAGACTGAACCCTGAGGTCTCTTCCAGGTCGCTGTGATTGGATAAGAGGGTGTGAAAACACAACTACGAACATGTGTGAAGTAGGTGATAATCAGAAACAGGTATATTGTGGTGGATGTGACTTTCAGGAAAGACTTTTTACCTGTAAGGATATGTGAAATTAAATATAGACCCCATATCGTAACTTACCTATTCATCAGACATTTTATTGACTAATTTCCACATATTTTTCCTCTCTTGGAATTCTGTTTTTCCGACTCTCATTCAAGCGTAGCAAGGTATAATTTAGGAAGTCTCAGAGGTTGATTCATTTGCAGCTTATTTTAGCCAACGTCTGTGATTTTCCTCAATAAACAGCATCAATTTCCTGCACAGAGGTATCTTTCCAACCTTGTTCTACAAAGCTGTTTCACAGTTCAAATATTATCTGAGAGTCTGTCTGTAACAGCCACGCAGCTAACCAGAAAAAATAAACTATGATACTGAGATCCACAACACACTGTGTTCCGTTTAAGCTCTGGCCTCAGACCTGGATCAACTTGTATTCCAGTGTTTATTTTATTTTGTGTTCAGAAATTGACAGTAACGAAGGCTTCACCACATCAGACCCACTTGGTGTTTGTTCTGCTATTTGAGGCAAACTTTTAGAAAAATATACACGCACTTGTGTCTGTGTGTATGAGGTTTTTCCTGTTGTTTAAAAACTTAAAATCGTAATTTACTCAATGGATGCACAGCAATAGATAAATTGTTGGAAATATGTGTCTTTAGCATTGAAAATATTAATGATTAAACTTTCCAACTACTTGTTTTTGTAACAGGACTGCAGTAGTGAAGGACAAACCTGTCAGATTGAATTATTAATCAGATCATCAATAATTCCTTATATCCTTCTGTTTTTGTTTTTCATTCCAACTGAGGCTTTCAACACTTTTAATCTCGCCGACTTCCTTATTTGGTTTGGACTCTGTGGAGGGAAGGCAAAGAAAAATCACTGCCATTTTCCTGTTGATGCCTTGAACATTTCCTCCTGTTTCCTCCCATGTCTCATCCCATACGGTTTAAGCAGAAAACAATGAGCTTTAATCAACTGAGTCGATGTGTTGTTAGAAGAGCTGTCAAACCATCTCAATGTCTTAACCTGATTAATCACAGCCCCGCTGCTGATAAAACCAAATTAATCCTAATTAACCCTACATCCTCTTACAGCCTTCATTTGGTAGTAATTTCTATCAGCCTGTCAGTTGTAGACTTACTCACTGCCATCTGATCCCAACTCTGAGTTCTTGTGTTGAGGTGTCATTTGAATGGAATTCAAGTGTAATCGATGGAGTTATTGGATAGATGTGAAATTGGAATTAAAGTGTATAATTGTCATAAATATATTAGAGGTCAATCAGAATTGGTTAAACTCCGTAAAACAACAGTAAATGGATCTACAGGCACCTCTTAATCCCGTAAAGAACGGTCGACACTGATGATTGTCGTACGACATGGAAGAGCTAACAAACCAGTCTACACATCTCTTAGTCCATACATGTCGGTGACGCCACTTTTCCTCTTCCGTGTCTACTCACAGATTGACATATATCGTAGGGAAAGTTGTGTTTTGTTTGCTGAGCTTGATTCACGTCATATTTTTCTTCTTCTCTTTCTCCTCCTCAGGGGATGACAAGGGTAGTCTTGGTATTTTTTGCACTCTTAGCGACACTCTCACAACCTTTCTTTAAATCAAAGAAAAAAGTACATATATATACTGTATATATATATATATATATATATATATATATATATATATACATATATACTATATATATATATATTATACATTAGGGGTACGACGAATCACTCACACAACGATCCGATTCAGGAACCATTCGTAAAAATATATTAAATGATCGATCCAGTTCAATCGGTTCAGTTCGATCCAAACTGATCCAAAATGAATAATTTGCACACCCCTAAAATATATATAGTGTATATTAGGGGTGTGGCGATTCACTCACATAACGATCCGATTCATATCTCGATTCACAGGCTACGATCCGATTCAGGAACGATTCATTAAAAAAAATATTAAATGATTGATCTAGTTCATTCCGATTCGGTTCAGTTTGATCCAAAAAAAATTGTACACTCCTATATATATATGTACCTCCTTGATTTTTCTTCTCCTTTTGGAAAATGTTGACAGGGAGTCAACATTTTCCATCTAACCTGGTCCCCGACCGATCCGATCCTATTAGAAATTGGTTTGTTGTCTTCCATCTTTGATATGACCAAATTTTTACATTGGATGCCCTTCCTGATGCAACCCTCACCATTTATCCGGGCTTGAGTCCGGCACTAAAAAAAAAAAAAAAAAAAACACTTGCTTGTGCTCCCCAGTGGCTGGTGCCCGCTCTTCGTCTTTATATACTTTATTGTATATTATTTATTAAATGATAAAATATTTATCAGAAGCTTTTCTCCGGAGCAGTTCTGGCTGCAGGAGTCGGCAGTTGTTGTATACGATCGTACATAGGATACGATCATCGGAACTCAGAGTGTGAGAACACAAGTAGAGAGCTGTGAACTGATCACCTCGGCAATTTCCTTGTACAGTGTGAGCCTAGCACTGTGCTGCCACGGTTACATAAAAGTGTGGGTTGTCACTATGTAACTACCTTCCTCATTTACTCTGAGCTGTGGATTTACTAGAACAGTCCACGCCACAGACACACTGCAATAGTAAAATGTCTCACATAGACATTTCATCACAAAACCCCGGGTTTTATATAAATGTCAATCCACTAACCCATCAAACCTCTTTCTATTTTGCATGTACATTCAGAACATCTGTTCATTTTTACCAAGGTTACCGTCCTCTGCCATTATATATATATATATAATATACACCATAAATGTCAGTCATGGGTAAAGTGCTCCAGAGTTCCAGCAGCTCTTGAAAACATTGAGTCTGATTTGCCTTCAAATATCAGGCTTAAACCTTTCTTCTCTCCTTATCGTGCCCACACTGCAGGGATTTGTCAGTTCATTTCACCACTGTCACCACCTGACTGTAATTCATCATGGGCTTTGAGTTTTTTTTTTTTTTTTTTTTTTTGTTTTTCTTTCCTCCACTCCTCATGCCACACTCCTGTCTCTTTGGCTCCTGAGTGACACCGTCTAAGGTGACGCCTGCAGTAGCCGAGTTACAGCGGAGCTAATGGATTTGTCCCAGGCATCCGAGAGACAAGGGCTCACGAAGCACAAAGGCAAAGCGTTTAAATGCCTCTGCCCTTCATCTTTATTTGGCCCCAGAAGAGACAGAATTAAAGTGAGCGAACATCTAAAATATATATAGTGTATATTAGGGGTGTGGCGATTCACTCACATAACGATCCGATTCATATCTCGATTCACAGGCTACGATCCGATTCAGGAACGATTCATTAAAAAAAATATTAAATGAATGATCTAGTTCATTCCGATTCGGTTCAGTTTGATCCAAAAAAAATTGTACACTCCTATATATATATGTACCTCCTTGATTTTTCTTCTCCTTTTAGAAAATGTTGACAGGGAGTCAACATTTTCCATCTAACCTGGTCCCCGACCGATCCGATCCTATTGGAAATTGGTTTGTTGTCTTCCATCTTTGATATGACCAAATTTTTACATTGGATGCCCTTCCTGATGCAACCCTCACCATTTATCCGGGCTTGAGTCTGGCACTAAAAAAAAAAAAAAAAAAAAAAACTTGCTTGTGCTCCCCAGTGGCTGGTGCCTGCTCTTCGTCTTTATATACTCTATTGTATATTATTTATTAAATGATAAAATATTTATCAGAAGCTTTACTCCAGAGCAGTTCTGGCTGCAGGAGTCGGGCAGTTGTTGTATACGATCGTACATAGGATACGATCATCGGATCTCAGAGTGTGTGAACACAAGTAGAGAGCTGTGAACTTATCACCTCGGCAATTTCCTTGTACAGTGTGAGCCTAGCACTGTGCTGCCACGGTTACATAAAAGTGTGGGTTGTCACTATGTAACTACCTTCCTCATTTACTCTGAGCTGTGGATTTACTAGAACAGTCCACGCCACAGACACACTGCAATAGTAAAATGTCTCACATAGACATTTCATCACAAAACCCCGGGTTTTATATAAATGTCAATCCACTAACCCATCAAACCTCTTTCTATTTTGCATGTACATTCAGAACATCTGTTCATTTTTACCAAGGTTACCGTCCTCTGCCATTATATATATATATATATATATATATATATATATAAATATACACCATAAATGTCAGTCATGGGTAAAGTGCTCCAGAGTTCCAGCATCTCTTGAAAACACTGAGTCTGATTTGCCTTCAAATATCAGGCTTAAACCTTTCTTCTCTCTTTATCGTGCCCACACTGCAGGGATTTGTCAGTTCATTTCACCACTGTCACCACCTGACTGTAATTCATCATGGGCTTTGAGTTTTTTTTTTTTTTTTCTGTTTTGTTTTTCTTTCCTCCACTCCTCATGCCACACTCCTGTCTCTTTGGCTCCTGAGTGACACCGTCTAAGGTGACGCCTGCAGTAGCCGAGTTACAGCGGAGCTAATGGATTTGTCCCAGGCATCCGAGAGACAAGGGCTCACGAAGCACAAAGGCAAAGCGTTTAAATGCCTCTGCCCTTCATCTTTATTTGGCCCCAGAAGAGACAGAATTAAAGTGAGCGAACATCGTCTCACATCTCACCTCATCTACACCGCAGCGTCCATCCATCATCCTTGGCAGCCAAAATCCCACTCCTTTCATTCCCATAAAGAAGGGGAGTTCATAATGAGCAGGGCTTTGTTAAAGCAGGAAAAAAAAAAGTTATTTTCATTTAGTCTCCAAGGAAAAGGCTGTATGGCGACTTGATACATTCCAACTGAGTAGCATAATTTATCAGCCTTTTTTTAATCTCTGTCTTTGAACACATAACCATGTGTTTCATTTCATTCATGTCCACACAACTGCTATTTCAAATGTAGACGCTACGTCTTTTACTAAAGACATTGGGATGACACACGGAGTCAACGCTTCACATCCAAAACGTCCAAGGTAATGGCAGACTTTCAGGTTAGAAATGCGATCCCTGGCTAAAAGGAGCAGACAAACAAACAATGGAAAAACCTAGTTTTAAAATCTATATAAAAGCAGACTCAATAAAATTAATAAAGAACACAAACTTGATTCATGTGCGCTGTAGGGGAGCTGTAGCCATGTGCCAAGCTACGACACATAAAGTCTTTACAAAGACCAAAAAGCTCATAAAAGCAATGAAGTATGAGGGTTTAACTTACACACGACCCACTGTTTGCCCTGAACTCCATAAAAATCTACCTCTCGTCTCGACTCATTTCAGCCCTTTTGTTATTACACCGACTTGGAGTCGGCGCTGTGCGGACGCCAACATACAACAAAGATGACTAATGAATGTAACGCTGCCAATAGATACAATAGGCTGTAATTTGGTCCGCCTATTTACAGTAATATTTGCTCCATGCTACCAAGGCTTCAGTTTTTCAAAGAACGTGTGAGGAATTTTTACGCAGGATTTATTAAATTCAACTTTCAACAATGTTGAACTGTTCCTGACATTTAATCTGAAATTCAGAAAATGTTACGGCAGCTATGGTCTGACACATAAGTAGAAGAATTAGATCTCCATTATTTCTTATTGAGTGTTGAGTTTAGCCATGCTATGCATTTTTTGAGCACACGTTATTGATTTATAGTTAGTCCTGGAGACTTTAAGGTGGAGGAGGCACTGCATCAAGGACCTGGCCCTGAGCCCCTCCTTGTTGATGGGCAGCTTGACAGATGAGGTCAGACAGGAGTCTCCATGTTTGCAGATGATATTGTGATCTGTAGGCAGCAACTAGGAGAGAACCTAGAGAGGTGGAGGTTTGGACTGGAGAAAAGAGGAGTGTGCGAATGAAAGGGAGAACAATGGAATGGTGAGGTTACAAGGAGCAAAGGTGGAGAAGGTGGAGGAGTTTAGATACTGAGGATCAACTGTTCCAGTGGAGCAGTGGAGACTGTGGAAGAGAAGAGAAGAATAGAGTGGAGTCAGGATGGAACAACTGGAGAAAAGAGTCAGGAGTGATCTGTGATAGAAGAGAGTCAGTTAAGGTGGAGGTAAAGGTTTACAGGACAGTGGTGAGACCAGCCATGATGGATGGACTAGAGACACTAGGAATAGGTAGAAGACAGGAGACAGAGCTGGAGGCTGTCTCTTATACACATCTTGGAGTTTAAGAGTTTAGATACCGATAACCAACTGTTCAGAGCAGCGGAGACTGCGGAAGAGACTGAGGAGAAGAATAGAGTGGAGTCAGGATGGAACAACTGGAGACAAGAGTCAGGAGTGATCTGAGATAGAAGAGAGTCAGCTAAGGTGGAGGGAAAGGTTTACAGGACAGTGGTAAGACCAGCCATGATGGATGGACTAGAGACACTAGGAATAGGTAGAAGACAGGAGACAGAGCTGGAGGTGGAGGAGTTAAAGATGCTGAGATTCTCTTTAGGAGAGACAAGGATGGACAGGATCAGGAATGAGGTGATTAGAGGGACAACACAGACAGGAAGGTTTGGAGAAAAAGCTAGAGAAGACAGATTGAGATGGTTTGGACATGTTCAGAGGAGGGACAGTGGGACTTTATATTGGTGGAAGGCTAGAGATGCAGCTACCAGGTAGAAGACAAAGAGAAAGACCAAGGAGGAGATTGATGGATGCAGTGAGGGAGGACATGGAGGTAGTTGGAGTTAGAGTTGAGGATACAGAGGACAGGGGGAGATAGAGATTGTTGGCTCCCTATGGCAACCACCAAAAAAAGAGATGACCTGAAAGGAGGAGAAGAAAAATTAATTAGTCCTGGATTCATTTATATATTTTTTTTTTCTAAACTAAAGACTCACTCCTGATCAGGGATTGGGAATCCTTGGCAGCCTCATGAAGCTGCGATTGAAAGCTGGAGTAACAGGAAATGAAAAGGAGGAGCAAGGTAGCAATCAGGCAGCATTCCTAACCAAGGTGTAGCGGGAGGTTGTGGGGGTCAAAGGCGAAGGTTTGTGGATGGCAGGCACAGCTGTGTGCAATGAGGAGCGTACTGAGCCGCCCCACTGTGACCCCGGGAGTCACCACTTCCACCAGGAGTTACCCATAACACATCTGGGGCTGATTCTACAGAGTAGGAAGGTAGGACGGTAGAACAGAGGACCTCCTTCTCCCTTGTTTGTTTGTCATTTATTAACCTCACCCCAACCTCACCCTGCCCTGCCCATCAGAGCTGTGATTGACAACCTGTAATGGCAAATATTAGAAACAACACTGACTCACGTTGGGGGCCATGGGATACACATTAAATAATACATTTGCACAAGTAAAATCTAATGATTATAATGAAACGTCAAGGGTGGCCTTCAAAATAAAGTTCATTACCATTCCATAGTAACACTAGTTGTATCAATTATATCTTCTTACTGATTTAATATTATTATTATTTATGGAACCTCAGGTTTGAACAGTGTCTCACTGTGTGAAATATGACACCCAGCGTCTGACGTGAGATCAAGGACTTGATGAATTATTTTCAAAGATGAGATGCCCTCTGGTGTTGACCATTGACTCCTGGTCACCTCTGGGGTTCTGTCTTAGCATGTGGGCAGATTTGAGGTTTTCTTGTAGATGTTGTGTTCACATCTTGATGCTGTTGATTTGGTTTTGGAATATCCTAATCCTGATGACCTAATCCTAAACCATTAATCACCGTGCAGCCTATCATAGCCCCTAGTCAGCACCAAATATGGTAACACTTGACTAGGTGAAGAGGTAGAACCAAATACA
>JAFBJS010000857.1:80277-92926 GCA_016785265.1 Paraplagusia blochii
CAACACAGACAGGAAGGTTTGGAGAAAAAGCTAGAGAAGACAGATTGAGATGGTTTGGACATGTTCATAGGAGGGACAGTGGATACATTGGTAGAAGAATGATCCTAGTGATGGAGCTACCAGGTAGGAGACAAAGGGGAGATTGATGGATGCAGTGAAGGAGGACATGGAGGTAGTTGGAGTCAGAGTAGAAGATACAGAGGACAGGGGGAGATGAAAATTGTTGACTCGCTGTGGCAACCACTGAGAAAGGGACAAGTCGAAAGTTGTGGACAAGGCATCGCACACATGAGTTTTATTTTTTTTTTTTTATCAGTGTTGCACCTGTGTTTGTGTCATTGTTACTACACGGAGCGAGGTCACGGCAAAGCTCACACACCGAGATAAAAGCCATGCACTGACACGGATTATGGTTTTAAAACATTTGGAGAAAGCATTTAGGCAAAGCTCAAGCTGCCGTGCCTGAGGTGACGAGTAAGTTATGGGCCTCGGTGGAGCCTGGGCCCCACGTCTGCGTGTGTGCAGCAGATGAATTGTCAAAACTCAGATCAGGTTATTATTCTTTTGACTGACGTCGGCAATAAAATGGATACATGATTGATAGAAGGTATTTGGACTTTATGTACAGTGTATTTTTTTTTTTTAATTTGGTGGAGCTGGTTATTGAGGTTGAGAATTTTTTTTTTTTTTTTTTTTTTTTTTTGGAAGGGTTGGGGTTCTGTTTCCCTTTGTGTCACTCATTTTTTGGAAGGGTTGGGGTTCTGTTTCCCTTTGTGTCACTGACTGATAAAAACATCAGGTAAAGAATCCACAAATTCTTAAGCAATGGTTTCTTATTTAAATAATAGATTAAACAAAAGTCTTTTTCTTCTTCTTTTTCTTTCGGCTTGTCTTGTCTTGAGTCAACATTTTCCATCTCCCCTGTCCTCTCTATCTTCTATTCTAACTCCAACTACCTCCATGTCCTCCCTCATTGCATCCATCAATCTCCTCTTTGTCTCCTACCTGGTAGCTCCATCTCTGAGCTCAGAGAGATAATTATTTTTATTTTTATTTTTATCTTTTAAAAGTAAACACATGACTGAAAGAAGTGCATAGTAGGTTAGCAGTTAAAGAATCGTACTGGGTTTCACAGGGTGTCAAGTTCAAATCCATTAGCTGCCAGGTTACCACTGGTCCACTGATCATGGCACTGTCCCACCCACTTCTCAACGGGCGTTCCAAGCTGTCCACTGTTCACTTTGATGATGGTTCAAATGTGCAGGTGGCATTTTGTTATGTATAAGGAGTTTGCTTTTTTGCCTTCCTTCCATAAATCATTAGTTTTTTTTCTTAAGAGACAAAGCAGGATATCAAGAGTAAAGCGTGGACAAATAGTACTATTCTAAGAAATGCACTGCAGGAAGTGAAACTTACAAATTATAGTAATGCTGGGAATGGCTAGAGGTGTGGTGGACAACCCTGATATTATCAGCAAAATTACCATAAATGGAGTGACGTTTTTACATGTCTGGGAGCAAATCAACCATGGTGTGAGCAGAGTTTCTGGGTGTTCATGGTTGTGGCAGTAATTGTGAGGCTGCAGTTGAGTAGCAAACAGTAAGACGTGAATAAAAAACATTGGGAATAAGTAGAATAAAAAAAACAAAGAACACGAGATGATGTAATCAAATACTTCCAGCACAGTAAAACCAAATACAGTTGAGAGGCGGGACTACAGCTTGGACAAGGGTCAACACTGAGGGAACTCCAAAGGAAACTATCTGTGACTCATTCCCCGTAGAACATTTGGAGTTGCAGTGGCGTGACATAACCACCAGGGGATTGGTCTTCTGGCTCATTTCAGGCCCACACCACTTGCTCTACCACAGGATCGTCCATTAGTCCAGGACCATGGGACATGAGAACATTTAGTTAGTGTCATTTACTGAAAAACATCAAATTTCAATCGTAACTTCTTTTTTTAAAACATCTGATTAATCAACCAAAAATAAAGAGAACAATAAATGGAAGAAAATGAAATCAAATGATGTCAAACGAGAACACGGTGAAGCTCGTCTGGTTTTATAGGTCTGAAACCACAGGCAGAGAAAACACACAGAGCCTGAACGAGAGTTCGTGCCTGGAAGCTACAGTTTGGGCCAATTCCACAACTGGACAAACATTGACAACATTTCCAAACACAGAAACTTCTGAGAACCAGCAGAGAGGTGGCGTGAGAAGAATAGAGGCCCAAACAAGGACTTTAGTTCCGGAAACTGAAGAACATACTGCAGCGTAATATGTCTGTGAAGTAGAAGCAGAACTTGGTCAGAAACACAGTGACATAGAGCAGAAGGGAAATGTTATAGTCTGAACCAGGTCCTTGTGTTAAAGTCTCTTATAAATTAATTTACTTTTTTTTTTTTCCTCTGGAGTGATCTGTGATAGAAGAGAGTCAGCTAAGGTGAAGGGAAAGGTTTACAGGACAGTTAGAAGACAGGAGACAGAGCTGGAGGTGGAGGAGATGAAGATGCTGAGATTCCCTTTAGGAGAGACAAGGATGAACAGGATCAGGAACGAGGTGATTAGAGGGACAACACAGACAGGAAGGTTTGGAGAAAAAGCTAGAGAAGACAGATTGAGAGGGTTTGGACATGTTCAGAGGAGGGAGAGTGATGCTAGACATGGAGCTACCAGGTAAGAGACGAATAGGAAGGCCAAAGAGGAGATTTATGGATGCAGAGAGGCAGGACATGGAGGTGGTTGGAGTTGGAGTTGAGGATGCGGAGGTTATAGCCAAATAATTTCCCCAGACAATACAGTATTTTTACCATGAAAATACTGTTTCAGTGCAGGTAGCCTCCAATAATATGGAAGAAAACAAAGCTACTTGTCATTGTGACATAATGATACAAAAAACTAAATGTCGCCTCTGTATTTAACCCATTACCAATGTGAACAGTGGGCAGCTTTGGGCGCCCGGTGGTCAGTGAGTGGGGACCTAGCTTTGCTAATTGGGCCTCAGTGGCAGCTGGTGGAATCAAACCTGCAACCCTCCGGTGGACCTAGTGGTCACAGCGAAAAGTCTTGTCTTTGACCTCAAAAACCAAACCTTTATGTCAGTGTAAAATACATAATATAATAAATGATGAGGCTTTGTGCCTCCAGCAAGATTGGTCAGAGACGCCTTGCATCGCTGGACATACAGGTCTTGATAAAGTCAATATATGGTGAGGTTAGTAGTCTGTTCTCTAATTCCATTTCTAAAGACATTGAATGAAATATGATCATTTTTACCATGCATGTAAAACAAAGATGGATGATGTGGTTAGTTAAAAAAAACTCCTCGTTTCCTACTGGTTTCCTCACCCATCGTCTATTAACGGTGTGTTTAATTGCTGCAGTATTTGTCTTCACTGTCCAAACATGATGAACGATGGGAAGACAAACTGCCGTTAGAGCTGAGTACACATGCCGTCGTTTGATGAGCTTGTGTTTTGAATGATTAGCTTTGATTTCAGTTCTCATATTACAGTCATTTAGAACAAAATGTTTTATTAATTGAAAATGAATATGAAAAAGGAACATAGTTATACTATTTTTATGAAAATATGAGAATATCAGAGGATCTGGTGAATTATCTTGAAAGCAATCAGATCAATAGTCTGTTAGTAGAATAGAATAGAATAGAATAGAATAGAATAGAAGGGTTTATTGTTCATCCCCCAAAGAGGGAAACAAACTTTTTAAAGTAGCTCCACCAGAATTAAAAATAAGAAAAAAAAAAGATATTATAAAAATAACAGAAAAAATTATAGATTTATAGACCAATAAAATATTTATTGGTCTATATATAAAATATAAAATATTTTATATATATAATATTATATATATAAATTATATAAAATAATAATATATATATAAAATATTGGTCTTATATATATATAAAATATTTATATATAAGAAAATGTAATTAAAACGTAAATAGAAAAAACTTGATTTACTTTTTATTTAATACAAATAAACATAAGTTGAAGTGTTATGTAGAATATTGGTTGTGAAGTCTGATTGCTGAGGGAATAAAGGACCTGCGTTAGCGCTCCTTTCTGCACTGATGGAGCTACTCAAGTCCACCACAGTCTGGTGTAGTGGGTGTAGTAAATAGATCCATATCTTCTAAAAAATATGTCTAAAACGTCTTCGATCGGCCTTGAGATTTTTTTTGCAGAGGTTCAACCAAAACATTTACAATTTGACCCATTTTTTTTTTTTACGACTTCCTGCCAAACGTTTGTGTCTGATGAGTGATATAAATTACCCTTTAGCAAACACTCTTGTTAAGGCAACCGTCGGCCTGGAAAGGAAGCCGGTCATTGGCTGAACATGTGTCTGTGCCGTTCCCTGTGGTCAAAGGTCTGGTTCAGCACCTTTTGCTGCATTTTTCCTTAACCACCTCAGTGGCGTAAATGCAGGGGATGAAGGAAAGATGATCGGGACGTTTGACCTGACATGGTAACGAACAGAGGTCTGACTCTGACCCTGGGAATACTGGGCCATAAACACTTTTATCAGTGTGTGAGAGCAGCCGGGGGGCGCTGTGCAGGTAATAACACCGTGCACGCCGACACATTAGAGGCTTTTTTTTTTTTTTGGTGCCCTTGGAAAAAAAGGAGCCGGTCAAGGCCACCTTAAGTCAAACTCCAGCGGTTATGATGAAAGGTGTGCGTCTTGAATGGTTGATTGCCGGGCAGCGCCGCGCTCTTTGATGACTTAACCATTCAGCGGCACATGATCCTAAACTATGAGTGATACGCAGCAACACTCAGGTCTGAAGTACAGTATTTATTTTCTCACCGGCCTGTTGCGGCTTCATTGCACTTCAGATGTGAAAGTGGGTAAAAATAAAATCAGACTTGATGAATCTGTCGGACAGCCGGAGGAGACGTCTCCTTAAAACACCGATGCTGGGTTTGCAAGGGAAAAGTGAAGTGGATAAATGAGTTTGGACCATATGGTACAGGATGGTACATTACTCATGAAACATTAGTCTCACGTACTGTAGTACTGCGCGGCCGTCACTACAGTATCCGTATAAACCAAACTTAGATAATACGGAGCTCGACTCTGGAACAGAAAGATAAGAGCAGCTGTAATCACGACTGTAAACAGAATGATTACAGAATAAACAACATTTACGAGAGTTGACAAAGGCATCAAATGAGAAAAATGATTTTCTATTTACAGGCACCAGGCGACATTGACCAGACACAGGCTGCAGATACTATATTTTCAGAGTTCTTACTCACAGTGTACAGATGTCTCTCTCTCACTCTCTTATTAAAAAGAACGTAGGAAAAAGGAAAGGAAACTCCTTGTCATTGTGACATTGTGATCCACACCACTGCACAGTGATCTCTGCTTTTAACCCATCACAACAGTGAACAGTGGGCAGCTGAGACCATGGGCAGCAGTGAGAGGGGATGGTACCATGCTCAGTGGACCTCAGTGGTAACCTGGCAGCTGGTGGATTCAAACCTTATACCCTGCGGACCCAAGTTCCGGTTCTTTAACCACTAGGCCACCACTGCCTCACCCTTCAGTTTCTATTAACACAGCAGTCAACAATATTTTTTGGGGTTAAAGTTACCATTTTGTACTTTTTTTTTTTTAAGGTTGATCAGTTTAATAACGATAATAATCTTCTACTTTTTCTTTCAGTTATTTAAGGGTTGCCAGAGTGAATCAACATTTCCCAACTCACTCTGTCCTCTGTATCTTTTGCTCAACTCCACCCATCCTCCCTCACTGCATCCATAAATCTCCTTTTTTTGTCTTAATAATAATCCATCCATCCATCTAACCACTTACCCATTACCGGGTCACGGGTGTAGCAGTCTCAATCACATCACGTTCCTGCAGGTGGTGAGCCTACTGGATGTCAACCAGCACCAACCAGGATTTGAACTTGCGCTGGAAGTGAACCCTGGAGTTTGCACCAAAGACAAAGACAGCAACAACAGCAGCAACAGGCGGATGTGTTGGTTCAAGGAAGCAGACTCTGGTTCTAATCCACCAGCTGCCAGGTTGCCACTGAGATGCTCTGAACACCGTCCCAACCCACATAACTTCCAGTGGGCTCACCACCCACAGGATGGCTGAGAGTATGGTGCAGTGTGATTTGGGTGGCAGTCGTGGAGCCCCTGCGACCACCAACAAATAAACAGATAAAAACAATAATAATAGCTAAAAAAAATAATAGTAAAAATAACATACATGATGGAGTACGAGGTGATGAAGAACGTTCATTCACTCAGGCTGCTCCTCTGTTCTTTAGTTACTTTTTCACTTCATGTTCACGCACTTCCTTCTCCTCCATCTCTTTCTTACCTTCTCTTGAACCTTTCACTCTCTGGTTCCTCAGTTTCTCACAGCCCTTGTGTCTCAGACTGACAGTGTATCTAGTAATTACTTGAGAAGCTGTCTGTTGGTCGGGGCTTTGCCCGCGGCTCCGTGCTGACCATGGATAACGAGGACGTTTCGGCACCGACAGGAAACATAAACACAGCAGAATGATGCGCCGTCCTTTTTCCCATTTTCTCTTAACGTTCGGCTCAGTTTCATTGGAATCGGAAGAATATGTGTCTCTGAAGTCCTTCTCTAATTACATTTTCTGCTCTTTTTATTTAACATATTTTATTGGTTTTTCAGGCTCATTTTCCAAGGTGGTCTTTCCACATCTTCTAAATGAAACCCACTGTATTTATGCAGCAGTCTTTCAGTCAGAATGGCTGCCCGGAGCACTTTACACGGCAGTTCAGGGGGGTTTTCAAAGTTATGTTTCAAAAAACTTTTACTTTCAACCCTCCATACAGCCGTTCTTTTGATGGTATCTGTATCTTCCACTACGTCTTATGGACGTATTTATCTATAAACGCTCATTAGAGTCTGCACGCAAGATTAACGACCAGATAAGTCAATAAGCTGGCCAATTATGGAGCTGGAATAGTCTCCAAAAGAAAACGTACACGAGCAAGGATCCACAAATCTATTTTGAAGAATTCACAAATGTATTTTAGCAATAAAAACGCAAACAACAATTCACAAATCAAAATAAAGTTTTAGATTTCTCAAACTACATTCATGAGTTGTCAAATGCACATTCAAATCATGCTTTTAATTTGTGAAGCAGAATGCATTTGTGTGTTGGTTTTTGAGCCTCTTCCCCTCCAGACCAGTTACACAAATGCATTATTTTCTACTTTGGGTCCGTCAGCAGCCAATCAGAAGGCTCATTCGTGTCATTTGGCTGTCTCTTGTGTGACGTCACTACACTGTGAGACGGATCCAAGTTAAAATCATGGAGAAATGGTGTCGGAAAGCAAAGAATTCACATATGTATTTTGATTTGTAAATATTCAAATTATATTTGTGTATCATTTGTGTATTTATTGTTGAAATACATGAGTGAATTCCTCATAAACATTAGTGGGTCCACACTCATGTATTTATTGTATAAGTGCATTTGTGATGTCCTTTAAATACATTTGTGGATCCGTGCCTGTGTCTTCTTCTTCTTTCAGATTGTCCCTTTTTCAGGGGTTGCCACAGCGAGTCAACAATTTCCATCTCCCCCTGTCCTCTGTATCCTCAACTCTAACTCCCTCCAAAACCATCTCAATCTGTCTTCTCTAGCTTTTTCTCCAAACCTTCCTGTCTGTGTTGTCCCTCTATTCACCTCATTCCTGATCCTGTCCATCCTTCTCTCTCCTAAAGAGAACCTGAATTCTTTGCAACTCAACTTCTTCTTTTCCTTTTGTCTTGTCCATTTTTTCAGGGGTTGCCACAGTAATTCAACTTTTTCCATCTCCCCCTGTCTTCTGTATCTTCAACTCTAAAACCAACTCCCTCCATGTCCTCCCTCACTACATCCATCAATCTCCTCTTTGTCTCCTACCTGTTTTTTGTTTCTATGGCTTTTTCTCCAAACCTTCCTGTCTGTGTTGTCCCTCTAATCACCTCATTCCTGATCCTGTCCATCCTTGTCTCTCCTAAAGAGAACCTCAGCATCTTTAACTCCTCCACCTCCAGCTCTTCTCCTGTCTTCTGTCTCTAATCCATCCATCATGGCTGGTCTCTCCACCGTCCCTCCACCTTAGCTGACTCTCTTCTATCTCAGATCACTCCTGACTCTCTTCTCCAGTTGTTCCATCCTGACTCCACTCTATTCTTCTCTTCTCTTCCACAGTCTCCACTGCTCTGAACAGTTGATCCTCAGTATCTAAACTCCTCCACCTTCTCCACCTCTGCTTCTTGTAACCTCACCAATTCCACTGTTCCCTTTTTCATTCACACACATCTACTCTGTCTTGCTTCAACTGACCTTCATTCCTCTTCTCTCCAGTGCAAACCTCCACCTCCTCTCACATCTTTGATGATGTTAACCCAGAATCATCTCCAATGATTCGCTTCAGGTCACAGTGTGACAGTGTTGAAAAATGGTTCACCTTACAGAACTCTTCACCGCTAGTTACATCAACACAACAAATATGAAGTACCAGTAACTATAAGATGCAGAAATGAAGTCTGACGCTGACAGATTTGCTAAAAAAAACCACTTCCAGCTCTGACAGCCCTAATGACGGCTTCCTGTCAATCGTTTCCTCCGAATTCAATTATCCGCCGCTCCTGTGACGTGGATCGCCTGCATCGGGAAGGAAATGTGTCAAATTATTGATTTTATGAATGTCAAAGTAAGAATAATGGCACAAAGCTGGAGAGTAATGGCCACGTGTGTAAAGGACAAATAAGTGAGAGGTAGCCAAAGGTTGGCAGTGATGAAGTAGGCGACATTTGGGACAGCTAGGGGTGGACATCTACACCACGGTCAGGAGGATGCAGGTGGAGAAGATCCTGCTGTGGTTGGATGAGGAGCGTTGTCTCTCTGACTGACTTGGTTACAGCTGGCACGTTGATGCAGAACATCAGTGGGTTTTCGACTCATTAAGGCAGGACGTAAACCAGGTGTGACCTACGTGGTGATCGATAAGTTGCTTCTTCCTGCAAATACCGCCTTTGCATGTTGATTGACTCGTCTCTTTGGAGCATCGCCGCAAACACCTGACCTTTCTTATGCAAGGTATCGTTCAAACGGAACTGTGCGCCAGTCGATCGTAGATTGACTCGTTAAACGATCTTCAAGGATTCCACCAATTACAGCAATGAAAATAAATTGAAACCCCATTCAAAAACAAAGCATATGCAAATGAAGTGACTCAAAAAAGTGATAAGAATTATCACCAGCAGTTGTGATAGAATTAACAATTCTATCACAGCTGGTGGTGAACTAAGGTAAACTGGGCAAACTAAGGTCCGGGGACCAGATGTGAACCGCTTGACATATTACGGCGGACTACCAATCGCATCCAATAACATACATATATTATATGATATTGGAATATATATGTGTCAACTGTTCAGAGCAGTGGAGACTGTGGAAGAGAAGAGAAGAATAGAGTGGAGTCAGGATGGAACAACTGGAGAAAAGAGTCAGGAGTGATCTGAGATAGAAGAGAGTCAGCTAAGGTGAAGGGAAAGGTTTACAGGACAGTGGAGGGACCAGACATGATGGATGGATTAGAGACACTAGGAATAGGTAGAAGACAGGAGACAGAGCTGGAGGTGAAGGAGTTAAAGATGCTGAGGTTCTCTTTAGGAGAGACAAGGATGACAGGATCAGGAAGGAGGTGATTAGAGGGACAACACAGACAGGAAGGTTTGGAGAAAAAGCTAGAGAAGACAGATTGAGATGGTTTGGACATGTTCAGAGGAGGGAAATTGGATACATTGGTAGAAGAATGATCCTAGAGATGGAGCTACCAGGTAGGGGACAAAGAGGAGATTGATGGATGCAGTGAGGGAGGACATGGAGGTAGTTGGAGTTAGTGTAGAAGATACAGAGGACAGGGGGAGATGGACATTTTTGTGGCAACCCCTGAAAAAGGGACAGGCTAAAACAGGAAGAAGTTTATTAATCTTTCTTCACAACTTTTTAGCTCAACATTTTGCTTCTGACCTGGGCCCCAAATGTTGCATTTTAGTACCAACTCTGACACATTTTTGCCCAGACCTGCTCCAAGGATTGAGGAAATAAAGAAATTAAACAACTGGAGATGTTTGAAATTATCTGGGGTAAAAAAAAAAAAAAATTCCACATTGATTAAATTTACTTGTATTTTCAAGGTATTGTATTTAATACCCAGAACAACCTCTCTGTTTATTTTATCCAAAGCAGCTCACACTGGGAGATCTTGACAAACCTGAACTTTGAATGGATGAGAAAGACCATCACGTCATTCATTATGACACACGCTGGCCTCTTACTGTAGTTTATGTTTTCAGCTGAGGATTCTCTTCGTCATGAGCTACGGCCTCGAAACAGTGTTGAGTTTCATTCATTGCTCATCAGATAAACTCAAATCACAGCCCCGGAGCATGAAAGCTATGCTTTTATCTTGAAGGGATCTGCTGACTAGTGACAGGGTCCTTTAAACAGAGCTGCTATACATTTCAACATTTACTCCCATGGAGGATCTTTTGGGTGGAACTCGTAATGCTGCAATAGCAGTTTCATGCCAGAATAGTTCGGGGGCGCCAACGGGTAAATTAGTTTACACGACATTGTATTAGGAAAACACTGGCATGAGGGTCGTCTCTGCACGCTAATTAGGCAACACATAAATCTGAAAAAGTCGGTTAAGACAGAGACGGCCTTCGTGTGGTGAATTGCAACGAATTAGTACATGAATTTTTGAGGGATTCTGAATAAATTACGTTCAGACAACACAGTTATTTAACACTTGTTATGGTCTTTGTGGGTCACAGGGACTTCATTGTTAATTTCACTGTTGTGTTGTGCAAACCAGATATTGCTCTGGCTCTGATCAGTCCCAGTGTAAACCTCCAGCCGTGGGCGTTCATGCAGATGGTTCAATGAATGCATTGAGGACTGATCATTGAGATAGTAAATCATCAAAGAAGTGAGGACATTTTTTTTTTTTCATTCAAGAGTGAAATGACTGCCTTCATTGTTCTGATAAGGGTTGTTCATGTTTTTCCTCCAGACTTTGCAGTGAAACACTGGGTATGTTGTGTTTGGTATTAAAAGAGGAATTCGGCAGAAAATCTATCTATCTATCTATCTATCTATCTATCTATCTATCTATCTATCTATCTATCTATCTATCTATCTATCTATCTATCTTTCCATCCATCCATCCATCCATCCATCCATCCATCCATCTATGTATCTTATGAAGTATTAAAATTAGACACATAACACAGAATTATTTTCAATGTAACACAACAGTCTGTAGATGTGTGATTGTAAATGTTTAAAAAAACTAGTAAAATCTCAATATTTATTCTTCTTCTCCTTTCAGTTTGTCCCTTTTTCAGGGGTTGCCACAGCGAATCAACCATCTCCATCTCCCCCTGTCCTCTATATCTTCGACTCTAACTCCAACTACTCCCTCTCTGCATCCCCCATTCTCCTCCAACCTGGTAGCTCCATCGCTAGGATCATTCCTCTACCAATGTATCCACTGTCCCTCCTCTGAACATGTCCAAACCATCTCAATCTGTCTTCTCTGGTTTTTTCTCCAAACCTTCCTGTCTGTGTTGTCCCTCTAATCAATACACATCTAACTGTCTCCTGTCTTCTACCTATTCCTAGTGTCTCTAATCCATCCATCATGTCTGGTCTCACCACTGTCCTGTAAACCTTTCCCTCCACCTTAGCTGACTCTCTTCTATCACAGATCACTCCTGACTCTTTTCTCTGTTAGTCCCATCCTGCTTTTTAGCACCATTTGATAGTAGATAGTAAACACTGAATTGATTAGTTGGTATTAAACTATGAGAGAAAAAAAATCTCACTATTTTCATTACTTTCATAGCTTTCCTGTCCAAACCTTTTCTAATAGGCTGAGTAGGTCCAGTACGTTTACTTCATAGACAAGAAATATTTTTAATATAATTACAGTCCATAATAGAGAGGGGGAGAAAGGAGCAGAAAACTGCTGCAGCCTACGTCTGTAGTAGGAAACATGAGGGAAGCTGATGATGACGGATAATCTTATTTTTAATTGTTTGATTTACTGCATATGTGACTTTTTTTTCCCCCATTTTTGTTCGACATTTGAGATAAAATCCTCGTTAAATCCTTGTTTATAACAGATTTTCACAAATTTCTGAGACTTCATTATGTCTCATTTCAGTAACGACTGCCAAATAATTGCAGTCTCTCTTTGCATTCATATGTGCGTACACAATACCGAGCTGCACAACTGAAAGCATATGTTATTTGTTGGGCATGAATACAGTAAATAAAATTGAGCTCTCATTTCAAGCTGCCTGTGCCAAAGCCTCCCGGCCAGTGCCACTCTGCAGTGTTACGGCTTTGCAGGCATATCCAAAAATACACCAATAAGAGTTTGGAGCAGGTTCAACTTTTTTTTTTTTTTTTTTTTTTCACGTAAAATACCTCTGGCAAATTCAAACAAATATTGCAGCAGTTCTTTATAAAGTTATAAAACTCAGCTTGTGGAGAAACAAACATAAGGAATGAATGTTTTTTTTTAGTGCAAAGAAAAAAAAAATTTTCCCAATA
>JAFBJS010000864.1:0-16634 GCA_016785265.1 Paraplagusia blochii
AATACTTTACTTTTTTAAATTAAATTACAGAAATGATGTTCATGTTTGAAAAATTGTAGTATATATGTATATATATGGAGTAAATAAAAATTACAGTACATTTTTAAAAAATATTTTTTACTGGAACTGACTGTGAATTTTATTTTCAAACATGAGATATTGCGGCTCCGTCCTTGCACCTCTAGGCCACAATCATCAGCTGGACGTGGACCAGGCTTTGCAGACACCAAGATGTGGAAGATCCAAATAGTCTTTGGTTCAGAGACTCAGCTCGGTTCTCCTCCAATGTCTCCTCTCGGAATCGTAGCTGGTCTTGTTCCCTTGTCTTTATTCCTGTTCTGTATCTACTTCTTGGTATAGTGTGATGATAATTTGTGGTTGAAGAGAAAATAAAGATATTTTTATTTAGATTTTTATTTTATTCACATGTCCATACCATGGACTAGCTCCTGCCTAAAAGTCCATGTCAGTCCAGTGTTTATCTGAACTGCTCTACAGTATGATTGTACATAGATAAACATTAGGCTGTTGGAAAATCATGAATCATTGCTTATACTTCTGCGTATTTCTGTCGTAAATAGCAGAAAAAAACAGATTTATTTTTGCTAGAAAAATATAGCAGCTATATATTTATATATAACTGCTATATTTCTGTCTTAAATTGCAGAAAATAAACAGAAAAACTAGAGAAACAAATCTCAACGTTTCAGTGCATCTACTGTCGATGACCCAGACCCTGGCAAAAGTCATTGAATATTATAAAGGTTGACAGCAGGGACATCAACAGTGGACTGAGCTCAGATGGACGGGGACATAAACTCTAAATCAGTGTCATGTTGCAAACATTTGTTCACAGACGACAAGAACGTGTGGAAATGACTGTTGACACTGAGCTGCTGTGTACGTGACAGGACACAGAGTGGATGAAGGACTCGAATCCATCAGACACATGACAAATACACAACACCTGTGTGAAAATGTGCCTCGTCATCTGTATTTATTCTAGAATCTCCCAGAAGAACAGGTTTTTTATAAGAAAGAGCCTCAGTGTCAGCACTTTGGGTTTTAATTTTTTTTTAGTGAATAAAAATCTTAAGCTAAATAAAAGAAAAATTCTTGAATGTAGAATTAGTTTCCAAAAGATGTTCTCTAAGGACAGATGCTTCACTAGTTTATTGGTTATATTGAAAAGAAACCCAAAATTAGAGCATATAAAAAAAACAAATTCTAAGAACGTTTTTCTTTAGGAGTTTATAAAGCGAAACAGTAACAATTCAATCAGTTAGACAGACAAACAGACAGGTAGGTAGGTAGGTAGACAGACAGGTAAATAAACAGACAGACAGACAGACAGGTAAACAGACGGACAGACAGACAGACAGATAGATAGATAAACGTCAACATCAGCAAACTGTTGTAGCCAAATAATAAATTTCCCTGTGGGGTATTTTGAGAGATAAAACCAAAGTGACATTTGTTGGAAAAATAACAAAAGCATAAAAAACCACTTCAATGTTTAAACATTTGAGCCTAAATGAAGGCCCGGGATTTGTGCTAAAAAATAAGGAAACAACTAAGCTAAAGCTAAATATATAAGAGTAAAACCTTTTTTAAAAAAAATTCTACAGCTAAATAAATAATCAAAAGAAAACAAAAATTCTACAAAATGCGACAAATTGTTTTAGATTGTGAAAAATTAGTCTCCCACTTACTCAAAAATCTACATGCGCAAAGATTAGATCCAGGATAAATATTAAGTGAAAAAATAAAGCTGTATTTTGAAAATTCCCAAATGTTAACAAGGATAGTAGTGGTTTCCTTGGAGACTTAAACATAAAATGATCAGCAATTTCCTCCGGTGGGTTGTGTTACCGATTGCAACATGCGATCTTCCATCGAAGACGTGCAACGGGACTTTGCAGACCCCTAGTGGCATTTTAAGGTAGTGAAGGAAATGAAAGACACACAACAACGATAGTATATGATAAAATATTTACCCCGCTCTTTAAGGACATGGATGGTCGGTCTTCCTGGAGAACGTGAATAAACATTAATGAGTAAATTATGCTGAATTTTCTTTTGATATTTTGGTTTGGGATCTTTCCTCGTGGTTCATGGTTGTATTATTTCCCCCTGGATCTTTGAAGATATTTCAGGAATTTTCAGGATCTCTTTCAATTGCAATTTTGTTTGTATAAAATTTCAGTGAAAGATTTTCAACCAGAAGGGAAGTTCTAGTACAAGTCACTTGACCAAGTCCACTCCAATCCCTGTCAGTGTAGCAAAGGCCCAGAGAGGAAATGAGCAGTAGGAATCATGTTGCATTGGAGGACAAGGGGCGGGACTTTCTCTGTCTTCTTCAAATGTTTTGCAAGAACTTGAGGCTGGAGCGGCTCAGCATTTGGTGAAGAAGTGACCTGGAAGAAGGAGAGGAAAAGAAACGGTCTTCTCTGGACGGACATCATGGAAGGTAACGACTAACATTTATGATGTTTGCTAGATGGCTGTGAGGGGGGTCAGCTGCTCTGAGATCAGTGTTGTTTGTCTGGTTTGATGGAGTCCAGATGTGTCTGTTGTGCTCGGCACCAGCACAGTCCGGTCCTCCACCTCTGTTCCTGTTAATAGTTCATGAAAAGTTTCATCAACTTATGGAAGTTCCTCTTTTTTCTCCCCATCTCCATGTAACAGAAGAGGTGGTGAAGGAGGACACCAGCCCTGCTCTGGTCGCTGTCAGCTTTCAGCAGAATAACCAAAGAGCACAGAAATATCTGGAGGCTGAACCCAAGGCTCTGGGGGTGAGTTATGAAAAAGGAACAGTGTGAGGAAGACAACGGCCTGGTTCTGAGGGCGTTGTGGAGAAGATGACCCCTGCTGGAGTGGAGCTATAACAGCTGGGCAGCAAGGACGTTTACCCCTTGGTTTATATATGTGCTCTACCATAAACTGTAAGGGTTTGTTAATGTATTAACAGAAAGACTGTTTAGTTCAACGAAGATAACTTTAAACTAATCAGAAATCCACTCTATCCATTAATGTGGTCAATGACTATTCCAGCTGCAAATGTCTGTTTTTTGGTGCAATATCTCCATAGTCTATAGAAGCACATTTGAAGCAACTATCACTACAATGTCTTAATGGTACAATGTGTTTGTTCATTGTGTCAGAAACATAATGAGGATTAGAAAACCCTTGTGTTATGCAAAGCTAACATGAACGCATCACTGTATTTGCTGCAAATATGGGATTCTTTGACTAAATGTTTGTTGGGGAAAAAAGACATTTCAAATATCATTAGATTATTTTATAAAAGAGAGTCAGTTAAGGTGAAGGGAAAGGTTTACAGGACAGTTGTGAGACCAGTCATGATGGATGGATCAGAGACACTAGGAATAAGTAGAAGACAGGAGACAGAGCTGGAGGTGGAGGAGTTAAAGATGCTGAGATTCTCTTTAGGAGAGACAAGGATGGACAGGATCGGGGAAGGGGTGATTAGAGGGACAACACAGACAGGAAGGTTTGGAGAAAAAAGCTAGAGAAGACAGATTGAGATGGTTTGGACATGATCAGAGGAGGGACAGTGGATACATTGGTATAAGAATGACCCTAGAGATGGAGCTACCAGGTAGGAGACAAAGAGGACATTGATGGAGATACATTGAGGGAAGATTTATGGATGCGGTGAGGGAGGACATGGAGGTAATTGGAGACAGGGGGAGATGGAAATTGTTGACTCGCTGTGGCAACCCCCGAAAAAAGGGATAAGCCGAAAAGAGTAGAAGATATCATATATATATATATATTTATATTTGCAACAATCCACCAGGGAGCAAAATATTTTTGGCATGTCAACCAAACAATTTTCATACTAGATCGTCTGACCCTGGGTCAACAACGACCGCCAACAGTGGTATTAACCTAAAGGGCACTGTTGGACTACATTGGGCAAAGACAAAGAAAAAGAGGTGGGCGATTGATTCGCCCACCTCTTCATCTTAGCCCACCACTGACGCTTGATTCAAATTGATTCAATAGAAAAATAAACAATAAACCTATAAACATTTATTTACATTCATCAAAAAAGGGAAAAAAAAGTTGTCTAGGAATATGTGTGTTTGATTGAAAAAATGTGTTGCACTAGCTGTTAAAGCTACGTTGGGATCCTGACAATATTCCAATCAACTAAAGAAAAAGCAATTGGGAAACTAAAATAAAAAATTTAACATTTCTGACTTTAGTTTAGTGGTTCCCAATGTGGGGGGCGAGGCGTTGTAAGATGGCCGCAAGGATATTGGTTGTGTTTGCCATAACGGATGATTATTTTCCATGTTCTCCCCCTGTCCTCTGTATCTTCTACTCTGACTCCAACTACCTCCATGTCTTCCCTCACTGCATCCATCAATCTCCTCTTTGTCTCACTCTGTCCAGTTTTGTATTGACATTCAATCTTATTGTTTCTGTGGTTGGTCTCAACGCTTCCTGTGGTCTCTGAATATACGGCATCAAGGTTCAATTCTGGCAAGTTGGTAACAGTGATTGTCCTTCTTCTTCTTCCAGATAACTCAGATCGTCCTCAGTGTGTTTCAGATGACCAGTGTGGCTGTGTTTCTGTCCAGCGGCTTCGGTAGAGTCCCCATCGAAGCCCCCTGCATCATTTGTTCTATACTGGTGAGAAGTGACGGTCAATGCTGCACATAATGTGTTTTATTTGAGAAATAAATGGTGTAAATGGTGAAGGAGTAGGAAGTGTCCTTTAAACAAAAACTTGATAATTCTCTTATTTTTCTAACTATTTTTGCCTCAACTAGGTAATGTAAGCTGCAGTTAGGGTATGTGGTTCAGCCTTTTCAGGACACATTTATTCATAAAACAGTTCATATTATTTTCAGCTCCAATCGTCCAGGTTTATTACTGTAACATCTGGTTTTATTTTGCAAATAGTTGTAGTTGTTGTTTTTTTATGTTATTTTAATTATGTTTTTTAGTATTTATATGAAATGTTTTCATGTAACAACCAGCCTCTGCATCCCTCTAGTGGACAATGTTGATAAAAATAAAAATGTAATTTCATAGTTAAATGTCTATCAATATAAAGTATTAGAAAGATCGACAGACAGACCAAGGTTGGACAGATGGACAGGCATACAGGAAGACCAACCAGCAGACCAGCTGATAAATAGACAGACACACAGACACATAGAGAGACAGAGTGATATACAGATCTACAATTCATTTCACCATTTTTCTCAGAATGTGTTTTGTTTTGGTCACAGGTGATCGTAGCTGGTGTTGTGGCGATTGTAGCCCAGAACCTCCATTTGCCTACAGTAAGTGAACAGAAGACAGAATTGTTAGATTTGCTCAGTGAACAACAGACCACTGTATTCAGGAAATGGCTTTGTTACCTTTGAGGAAGTGTTGTCTTTGTCTTAGGGAGTTGTTGTTTTTCTCAGGACCAAACCTAGTACTGGCAGCTCTTCTAACTGCTGCAGTTTGTAACAACCCTAAAACAGAACGAGGCAACAAGAAAAGCTGTTCTGTGAGAATCTTCTTTTGAAAACAAGGGGAACAAAGAGAACAACTGTCAGTTCCTTCCACTTCCTGTGTCCATGAGTCACTGAATGGAGCTGGTTCTTCAAACATAGGGTCATGTGTACATGAAAGACAACTTTACCAACAAACCCCAAACCTGCACGCTGCTAATGTCCCACAACTCTCAACATTGATTCTAATCATGTTGCCTCGGGTCTTAAGGGACAGTGTTCCCCAACCTTTTTTTTGCACCTCACACCTGTCGTTAAGTTGTGGCAGATAAATACCACCCATTAAAAGTACATTTCCGGTGTTCTGAAATATTTCCCACCTATAAAATCTTCCTACCCAAATTAACTGTGCATGGGCACAAGGATTTCTCAAGTGCACACAGCCTATAATTTTCTCCTACCAGACCGGTATAAAAAGTTAGATCTTGTATCAATGACTCTGCGCCATTTTGAGTTTATTGTTGTTGTCTTCACTGAGAAAATGTTTCCTAATCAAATATAGTTGCATTATTGATGGTGGAATCCTAGCCATTCTATTGGTCAGTTCTTTTGTTGATATGTGTATGGATCAAGTGGAACTAATAGACAGGTGGGGACAAAAGGAAACATTATTTCTCTGCAGCCCGGCACCAATTCACCCATGGACCGGTACCGGTCCCCAGCCCAGTGGTTGAGGAACACTGTTGCAGCAACATCACATTTGCCAAGAAATACAATGTTTACGCAGCTAAAAAGACTTAAAACTAAATATAAACAATGAATGTGCTCTGAAGTCATTGAACAGTTTCCCATGACGACTAACACCAGTTGGGTTGTGTCTGTGTGTGTGTTCCACAGCTAAGAGCCTGTCTGGGGATGCAGATCGTAGCCTGCATCGCTTCCTTCCTCAACTTGCTTCTCACCTTGGACAAGGTGGGGTACGCACCCACCATCTGCTGGCATTTCAGCTACGAGAACAACACGCAAGAACACGCAGAAAGATGCAACAAGATCGAGGTGATCAACAGGGGCAGCCTGTGGTAGCACAGCTGGCCACGTTGTATTTCACAGTCAAACTGCACAGGTCTGACTGTTGATTATGGAATGTAACAATCACTCTGATTGGCTGAGGATATACGTAGTCAGTTCCACGTTAGGAGGGTAAAGACTCTGACTTGGCCAGTTATGCTGCCTTTATCTCCACTGTCTTCTTCTTTGGTTCTATTTAGTCTTTACTCATTTTGTCCACATTCCCTTTTTTCTCTTTCATTCTCACCCCTCTTTTTGTCTTCATTCTTGTACCATCTTTATCTAATTACTCCGTCCTTCTTCCCAGAACACTATGTCCCACTTATTTGCTGAGTGTGCGATCATCCAGGCTGTGGTGTTCGCCATCTCTGTAACTTTGGCCTCTTACTGCTGTAAGGTGGTCAACTGCTGCACAACAGGACCAAAAATGGTAAGTTAAACCCAACTCTGACTCCAACTACCTCCATGTCCTCCCTCACTGCATCCATCAATCTCCTCTTTGTCTCCTACCTGGTAGCTCCATCTCTAGGATTATTCTTCTACCAATCTATCCACTGTCCCTCCTCTGAACATGTCCAAACCATCTCAATCTGTCTTCTCCAGCTTTTTCTCAAACCGTCCTGTCTGTGTTGTCCCTCCAATCACCTCATTCCTGATCCTGTCCATCCTCGTCTCCTTTACTCTTAATCGTAGTCCACATTCTTCCTATTAAATCTGCTACATAATGTTAGTTTAATTACTTCCTCGCTGCCAAATGGAACATGAAATATAGTGTATCTCAATGATTTTCACATGTCCTTTTGTGTCCCCCGTCAGACTGTGATCACAGTCCAAGCCCCGGCTGTCCAGCAGTGAGGAGACCTGCTTATGCTACAACAGTTAGCTTCATTAAAGGGAATATATATGTATATATATGTATATATATACATATATATATATATGTATATATATATATTCAATACTTAGCTGTAGATGAATGATGTAGGTGGGTGAGTACCAACAGAAGTGACGGTTCAGTGAAAACTTGAGAGGCAAGGGCGGCTTTTTTGAAAATGAGGAAATAATAAGGCCAGACCAGGGAATAAAAAAATATATAAGTTTATCAGAATAATATTTACAGTATTAAAGTTATGGCTTTAAATTATGGGATTTGGAAGAGTCACCATAAGTGCATCAGACTGAGGAACATCCAAGTTACATTTTTGTTCTTTATTTTTGTTATTTTGGAGGAGGTGTGTGGGGGGAGTGGAGGTTAATGTGTTCTCTTATTTCTGAATATTCCAGAAAAACGTTTTAACAGATTTTTAGCATTTTTCTTATCCAGCCTTAGCATTAAAGTACATACTTCAAGACTTTTTACATTCTATTTTTACAGAGAAATTAATTTTGTATTTACCACTCTAACAATTCCAATGGCACTAGTCAAAAGTTATCACATGCAAAATGAACTTGTTTGTACCGTGTTGTGTTTTGATAACATTGCTGTTGTATGATCTAACCACAATCAATGTCATCACTTATAACATTTTTATACCTACAAATAATCATAAATATTTTTACACAAACATGTGTTTAATGTTATTTTTACATAGACAGATAGACATAGGAATAGATATAGAAAGATAGAAGGATGGATGGACGAATGGAGGGAGGGACACATGGACAGGGGGAGGGACAGATAAACAGACAGATATACAGATAGATAGACAGACAGACAGACAGAACATCTTTATTCCCTCATTGCATCGTATGGGAAATCGGGAGTGGCAGAGAAGTATGTTAAATTGGTGCAGGACATGTATGAGAATAGATCCCCAGTGGTGAGATGTTGCCATATAGAGTGCACACATACAGCCTAGAGAGGGAAAAACAGGAAGGAAACAACCAGTACACTGCTGGTCATTAACTGTGTCTATTGCACAACAATGGAGAAACATGGCAGTCGCACAGAATAAAAGTAATAAAACTTCTTACTGTGTTGAAGGTTTTAAAGAAGACGGCCCTGGAAAATGGAGCAGAGTTAGAGCAGAGCAACATTAAGTACTGAGTTTTGGTGAGAACAGAACATTTGACAAAAATCACCAAGATTAAGGAAGAAAAATCCAAAAGTCATATAAGTTTTTTTATCCGACTCAAGTTTTTTTATCCGACTCAAAGGATGTCAAACCAAAGTAATGAAATACCAACACCTGAGTAAGATCATGTTTCATCATCTTTATTTGTTCTGGAATATCACTAATGGTGATAAAAACAACATCTTCATCTTCATCAGAATCAGTATTTAAGTATTTTTTATTATTATTTACAGTTTTTAAAGATGGTGAATCAAGACCATGTCAGAGCCTGAGGACTGACTTGAGCTTTGGGAAAAGTCTGAGGGCGTTCAGTGTTGTTATCTCCATCACCTTCTCCACTGGAACTCCTTTAACCTGACTGATGTACTCTGCAGAGACACTGATGTTTTTAGGCTCATTTCTCACCTGGAATTAAGGCACAAATAACATTTCATCAGATTTGAGTGGTGGATTTTTGTCATTTTGGAAAAAAGTTTTTAAACTAAAAGTTTTAACAACGTGGTTCCAAGAGAAAAATCTCTCACCTGCTTCTCTGGGCCCAGAGCTGGAGAATCTGTTTCCAGACAGATGTTCTCTAGGGGCAGCTGTTTCACTAGTTTCTGCTTCTTGGTTGAACAAAGCAAAGAAAACCACAAAGAGAAAAAAAGGTTGAGGAAATATTAAAAACAAATAAAATGTGCCAGTGCAAATGCAAGTTTAAGATGTCTTTAAAATTTTTAACAAACTCATCTCTAGCCATACATACTGTTTGAAAGGTTCGACAAAATAAGACATTACAACTAACTACAACAGGGTTTGGTTAAATTAACTGAAAAATCAAACCAAAGTGATGTTTTCTTCAATAGGACAAAAGAAGGAATAAAAACAAAAAACATTACCAAAAATAATAAAACAGACAAAAAGGTTTTAAGGTAAGAAAAAATAAATAAATGTATTGGAATGTCTTTCAATCAAGCTAAATGTATTCAAAATTATTAAATAAAGGACATTTTTGTCAAAAAATATGAAAAAGGGTTACAGGAAGTAAACCCAAAAATAATAAATAATTCCTTAACCTAGCAATGCTTAATACTGACATAAATATAATTTAAAGTTAGAGCAAATCTAATATGAAATATAAGGCAGTTAAACAATTAAATGTGATTTTCCACTGATAAACTGGAAAGAAGTATAAAACCATTGGTCAGTAACACCAAAAAACAAGCTTAAAGATTAGCCCTAAGAGACAAATGTTGAACATAGAAAAGAAATGGTAAAAATAAAAAACCTAAATGTTCATTGTTTACTTAGAGACTTAAACATAATATAAAGTATTCAATGGTTTGTGTTAGTGAACAGACTGTAGTCTGTACCTGTTCACTGCGAACTATTGACGGTGGGATGGAGAAGTAATATCCCGCCTTTACTCCCTCCATGGCAACAGACGGTCTCCCGTCAAATGCGTGCAACAGGACTTTGCTGACCCCTGGTGGCAAAAAATTGAATAGTTATTTCCTTGTAGGTGAAATAATGAAGGCCTGACAAAACAAACTGCTTACCCTGCTCTTTGAGGAGTTGGATGGTGGGTCTTCCTGCTGAACGTGAATGAACATTTCTAAAAAAATAAATTAGGTAAAAACATTTAATTTCAAACAATATCTTTTGTTGAAAAAAAAACATAAATAGAGATTTCCAGGTTTACTTACAGCGGGAGATCCAACTCTTTTGCTACCTGAGCCTGACGGATCAGGACCTGCCTCTGACTGTCTTTATCAGCATCACTGCTCACATATCTGGGGGTGAAATCCAAACCAACCTTTGAGAGAAAAACGTGAACGAATCAGACGTTGGAAAAAAGAAAGACAATATTCAATTAATGTAATGACAAAAACAGAGATTACCTCTCCAATAGCAACAAGATGATCCTTGTACTGTTCTATAAGAGGCAATGCAGCATCTAGATCCTGAATGTGGAATAAATTAACGGAAATAATTACAAACTCATACCAATTATCAACAAAACACTGGCCTAAGTTGTGAGATTTTGTTGCACAACCTGATACACAACATGCCTGTAGCCAAAATTGCTGTGGATAAAAGTTTCTGCCAAATTGTAATGTAATATAATTAAAGTAAAGACAACAAGGAGGAAGAAGAAGAAGAAAAATAGTCAGTAGTCAGAAATGTGGATGCTCACTGTTGCTCTCACGATGAGTATACAGTAACAAAAAACTATTTTCCTGACATTTTGTGCCACTATATGCACAGTAATTGAAAAGAAAAGGTGGTGACAACGTCATCAATACTGATGACATGTATGGACCAGGAAATGTCCTGGCAGATGTGGACTATCAGTTCTGCCAGGCTGCTCCCTGTTGTCTGTTGTTTACAGTACTTGTTTTCTCCTCCATATCCGTGTTCACGCATGTCAGATTAAGATGGTTTGGACATGTACAGAGGAGGGACAGATGGTACAGTAGTAAAAGAATAACCCTACAGATGGAGCTACTAGGTAGGAGACAAAGAGGAGACTGATGGATGCAGTGAGGGAGGACATGGAGGTAGTTGGAGACAGAGTATAGAAGATACAGAGGACAGGGGGAGATGGAAATAGATGATTTGCTGTGGCAACCCCTGAAAAAGGGACAAACTGAAAGGAGGAGGAGAAGAAGAAGAAGAAAATCTGTGTTTGTACATGTGAGGTGATAATCGCTTGTCGTATCCACATGTACACAAGACACAACTCAAATCGCACGATGCAAAAATCTGGCCTGAACACTGAAAAATCGTACAGTGTACACAGGGCTTATGTCTTTTGTGACACCAGACTGTACCTGGACTAGCGCCCCCCTCTGCTGCTCCTGAGAAACTTCTTGAACAGGATGGACTCCTAAACACGGGAAAATAAAACCTGGAAACCTGTTGAAAGGGTTGGTAGTTAAAGGAAGTGTTTTTCAAAATGATCATTTATGATAATTGCTGTCTAACATCAATTACCTTTGGGACAAGGACATGATCTTCTCAAATTCCCCAGCATGCTCTGCCACCGCCAACAGGGCTAACAGTCCTGCCTGAGGTTGGGACGGACGGACGGACGGACGGACGGACGGACGGACGGACGGACGGACGGACGGACGGACAGACAGACAGACAGACAGACAGACAGACAGACAGACAGACAGACAGACAGACAGACAGACAGAACTTTATTAATCCCTCGGGAGTATCCTTCGGGAAATTAAAGGATTAAGGGAAAATACGTATTTCACTATGTTTCTGTTACAGAAATACTCCTATATACTGTGGTTAATACTAAAACCACGAACTGGTCTAAGTTACTTGTGCAATTTTCTTAAGGAACAATAGACAATGTCAACTTCAACAGCGTCTTGTGTCCTTAGCTGGTTTCTGGTTCCAACGTTGATTAATTAGACTGTAATTATTTTAATTATAAACTATTAACACATCTGGGAGACATACGTGACAGAAGAGAGACATTACCTGCTTTGAATTCTCAATCACCTCATCAATGTCCTGACAAAGACGAGAGAAAACAACATTATGAGGTTATAAAAGTGACCTAAATACCGAATTAATAGTTTAGTTAAGGTTCGCAGAGAAGAAGTTAGCAGTGGCTAAACTCAAGCTTTTAATTCGAAATTTTTGTCGAATTAAGTTACATTAAAAATTTACTATTTTACTTAAATAACAGTTAAATAACAGTGGTACCTTGTCAAAATCTCTCGCAGAGATGTGACAGTGACAGTCAATGTAACCGTGCATGTGGAAAAAGCGACGTCCAAAAACCAAAACAAACTGGTTCCTGAAACAAACCCACACTGCGCACGCGCATGATTCTGAAGCGCTCGAGCTATTCGACAGCGTCTCCCGAAAAGGCGGATGTTTATCTTCAACTTATACTTGATCGGAACGACAAGCACAATCACGGCTGAGCGGAGGAACGTCTTCATCGGTTCAACAAAACCAACGATCTATTTTTTAATGGCATGACATCCAGGTATAAAGGGACATTATCACATGACAGATACGGAATCGGGGAACTTGGTCTTCGGGTTCACTGATCGCCTTCACTTCCAGAAATGAAGGTTTTACCAGTCATTTCCTGGTTCTTTTTGCCACTGCTGTTGTTGGTCGAACCGAACGCAGCGCAATACCAACCGAACTGGGATTCGCTGGAATCAAGACCTTTGCCAGCATGGTTCGATCAAGCCAAGTTCGGCATCTTTATACACTGGGGTGTATTCTCTGTCCCGAGCTTCGGCAGTGAGTGGTTCTGGTGAGTTTGTTGACTCGTGTAAACAACGTTAGCGTCGACATTTCAACAAACACGTTAACATGCATTTAAAAAAAATTAGATATGGACCACAATAATATTTATGGCTTTTTTCAGATATTTTTTATTGCAAATGGTTTGAGACAGAACTTTTGATTGCAGACCTTAAATGTCATATTTACACCTTCAGTCACGACCACACCATACATTCCCAATGCAATAAAATAATAAACTCTAACAGAGACAGGAAGCAGAGTTATAAATAAGCTGTACACAAGGACATTTGTCCTCTGCTTCAACATCTTACCCAGGGGTGTCAAACTGAATTTCACAGCGGGCCAGAATTGAAAACTGGCATGAAGTTATGGGCCAAACTCAACATATTTTGAGAAATTAACTATAAACGTGCATGTTTTCCCTTGTCTCCTGATATGAAGTAATGTTTTTTTTTCATGTGGATACAAAGAATCTGGAACAGATTCCAAAGTTTATTAGTATCAACACATTAGAAATTATAATAGAAAAAAAATCACTCATCATTGGTATTTGTTTCTTATTCGATCTCTTTTTTTGTCTTTTCAGATAATTTTCAATGTAAATCAATCAATCAATCAATAGCATTATTAATATAACAAATTCTGACATTATATAAGGTCTACATACTGGTGGGTCTATATACACATAGACCCACCAGACCAGACCCACTATATACACTATAGTACACATTTGATTTCTTCTCGCGGGTCAAAAATAATTACACTGTGGGTCAGATTTGGGCCCCCGGGCCAGAGTTTGACACCTGTGTTCTAACCCATCACCAAAGTGACCATTGGGCGTCCCAATTGGATCGCCCGGGGAGCAGTGAGTGGGGTTCATTAGAACCTTGAACCCTTCAGACTCAAGTCTGGTTCCTAAGCTACAGAAGTCGCCACTGCGCCATTCATTGCACCTTAGTGACCCCTGGTGGCTGGTGGATTGGAACCCGTGATCTTTGGACACAAGTGCTTCCTCAATTACTCCCCACATTTATGACCAGATTTGGATTTTGCATACGTAGGTTTTGACTGATGCAAATGTGTGACCATCTTAAACACAGAATGGTCAGTGTTTGTTGTATTATTCAGTTAGAGTTGCACTATGGTTAGGCTGTTTGCTGATGCCACCGTTTCAACAGTTAAGAACCAGGAAGCTGTAGAGCACCAGAGGAATTACACCCTTATCTTTGTTTAATATGAAACTATGACGCCCATCAGGTGATAGAGTGAGAGGCTTCCTGTGCCAATCATTTACTGGTGACATCATAATCCATGTGTCAACAATATAGCATCCAACATATAGACTCATTGTTTCTAATCCAGTTCATTCACTGGTAATTGTCATCAGAAATCTCCAACCTTCATCAGTGACCATCGTTGTCTTCTTCTCTCTTTTGGCTTGTCCCTTTTTCAGTAGTTGCCCCAGCAAATCAACATTTTCCATCTCCCCCTGTCCTCTGTTTCTTCTACTCTGACTCCAACTACCTCCATGTCCTCCCTCACTGCATCCATCAATCTCCTCTTTATCTCCTACCTGGTAGCTCCATCTCTAGGATCATTCTTCTACTAATGTATCCACTGTCCCTCCTCTGAACATGTCCAAATCATCTCAATCTGTCTACTCTGTAGTCCAATCTGTCGACCTCTAATCACCTCATTCCTGTCCATCCCTGTCTCTCCTAAAGAGAATCGCAGCATGAGTGACCAGCGCAACCAAACTTTTTTTCCTTGCAGGTTTTATTGGCAGAAGGCAAAAAACCCGGCGTACATCAACTTCATGCAGAAGAACTATCCCCCGGGCTTCACGTACCAAGACTTTGCTCCACACTTCACTGCAGAGTTCTTCAATGCCAAAGAGTGGACGGACATCTTTGCTGCATCTGGAGCCAAATACATTGTACTGACTACAAAACACCACGAAGGTAGAAGACCAGAGGAGTCGGCATAGCTATATTGACCGCAACATCCGTCCACAACCATATGGTTCCTTACAGTTTTTACTGTATCTATTTTTTTCTCCTCAGGTTTCACACTCTGGGGCTCTAAGAACTCCTGGAACTGGAACGCAGTCGATGTTGGACCCAAAAGGGACCTGGTGGACGAATTGTCCACCGCTGTGCGCACCTACAGTGACCTCCATCTGGGGCTGTACCATTCGCTCTTTGAGTGGTTTAACCCACTGTTTCAACAGGATGAGGCCAACGGCTTTAAGACAAACCTCTTCCCCACGACCAAAACACTGCCTGAGCTGTATGATCTGGTGCTGAGGTACAAACCAGAGGTGCTGTGGTCTGACGGGGACGGTAATGCTCCGGACCAGTACTGGAACAGCACTGGTTTCTTAGCCTGGCTGTACAACGAGAGGTAAAGAATGCACAATCTTTGTTTTTTTTTTTTTTTTTTTCCAGACATGCATTACTAACCTTTGGGGTTTTGTTGTCTTTTGTCCCTCAGTCCTGTGCGAGAAACTGTAGTCACCAACGATCGATGGGGTTTGAACACCATCTGTCACCATGGAGGGTACTACACCTGCTCAGACCGCTACCAGCCTGGACACCTGATTGAACACAAGTGGGAAAACTGCATGAGCATTGATAAATTCTCCTGGGGCTTCAGACGCAACGCTCCGCTCACTGACTACCTCACCATCGAGCAGCTCGTAGCGGTATGTAAGAAAATAAAGATTACCATATATTTTTATCAAAAAGCTCAAAAAAAAAATTGTTTCAGACATTAGTGGAAACTGTGTCCTGTGGAGGAAACCTGCTCTTGAACGTTGGCCCGACTCACGACGGGAGGATCTCCCCTATCTTTGAGGAGCGTCTGCGGCAGATGGGTCAGTGGCTGAAGGTGAACGGTGAGGGCATCTACAACACAACACACTGGAGAGTTCAGAAGGACAGCGTCACTCCTAATGTCTGGTGAGATATTACTGTCTGTGTGATTTGTGTCCTATTTTTATATATTGCCACCAGGGGGCATCTGAACTAGGTTTAGTCCTTACATTGCAATACATTGTGCAGATGCTTTCATGTTTTGTTAAATATTCAATTTTTAAAAGGTTTTAATGTTGTATTTTTATTTTAATATAAATAGAGATAAAGTTGTTTGCTGCACTATAATAATGCTCATATTCATTGTTTTAATGTTTCAACAGGTATACGTCCAAACCACAGGAGAAGACTGTGTTTGCTTTCTTTCTGGAGTGGCCCAACAATGGAACGGTCACGCTGGGCGACCCAGTGGCGACGCAAGGAACCACTCAGGTACAGCCACAGCCACTTTCTCAGGACACGTGATTATTGTAGACCTCAGCAGAGGAGTGCTAAGAAAATAAATGACAGCTTTCACCTGCAAGAATCCAACCAAACCAGAGCCACAGCATTACTAAAAGCAGTGACGGAGAATTTCCATGGTATCAGTCACAATTGTATGTATGTGCACATGTGCATATACATACACATATGTATGTATATATATATATATATATGTGTGTGTATGTATATGTATGTATGTATAAATATATGTATGTCTATAGTTTAGGCATACATATCAGTTGCAATGGAATCAGTTGAGGTGTTATATGTCTGTCTCTTATACACATCAGATGTGTATAAGAGACAGGAGTAATGTGGTGGATGTGAAATGGGTGTCAGACAGGTTGATGTGTGTGAAGGTAGTCATAGAAGGAGTGATGTTGAAA
>JAFBJS010000864.1:16987-56958 GCA_016785265.1 Paraplagusia blochii
CAGTATATATATACAGTATATGTGTGTGTGTTTATGTATATATGTATATGTATGCATGTAGAATTATGTACACACATATATAGACATATATGTACTGCATACATATATATGCACATACATGCATATATTATAATAATAATATATATACACACATGGAATTTTCATGTCAATGTATGTATGTGTATATATACATACATACATACATATACATATATATATTTTTTATATATAAATTCCATACAAAAAAATTGATTTTTGGATTTTTTTTTTCAACAACAAATTCAAACTTTTTAAATTTACATTAATTTAGAATTTTACATTAATAAGGTTAATGTTAATGTACATTAATAAGGTTAAGGTTCAAATCCACCAGTTGCAGATCACAAGGACTTGCCTTTACTTCCTTCCTCACAATAGCTCTAGCTTTATTATAACAAATGAGCTCTGTGCAATAAAAACGTGTGTTCAGTGAGGAACCGGCTTCAGTCCATGGAGTGGTCACTGTTCATGGTCACTCCATTCATCACTCCATGGTCAGAGACTCGTTACAGTATAGTTACAGAAGTGGAAACTCCAGACTCTGTCTCTCGCTCTCAAACCGTTAACATGACTAACATGCTACTCTTCTTTAAAAAAAAAAATAGGTGGCGCTCTTGGGATATGGCCCTGTTCAGTGGAAGCCTGCTAATCCCAGTGGTCTGGAGGTTCTGCTGCCTTCGCTGCCCTATGGCCAGATGCCATGTCTGTGGAGCTGGACCCTGAAGCTGACAGGTGTCTCATAATGAGTGTCAACCAGAAGAGGGAGGCACAGAGCTGACGGAGTTGCACCTTTGTTTTAATTGGAGGCAGCTGAATGAGTCTGATATCAGGGTGATGTTGTTGGTGCACTGTTCTGTCAGGAGAAGGTTACATAGACCCATTCCTATAAAGGGAAATGAAAACTTACTGAATGTTTAATTTGCTCTGATGTTTGCCGTGTTTTAAGTGTGGGATTTAGCACCACCTACTGACGTCACTACTGGTACAAAGCATTAGTGGAGGCATCTTTATATTACATTCTAAATCCTTGTGTTTTGATAAAATGTGATTTTTATACTTCATTATAGGGACAATTGTGGTGAATAAATCATTCCATTAATTTTTACTAACATTTTATGGTTTCGATTTTTTGTATGTGTATGTGTGAAGGTTTGAATAAAATAAAGAAAATGATTTCCCCTCCTGGATATTCATTGAAGAGTATCATTGAAGAGAAGAATGTTTTGGAGTTATTGATGCTGAAGGTCTCAACCTTCAGTGCAGCTGAATGAATTTAGAGTGATGTCTACTATAAAAAATATTTGATTGCCATAGTTATATAATTATATATATATAATCATATATAATTTTATAACTATAGGGTAGAAAATATTTAGTATCAAAGAGCAGCTACATTTACTAATTCTGAAGAACTAAAGGATAAAGATGGCACTTGTTCATATAACAACCTTGTTTGAAACTATTGGTAGCTTTAACTTACATACATTTTCCATCTCCACCTGTTCTCCACATCTACTCTGACTCCAACTTCCTCCATGTCCTCCCTCACTGCATCCATCAATCTCCTCTTTGTCTCCTACCTGGTAGCTCCATCTCTAGGATCATTCTTCTACCAATGTATCCACTGTCCCTCCTCTGAACATGTCTAAACCATCTCAATCTAGTTGGAGAAGCCAATAAGGTGATTAGAGTTGTCCCTCTAATCACCTCATTCCTAATCCTGTCCAACCTTGTCTCTCCTAAAGAGAATCTCAGCATCTTTAACTCCTCCACCTCCAGCTCTGTCTCCTGTCTTCTACCTCTTCTTAGTGTCTCTAATCCATCCATCATGGCTAGTCTCACAACTCTAAACCAGATTCTCATATATTTTGAAAAAGTGTATTATGCATATTTGGGATACGAACTTGATGATATCAGAGACATATTATTTGCCATGTTAATTTCCAAATTTTTTTAAATAAATTAAATATCTTACTAGGAATAGGTAGAAGACAGGAGGCGGAGCTGGAGGTGGAGGAGTTAATGATGCTAAGAGGAGATTGTTGGATGCAGTGAGGGAAGACATGGACAGCGGGAGATGGAAAATGTTGACTCGCTGTGGCAATCCCTGAAAAAGGGACAAGCCGAAAGGAGAATGTTGTTTACGCTTTCTCTCGCTGCATATTCGTTCATCACGTCAGATAAAATGCACATTTGGCTCCCTCTGCTGCTTTTATTTGGAGTTGCAACTCCACCACCACCACCAAGCGGGTCAGTTTAACGGCTGACGGCGCAAAACTGGATCTGTATGCACCCCAGCAGCGCAGACATGATCCACGACCACAACAGAAACAGCAGCTGCAGCAGCAGCAGCAGCAGCAGCAACATTAATCCTTCTCTTCTAAACACAATCCTGCAGCAGTGTCGCAGTGATTAAACGTGCAGCAGGAAACGGACAAAGGAAGTGCTCTCCTGCTGCTCCACATCATTTGGTTAAAAGCCTCTGCCTCCGCGGTTCTTTCAGTGTATTTGTCACCTGAGATGGTGAGTTCAGTGCAGGCCACAGAGCTCACTGTTGTGTCTGCTCTCTGTTGCACGCCTTTAAAGTGGGTGGTCCCTCTCCTGCAATTGTTCCATGACGTACAGATGGGGGGGATTTCAAGGGGTTCTCACGTCCCTGCATCTCCCCTGCTCTGCCGCTTCCATTCCCTGCCCTTCACCAGGCAATCCCCACGTAGCCCCCGACAGCTGATCCCCCAAACAACAGGAGGACGGGAGGGAGAGGGCCGCGAGTGGACTGAACGCCCTGCAGAGCTGCCAGGATCTGTAAAACAAACCCATGTTTCTATTGTCCTTCGTGAATACATTAGTGAAAATCAGCTGAACAGAAGAAAATATCCCTCCACTGATCCTATTTGTTGGATTTCTGTATTTTTGATGTCTGAGTTGAACTAACACACAAAATATACAATTTATAACTCTTATTGTAAATAGTTAAACACAGATTAACTAAGGAATCTGCAGAAAAAAATATGCAGTATTTTACTACTACATTAATACGTAAACCAGGTTTTTTTAACAAAACACACACGGTTCAATGAATTATATTAATTTATGATGATAGATAATTATTTTATCTTCCAGTAGGGTTGCCACCTGCAGGAAGGAAAGGAAAGAAAACTTCTTGTCATTGTGACATTGTAATTCACTCCACTGCACACAACAAAATGTCACCTCTGTATTTAACCCATCACCAAACAGTGAACAGTGAACAGTGAACAGCTTTGAGCACCAGGGGAGCAATGAGTGGGGACGGTGCGATGCTCAGTGGACCCTTAGTGGTAACTTGGCAGTAGGGGATTCAAACCAGGGACCCTGAGGACCCAAGTCCGCCTCCTTAACCACTTGGCCACCAACTGCTCCAAGCACCCGGTAACAGATAAAAGGATGACGATAAATTAATGAATGAATTAAGCTTATCCTTCCCAACACTTCACTGGATTGCTGGGGTCTCCACAACTGACACCCAAATCACATTGCACCGTAGCTTCCTGCAGGTGATTACCCTACTGGAAGATAAATTAATTATTTACCATCATAATTTAATATAATTAATTGTAATTATGTTTGCATCACCGCCATCTAGTGGTCTTTTGACATACTTTTTAGATAATAAAACACTTTCTTTTGTGAACAGTATAGTTAAAGAATGATACCTGGAAGTCATCGCCCTAACTGGGACTCAAACTTGCCCAGGAGGCGAACCCCAGAGTTTTAGACTCAAGACAGAGACATTGACTCTAGGTCAAAGTGAAGGCCTGAATGCATAGTCTTATGCTTTTTTCCATTAGTGTAAGTAACAGTGTAAGTAATAAAAAAGACAGATGCAGTAGTGCAAGTAACCACTACTGTCTTTTTTATTAATTTCAACTTTTATTTCTAACTACTACCAGGTAAGAGACGAAGGCCAAAGAGGAGATTGATGGATGCAGTGTGGGAGGACATGGAGGTAGTTGGAGTCAGAGAAGAAGATGGAGAGGACAGGAGAAAATGGAAATTGAGAAAAGGGACAAGCCGAAAGGAAAAGAAGAAGAAGTTTATTTCTGACTACTTTCACTAATTAATCAATGTCACAGTGACGATACTGTTTTGTTAGAGTTGCATTTTTCTGTCGTCCTAGTTTTTAATTGGACAGGGGTTATTATGCTTGAGAATTTTCTCCCAGATTTAAGGTCCGACCCCTGACTCTGCTCTATATGAACCATTATGTCACTGACTACGCATTACAGCGACCATGTATCAGCATTAGATGTCAGATATGAAGCCATTAAAATGTCAGACTTTCACTGACTGCAGCTTTAATGACTGATGCAATTTAGTTCTGAATTACCGTCTTTGGGTTTAATGTGCTTCAGAACATATAATTATTTTGGCCTATGGTCTGAGAGGCTTCAGCAGACACACCGACACCCACAGATACATTCACTGGATCTCTGTTAATTTCTACTGTCTTGTTGCTGAAATCTGTGGCTGTAATTATATACTGTAAGTAGACAGGAACTGGAGGAAGAAAAACCAGTTACAGACGTTGGCACGATTGCCATGGAAACGCACACACAGCAAGTCAGTTTATTTTCAGCTACAGCTGCGATAACGTAATGATAAGCACAGACTGGTCTAACAGGCTGCCTTAAAGAGACGGATCCCTGCAAATGAACTGCAAAGACAGGAAATGTGAAATTAACGATCAAATTCAGAATGGTAAATCAATGTTTCATCAGACTTTGCTGTGTTTCCGTGGACTGTGTGTGATGTCTGGACCCTTCAGCTTTTAGGATAATAAATCTGTGTTCTGGGGCCTCTTTACAGGAAATGCTAGAATGCATTTTTTTTTCAGGTTTTCTCCATTTCTTGTAAATCTTCATGAGCTGAACCAAAAGCTGAGCCTACCTATCACACCAATTCAATTTGTCTTTTTGGAAGTGGTAAAAAATAAATGCTTCAGGCTGCAGATGGCTGGCATGGTAAGTACTACCTTGCTTTAAAACACCACCTCTGTCACAGTCATGAGGCCGTAGGGTTCCGTGTTTAGCTCAGATAAATTTAGACACTTGTTTGCAAAATAAAAAGTATAAATAGACATCTTTGCAGAACTGATAAGAGGAACTGAAGCAGTTTTCCGAAAAACACTCAGTACACAACGCTTGGGACGGAACCGTTCTAGTGCTTGACTTTTTTTTTAATAGCCCCCCCTGAAGACAGAAGCATTTGAAGGAAGATCACCCCTGCCTGTACCTCCTCCCTGCCAGTCTTCCCTGTCCTTTCAACTGAAGCCAACTGAGAGGAAAACCTCATTCCTTCCATTCATAAACAACATACCCCTCTTCTCCTCCCCCCTAGTGTTCCTCTCCCCCCCTTCCATGTGTGTTGCCTCTAATAATATCATTAGAGGCCTGCTCAGCGTCAGGTGCATGTGTGGCATTTCATCACATGCAAATTTGTAGCCAATTTGAGCCACTCGGCACAGACGCTAGTGTTCCTCCCCCCCCCTTCCATGTGTGTTGCCTCTAATAATATCATTAGAGGCCTGCTCAGCGTCAGGTGCATGTGTGGCATTTCATCACATGCAAATTTGTAGCCAATTTGAGCCACTCGGCACAGACGGGCTGCGGATTAAGATAGTGGAAATGCCGATCGGCGTGGAACATCCTGTGAGACAGACTAACATATTTATAGTCAGATCAAGAGACGGGGAGATGTAAAGAGAAAAGAAGGTGAGAAGGAGAGATGGCTGACTTGACCTTCACTGCACATCTACTATCAGCCATTTTAGCGCTACTGCTTCTCCGAACCCCCAGCATATATATTGGATCTCCGCTGCAGTGCAGTTAGTTAGCCTCAACTTCATCCTCAGTTTGTTGGAGGCTATATCTAATAATAGCTCCCTGCAATTCCATACTGTGGAGGGACTCGATGCGCCGTCCCAGCATTCGCTGCTTTTTTTGGTGCGCAGAAAACTTGCAGTTTCCTGCAAAGTAAGCGCACTGTGAAATTACAGTTTTGCTGCGCAGGAAATGAAAGCATGCCATTGGGGTAAGAACTCTGGAGGTGAAGTTCAGCTATAAGTAGTTACATAAGCTCAAAGCATTTGCTGTGCAAGCTTCCCATCAGTCGGAGGGCCTCTGTTAAGTTTGCCATAACCATAGTAAGCACAGCTGGTGCAAACCCCGAGCCAAGGACTCCTATTCATAGCGGCGTCCAGTTGTTCTCGCCCCACAGTACGGAGTGAGGATGGTCATTGAGGAGGTTGAGTATTTTTAGTTGCACAAACCGTATTGTGTCAAAAGGACAAAGTTCCAGACATCAATAAAACAAAGGGCTGCATTAAAAGACAGACAGACAGATAGACAGATAGACAGATAGATAGACAGATAGATAGATAGATAGATGGATCTATGTATGTAGCAGTAGTACAGCAACAAACAAGTGGTAAATACAAGTAAGTACAAAAAAGACCAATACCAATAATAAAAACAATATGGGTGGATGTTAGCAGATAAGAAGGTTAGAAGTATACATACATACATATATATTTATTTATTGATATATATATCTCTTTTCCTGCTGCTGCTCTAAACATCAAGGAAACAACTGAAGGAAATGTAGTTTATTTTCAAATGTTGAGATACCATCAATAGTTAATGTTTATGTTATAATATCTTCATCTATTACATAGTGTTCAGAGATGTCTCTTACTTTGAAGATGTTTCAATGTTTGGTACTCAAATATAGTACTATCAATGCTTTGTAAAAAGCAGTCATTCTTACAATATATAATAATAAGAATACTATATATAATAATTCAGTATTAATATTTCATTGTAATAATGAAGTATGATGGACAGTAATAATTGAGATTGTCAACAGGAATGACTACAAACTACATATATATTTATTTATTTATTTATTTATATATATATGTATGTATACTTCTATATAGGAGGTAACCTACATATATACATATATATGTATATATGTAGGTTAATGTTAGTAGTGTTAGTAGCTTAGTTTGTAGTCATTCCTGTTGACAATCTCAATTATTACTGTCCATCATACTTCATTATTACAATGAAATATTAATACTGAATTATTATATATAGTATTCTATTATTATATATTGTAAGAGATGACTGCTTTTTACAAAGCATTGATAGTACTATATTTGAGTACCAAACATTGAAACATCTTCAAAGTAAGAGACATCTCTGAACACTATGTAATAGATGAAGATATTATAACATAAACATTAACTATTGATGGTATCTCAACATTTGAAAATAAACTACATTTCCTTCAGTTGTTTCCTTGATGTTTAGAGCAGCAGCAGGAAAAGAGACAGAGACAGAGACAGGGAGAGAGAGAGAGAGAAGGGAATCAGAATAAACTCTTCCATCTAATTCACATGACGAGGTCTGCAGCTGCACATAATCTCCATCATTGTCCTAGTTTCTTTTTTTTTTCTTCTTCTTCGCCGTGTTAATAACACCCTCATCACAACTCTCTTCATTCACAAACCAATTCCTGTCGTGACGGGAAGAACTGAGTCTGAACAGCCTGTGGGTGTCTCAGAATTTGGAGAACATACAGTATCTCCTTTTTTTTTTTTTCTTTTCTCCGAGCATCTTCACAGTCAGTCACGTGTTGCCTTTTTCAATGGTCTTCCTCTCAATATCCTCCGACTGAAAAGGATGGTGTACATTCACCACGGCTGCTACCGCTGCAACCATATGATTAAACGTCTTTCAAAGCACTTGTCACTTTGGCACATCCCCTCAGCTCTCTGTATAACATGACCGTATACTGTGTATGGTAGCTGGTGCATTCATGGATGTTTGCTTAGGTCACGATTCACAGCTGAAATATACTGGTACCTGGATGAATGGACTGCAGCTATTTGGTGATGTTCCGTTTTTTTTTTTTTTTGCGTCGTGATTTCCTACACTCCCCCACTCGGTGTGTAGAGTGAGGCAGCTGCTGCTGTGCTCTGAAACACAGCGAGGGGAGAGAAAGCGTCCTCAAACGTGGGCTGTTGTGTAATCCCTCCCAGGGCCCCTTTGCTATTTTTGTGCCTGGGTCCGCACGTCACGGTTGGGTATTTTCTCTGGTGACTAGCTCGCATCAATAGATCTTCTAATGTACACCCAGTCAGCCAGCAGCTCCAAGACTGATGGGACTTTATTCAGCTAATTTCTTTCCTTATTCTTTGGACAAAGCCATGGAGAAAAGGGAGAAAAGGGAGTATACAGTATGAGGAATGTCACATGTGACTGCAGATATGGGACGGGGACTATTCGAACCTCAGGTTTGTATGAGGATTGTATCTGATGTCTGAATGTCAGCTGCTGTATGCAGCGAAAGCCTCATTTTTCCCTCCCTCTCTCAGCCTCACCGAGCCCGTGCTGTATGTCATTCTGACCATTGCTGCCTGAGTCTGCATGCCATGTTGCTGTTAGTGTACCAGAGGGTTTTACCATCCAGTCTGCGAAGCCGGTCATCTCCTGATGATATTTATGGATTTGTTGTCAGCGTGAGGCTTCATGCCTGTTCCCTTTAATGGCCAACTTAGTTTCTAATGATGTAATGCAGCGTCTCTATGTAGCCTGCATTTTTCTGCTCATTGTAATCTCTTTTGTGTGTGTGGAGGGGGTGCGAGGGGACTGGGTTAGGGATGTGAAGCCACAGTTATAGTGTGAGGAAATAATGCCTCTATGATAAAGCCAGTGTTGTTCATCCATGCGGACATACTGTACCACATTCTGCCCACAGTTGTCCTGATAACACACCTACTGCCACCCACCTGCCTGCTGTTGTTGAACGTCATTGGTGCCGTGTCATATTTTTGTCGTTTGGGTTTTGTGTTTGTTACTGGGGGAAGGATAAATGTGCAGTTTAGGGGATGGTCAGTGTCAAAAATCTGCGGAAAGAGAAAAAGAAAGCGAAAGATAGCGACTGCGAGGTAGAGAGAGAGAGCGAGAGAGAGAGAGAGTGAGATAGGAAATGCGAGAAGGTCTAGGAGAGGGTGCCGTCAATGAGACTGTGGAAATGTCAGCCCCCGTTCCCGCTCTATCATGCTTAGTTCAAAGGTATGCATTGTTTCTGAGGGGCTTATCTGGCTGTCACTCTGCGCCCACATACTCCTTCCCTCCACTTATGACTCACAGATGATGGAAACTAAGCAATGAGGTCAGACCGACCTTGAAAGGGAGCTCCCAACCAGGCCCCTGTATGTTGTTACCCCCAGGCACCCCACTTAGTTTACCTCCGTAAACCTCCCTCCCTGTTGCAACATGGATCATTCCAGACGAGGCAGCCCTTTTCACCATCATTCATACTGTAAGCCATTATTTTGTGTCTTGTGTAATGAAAGAAACCCCGTCCAACCTGAGCGAAGCAATAGATTGGTCCATGCAAAAAAAAAACCAAAAGATTTTTAGGATTTATGTCCTTCTACATGTGCTTTAAAACCTCTTTCTAGTCACCATCTTGAGTCACCTTGGATTCATATCCTTTGGTTTATGCCATGGAGAAGCGTGAGGTCTGCTAACAAAGAAAGTGAGAGAGCGAGAGAAAAGAGGGAGTGCGAGTCGGAGGATGTCCTAATTAAGGGGAACTCAGAGGGTTTGAACCAGATAATCTTACATAACCTCGTTAGGGAGGACACAGCATTTGATAGTGAGAAGATGGAAACGACATGCCCTTAGAGACCCATCCTCCCTGGTGTGAAATGAAAGAGCAGCAGCAAAACCACTTCTCTTTAACCACGGACATAATGATGCTACCTGCTGAGCACCTGGGTGTTTGTGTACAGTGTGCACAGTGAATGTCATGATGCTCCTCAGCTTGGGGGCAATGAGTGGCTGTAAGGTAATGGCTCTAGGATACAAAGGTTTCTTTTGTTTTATTAATAAATACCTCACCCAAATTATTGCAAGAAGTCGCCTATGCCTACACTAGCAGTGCTAGCTATGTGGGTTAGCATCACAGTTGGCAAAGAAATGGGCATACAGTAGCCATGTACGGGATCAGATGATTTATTCCTAAATGGATAGGGTTATTGGATAAAATGACAGCAAAATGTTGACTCTGTGGTTGACAAAGCAAAGTGATGGTAACGATGATTGCTGTACATATGCACATGTGGCTGATTAGAAATGCACTGCAGTACTGGAATGCACCTTTAATGTCCACATCCAGAACATCTGCTGGGCGTCTGTACATCAGCTGGATTTGTCAAGGGGTACCGTTGGCTTTTAGAAGGCTGGTAAAAAAGACAGACTTTTTCCATTCCTGCTGTGACCCAGCTCATTATGATTTTTACACTGCAAGTTTATGAGGAGAAAATTGGGAAAGAGCCAAAAGAAGGTCTTTCTGTTGTTGCTGCTAACCAATCCACATCCAGATGATCTAATTTTTCAATTCTCTCTTATTTCTTGCAGATGACCCTTCCCTGCAATCAAATCACATATATTTTAATATCACTACTGCTACAGTGCCCTGAAAATAAATCCTAAAGTGAGTGACATTGGATTCATGGAGTCACTTGAAACCGCTGCAGAGGTGAAAAGCTCCACAGAGGGTCAAGATAGAAATGCTGCACAGAAAAAATGCACACCAGAGGCTGCGCAGACTAGCAGGAGTCCATCAGTGCAGCAGGAAGGCAAAAGGTGGCACCAACAACTGCAAGACGCTCACAGCAGAGACACCAGTGGTTTCAAAGAAACGTCTGACTCAGGGAAATCTCTACAATTAGAAGAGCAGCTCTCCCAAAGCCAGTGCACAAGCCACTCAGAATACGAGGTGTCTTCATATTCCATACAGTCCACAAAGCAGTTTCCCAGTGCAAGGCAGAAACTTGTGGGTCAGTTAGTTCCTGCGCACTCCCCAGGACCTGCATCTTACAGGAAGCCCTCAAGTTCACTTGGAGTTCAACAACAGTGTTCCCATTCAGGGATGGATCAGCAGTCAGAAAAAGGGGAACCCATGAGTAAGGTGGAACAGAAACCGCAAAAGCCGGGAAAGTATGTCTGTGATTACTGCGGACGGGCATGTGCCAAACCCAGCGTGCTCAAGAAACATATTCGCTCACACACGGGGGAACGCCCCTATCCTTGTGTCCCCTGCGGATTCTCTTTTAAAACCAAGAGTAATTTATACAAACACAGAAAGTCCCATGCTCACTCCGTCAAAGCTGGAACAGTGCCATTCTCTGAACTTGGTTCTTATCATGCCAACACAGACCAGGGGTCTTTCGAAGGGGAAGGAGAGTTGTTCTCTGATGCTGAGCAAAGCACGGACACGGACGAGGACACTCTTAATGACCCGCTACTGCTGTTGGACTCTCCAGTGGAGGGATCAGATAACACTGCTGTAAAAGTACTGAATCTCATTGCTCAGAAAAAGGGAGCCACTTTGATGTCAGCTCAGGATGGTTCATCCCAATCCCAAGAAATCAATGCACCTCCTGCCAGTGCCGAGGCAAACCGTGCAATTCAATCTTCCACAATCAAACAGAGGCTTGCACTTCGCCTGTCTGAAAAAAGAAGCAGTGACTCTGACCACAATCTGTCCCTTCCAAGTCAGTCCAGCAAGGGCAGCACAGACTCTGGCTACTTTTCACGTTCTGAGAGTGCAGAGCACCAAGTTGGTCCACCGAATACCAATGCTAAGTCCTATCAAGAAATTATGTTTGGAAAGTGTTACAGGCCAAGTCCTAAACAGATGACAGCTTTTGTGGCCTGCAGCACGGACTCAGGTGAATACATCAGGCAACAGTCAGAAAAAGGCGTCTCCCGTGTTTTCACTCAGGAGAAGGACACTGTTGAGTCTATCAAAATAAACACAAAGTCATTTTCAAGGGAAGAAGTGAAAGAGTCCCAGTTGGACACTGGCTCTGATATGGGGCCTCTCATCAGAAGCAACTCAATGCCAACATCATCAGCAGTAAGTCTGACTATGCCTCAAGCGCTAAGAGGCAGCCATTCATTTGATGAGAGAACAAGCACTGGGGGCATGAGGAGACTCAGGCGGCAAGCAGCTTTTGAACTCACTGCACACGATGCGCATGCAGACACCGAGAGCCATGGAAAAATAAGCGAGTGTGGCAGTTCTCCCTCAGGAATGGAAATGGAAAATTACCCCTCAATGACATCTAGTATAAGCCATCAGAAACATGCCATTGAATTGGCAACACGGAAACGTCGTAAAGAAAAGCGGGAAGAGGAGGATGTGCAATACAGGGTTCATCATGAACAGTTTGAAGAAATGTTCGATTCAAGTAAAGACTATGATACTAAACAAGCTGCAATGGGCATAATGGCTCTAGGGAAAGGACATTTAAGTATGGTTGACAGGTGTGACATGGATGTATCTGTGAGCCCTGAAGTATCTGCTCGAAAAAACTTAGGGAATGTAATATCAGTTATTCAGCACACAAACTCCATTCAAAGACTCTTCTCTGACCAACCACAATCCTACAAATACCACAGGCAAAGACAGGAGAGTAGTTCCTTTTTTTCAGCTTCAGAGTTAAGTGAATCATATGAGATGGACAGGAGTGATAGTAGACAAAGGCAATCATTTCAACTTGCTCCCAAACTTGTGCGGCAGCCTAACATACAGGTCCCAGAGATAAGGGTTACTGTAGAGCCAGACAGTCCTGAGAAGACTCCAGAGGTTCAGGTAAAGGAGCCAGAGAAGCACGTAGAGGAGTTTCAGTGGCCACAGCGGAGTGAAACTTTAGCACAATTCCCTCCGGAAAAACTGCCTCCAAAGAAGAAACGGCTACGTCTAGCAGATATTGAGCACTCTTCTGGGGAATCTAGCTTTGAGTCTGCCTGCACCAGTCTCTCTCGGAGCCCAAGCCAAGATAGCAATCTATCATATAGCTCCACCTTTTCCTTTGACAGGGAGGAGAGCTTAAAGTCAGTCTCCCCTGCTAGGCAAGATGAATTTGGCAAACCACTAGAGCTCTTAGCGGTGCCAGGGAGTGGGCACTCCCTCTCTGTGCTCACCCAGCGTCAACAACATGAAATGAGACGCTCTTCCTCTGAGCAGGCACCCTGTAACTTGCGCAAGGAGTTCCCAGAGGTACGCAGCATATCATTTGACTATGGGAGCCTTTCTACAACCTCCAGAGTTAGACATGTGGACCTCATCGGTTGCCACTCTCTACAGGAGAGGAGGAGGGGGAACTTGGTTCGACAGGAGTCCCTGAATATGGACACTGAAGTTACACAAGTCCCATCACAGTTGTTTCAGCAGTACCATAGCAGTACCTCGCCTCCATTCACGGCGCTCGCTGTTCTGCCACACACCTTGCCAATATTCTCCGTAGGGAGTACATTTCCTCAGCTTACACATCCGAGCTTGTCAGTTCCTGTAAGAATACAAACCCATGTGCCATCCTTTGGCAGTATCACATACACCTCAGTATCACAGGTTTTTGACAATCAAAATGACGGTGTCAATGCTAATACGGTGACATGTCAACAACAGACTCTTTGCTTGCCTGGAAATCCGGATCCCCACAATGTCTTAGCCTACACCAGGCCATCAGGGCACACGCTCAGTGTTGAGGCGCTTGATTTGTCACCAACAAAGCTCAAGACAGGCATCCCCCTCTCCCTGACTTCCAGAACTATCTCAACCACAAATGCCTCTAGTGGTGGTGCAAACAAACGAATGCTATCTCCGGCCAGCAGCCTTGACCTATTCATGGAGGTGAAGCAGCAAAAACGAGTGAAGGAGGAAAGAATGTTTGGACAGATTGTAGAGGAGCTGAGTGCTGTAGAGTTAGGCAAATGTAATTTGAGTGACCACAAAGGTCAGCGGTCAGAGATGCAGAGTCCATCTGCACCTGACTCACACAGAAGTAAATTTATCACACTTCAGCAAAAAGTCACAGAGGCCACCGACAAAGAAGTTGAGTCAGCTATGGAAAGTAGCTCCCAGGAAACTGGCTCACCTTCCTATGTCATGATGTCAGTGAGAGAAGGGAAAGAGGTTGGCATGGAGAAACAAGTGAAGATTGATGTGACGGCACAACTGGTTGCCAATCAAGACATCCTGATCTCAGACGTGGAGCATTCAAGTCTGTTATCTCAGTTTCCAAGTCTTCGCACCACGACAGGTGTGAGCTGGTGTTACCTCAACTACACTAAGCCGAGCTGCTCTCCCAGCAATTCTCCTTTATACTCTGTTTATGCCACCTGGTGTGTAAGTTCCCATAACCCTAACCCTCTTGAAATGAGCACAAGCGCTACTTTGGCTCTGCTGCAATCCAGACAGAAGGGAGACAAGATGATATACACCGTGGCGGCCATGTGTCCATCTGGCACTGGAAAACTGGTTTCATCCCTCATTTTGTGGAGGCAGACCATGGAGCAGGTGAGAAAGAGACTGTTTACGTGAAAGACAATAATTTTTTTCCACCTTTCAAATTAATGATCCAACATTTAAAGAGAAATGTGATCCCGGTTTTATTAAAAATGTTAACAGAAATCATTAATTAATATCAGGGCAACACTTGGTTGAAGGAGTAAATACACTTATAAAAATACATTTTAGGCATTAACAACCTGCTATCAGAATTGTATGTGTTTCCGCTGCTGGTTGGCGGTCTACAATTGGCTTATTGAGTTGCTTTGAATTTTCTAGCTTAGACAGACAGACAGACAGACAGACAGACAGACAGACAGACAGACAGACAGATAGATAGATAGAGCTTTATTAATCCCTCGAGAGTATCCTTTGGGAAATGATGGAACACCAGCTTGTTGTAAAATGCACTGATTATTTCAGAAAAAAAGCAGACAGAAGGCTACACTCTGATTTATAGGCTATATTTAGAACATCAAACTGCCTCGGTAACAGAATCGCACAAATAAAATTATGATGGAAGCTGAAGACTGTGGTGCAGAGCACCAATCATTCTAGTGATTTGAATTTATGGTCAAAACTGTATTTCAAAGCTGATATCAGAATCATTACCAAAGCAGTGGATGGCTAGTTACCCTAATGTTTGTGGGGTTAGTCAGGCGTTAGCTAAGTTACTACAGCAGCATTAGTGCTGATATATTTATATAAATATTTATGTACCTATATCAACATATATATATATCTGAATCCTCCCACATTTTGCAAAGACAGTATAACCACATGTCTGTGTATACCATTTTATTATATAAATCAAGAACTAATAGTTTAGCTATGATGCATGACAATTGGGGGAGTTGGTGGCCTAATGTTTAAGGAAGCAGACTTGGGCCCCCGGTTCAAATCCCCCCTACCGCCAAGTTACTGCTGAGTTGCCCTGAGCATGGTCCCCACCACACTGCTCCCCTGCTCAATACGGTGATGGGTTAAATGCAGAGGCATCATTTCCCCGAAGGATACTCCCTTGGGATTAATAGAGTTCAATCCCTACTTCTTAAGCAAACTTCTTACCCTACTCTTATCCCTTCTTCTTAAGCAAATTATTGTGACAAAACTGATGCGGTGCAATCTATGTTTGAAAATAATTGTATTCATACAGAAAACACTAAATACTGTAAACTTTTTGAAATAGATAATTTTACTCCTTTAGTCAGTATATGAGGTGGAAATTGTTTCATGTTTCAAGGACCCTAAAATCTCAAATTTGGCAAAGTGCACATAATAAATCTTTTGGCAAAAGGGTCAGTCGGTATTGGCAAGTGTCTTGAGAGCATTTATTCACAGTTGGCTGTGAGTTTTGATTCATAACAAGCTGTGCTGTTCCCGTTTCTAAAAAGATATGTGCTGGCAGTGAATATAGCAAACCTTTTAGACTGATAAGATGGGGAATCTGTTACATAAATTCATGACTTCACAAAAGCATTAGTTATATTGTATTTACCACCCCTGCAGCAGGGACAGGAACATCATAATGCATGTTTGCACAACATGCTGTGTAACAGCATGTGTGCCATGCAATATCAAAAGCATCACATTACTCCGTCGATATGGAGTCCACTGGAAATGGATGTTAACAAAGCGTTTGCTCATCTGATTCAGCTGCAGAGGAAATCGGAGCCCAAAGAGGTGGACATCACCTACGGGAAGAAGGTGAAAGATATTGGCAGCAAAGTGAAAGCTGCCAAGGAAGAGTGGAAGGAGAGGGAGGCGTCCACCACCCAACCCCTGCCAACTCGCATTAAGATCTTTGAAGGAGGGTCAGTCCAGACATTACCATAATACTTAACATTTCTGCTGACAGCAGAGACTGCAGCTCTATTATGATGCTAGATTGTGTATGATCTAAAAGGCTTTGCGGCCTTTTTCGGTCTGATTACCTTCGTGTTCAATTGGGACTTCATTATTTTTTATTCTTTTCCAGGTACAAGTCCAATGAAGACTATGTGTACGTGAGGGGTCGAGGCCGGGGGAAGTACATTTGTGAAGAGTGTGGTATTCGCTGTAAGAAGCCGAGCATGCTAAAAAAGCACATCCGGACTCATACCGACGTGCGGCCGTACATCTGCAGGGTTTGTAACTTTGCCTTTAAAACTAAAGGTGAGCAATTTGTTTTTACATTTCTTAACTTCTACTGACAGGAAAAATGTTTTCAGGCAATGGATTTATCAGCCTTCATGCTTAACTTTAAAAAAAAAACGTGTTCATTTCCATGGTTTGCACGTAGAATCCTACATTTTACACCATCCAAATAAAAGTTCTTGCCCAAACACGAGATAACATTTTTTTTTAAGTCATACTGGCTATATTTAGTTATAAAGCAAAAAAGTTAAAAATATATAGTGATGAGCCATCTTTTTTGTAAATATCGTACTAGCTCAGTGTTGTGCTAGAGTGCTGACATGTGTTGTTTTTTCTGCCAAGCTACAACTTCTGTATTAATCTGAATTTAAAGGGCCTTGCAGCAGCAGTGCACCATGGGAGACAAACCTTTATCTTATTGTTATTATGTTTACATTTGATTTTCATTTGTAGATATCACATTTTTATTGAGACACTTGGTTAAAAATGAGACTGCTGATGTTGAGTTTGACGTTACAGGCGTAGCTATATTTAGACTTTGTTTTAATTCGCAGGAAACCTAACAAAACATATGAAGTCAAAGGCACATATGAAGAAATGTCTTGAGCTGGGAGTGTCCGTGTCGATGGACGAGACGGAGATACAGGAACAGAGTAAGAGTCTGACTCCCCTGTTTTGTCCAAAATGCCAAATTTCTTGTATCTGAACTTTCATTTGCCATTTTACAGTTGATGGCATCCAACCAGAGTCAAAGTCCGAGGTGGTAGCCACCACCAAACATCAGTTCTCAGATGCAGAGGAGTCTGACGGCATGGACGAGGAGGCGGATGACATCGATGAAGAGGATGATGAGGAAGAAGAATATGAAGGTGACTCCACTCCGAAGCTGCGCTCAAGAAGTACAAGCCCTCAAGCCTGCGGAGTTACTTCTCTGTCAGTAACGGCCACTGCAGCTGTCCACGGCTGCTCCCTCACATCCCTCCCTGGCACTGACCCCGGCCATCACACCTCCGGCAGGCAGATGGGCTCAGACCATCGACCTGTGGTCACCACTGACCAGAGGAATAGGCCTGTGGATGAAGACTCTTTGACAATGCTGTCTCCAGACCATGCCAGCTTCCTGTTTGACCCTTACTCCTCCTGTCTGCTCTCTCCTGGCTGGGAGTCTCCCCTCAGGGAGCCATCACCTTCTCGTCTGCGCTACCCATCGCCAAGACGTGAGCTCTCCCCGAGGGGTCGCTCCTCTCCACGATGGGATACTTCTCCGCTGAGGCCCAGTTCACCCAGCTTCTCCCCTATTCAGCATCTTTCCCCAGTTTCACTTGAGAGACCCATGTCTCCAGGATCGGAACTGGTTGGGAAGCGAGAACCGTCTGTCCGGGGCAGACAGAGAGTGGTGCTGAGGGCTGTTTCACCACGTAGAGGCTCACACCAACACAAAGGCAGTGGAGATAAAACCAGGCACCAGGCAAAGATGGAGATGACCCATCAGCAAGGAGCCTTTGAAATGGAAATGGTATGATGCACAAAACATTCAGCTTAATTTACACCTTTGCTAAAGAGGACTTGGATGTGTTCTGTGTCTTTGACAACACAGTGATGTGTAACAGTACTTTTTAGCAGCACCAACTGCTTTGGATATGTACATCACACTGAATGTTTACAAGATTGGCAACCCTTGAAAAAGGGGATAAGGGACGCCTTAATATTAAGACAGGGCTAGCCACATATCATCCGAGATGAGAATTTTCATTTAGTGATGTTCTGCTGAGGCAGTGGTGGCCTAGTGGTTAAGAAACCGGACTTGGGTCCGCAAGGCCTCTGGTTCGAATCCCTCTACTGCCAGGTTATCACTGAGGTCCACTGAGCATGGCACCGTCCCCACTCACAGCTCCCCAGGCGTTCTAAGCTGCCCACTGTTCACTTTGGTGATGGGTTAAATACAGAGGTGACATTTCGTTGTTTGCAGTGGAGTGAATCACAATGACAAGGAGTTTGCTTTTCTGTCCTTTCTAAAGCAAGTGGACAACTGACCTAACTTCAGGGTTGGTAACCAATAGATTTGTGTTCTGAAAAGCAGAAAGTTCTCTACGAAACAACATCCAAGCACATCCGTTATACAAATATTATTGTCTTAAATGTTGCTTTTTAAATTTAAATTGTAGCTTTTTAAAATCAGGGTCCTTTGTCTCTTAGACTTTAAAACTCAGAAAAGATTTTTCAGGAGTTTTAACAGGGGTCACAGATGTCCTTACCATCTATCAAATGGCACTCTGATATAAAAGGTTTTATTAAAGAAAACCCTTACTTCAATGCTGAAAGGTTTTCTGATAATATAGTGTTTCACTTTATGTTCATGAAAAATCTTTTGGGGCAGCTGACAACATCTCTCTATAACGCTGCCAATGAATATGTCATTTCAGGATCACCGGAGCAGTTTGGCAACCTCTTTGCCTAACGCTGCCAGTTCTCATCACCAGAACGTCCTCAGCCACCTCCCTCTGCACTCCCAGCAGCAGGCCCACAGTCTGCTCCCCGTGGTTCCTGTAGGAGCGCTCCAGATGTTACAGTCCTCACCGCCTTACGATGTCACCACCTCCTCGGCTCCGAGCCCTCAGAGCAGTGAGGGCCAGCGCTGCAGCAGCAGAGAGGGTTCCGTCCACGGTGCTGACGTGTCAGCAGAAGACACGAGTGTCCAGAGCCCCATGTCTCCTCAAGAGAAAGTCCTCAGCGCCGGCGGAGGCGGGGACAACAGGCAAGAGGAGAACGTGCAGACGTGTTTGAAAGCCATCGCCTCGCTTAAGATCACCACAGAAGATCCTCATTAAGAACCTCTTTTGTCTGTTTCCGTGATCTCATCCAAGATCTGTCGCCACCTCTCCTCGTGCTCCACCTGCAACCTTGTTGTGCTCAACCCTTTATGCACATATCCTCATCTTGATCCCATTAGAGGCAATATAATAACACTGATACTCTTGATCTTGCACATGCGCCAGAGTGCAGAAGACGCCTTCACAGCAAGGCGGGAAGCCCTTGAAGTGTGGGACATATCGCAGAAACTGGACGGAGCGGTGGGATGGTTTTTTTTTTGCGAGGTGGAGAATCATTATTGGGTGCAGGTGCAATATGGGAAAAGTTTGATGCTAATATGCCTTTTGTTGACGTTGTAGTTTGCGTACAATTGCACATAAATTATATTTATGGATTCTGTAAAAAAAAACAAAACAAAAATGTCCTTAAACTATTTACTCCTTCTTAGATGCATTAAAGCAGTGTATTTTACTGTATGTGTAACTTTGGAAAATAGACTGTTGTGAAACGTAATCATATCAAGGTGTGATGATGCAGTAGTGCAGTAACATAAAGAAGACTATTTATAAGGTAAAGTATGGGGGCAGGTGAGTAAAGTATGCGTATTATGAAACAGTCTGACCAAAAGTTGACGTAGATGCTTCATGTGCAGTTTGGTGCTTCTAAACAAGCGGCAAAGGGTCTGTGCCTTTTTTTTTCTTGTTGCTTTTTAATCGTTCCTTCCTTCGGGAAAGGTTGTGAAAGTACGGAAAAGTTTTGGAGGAGCCTTTCTTGATTTGGTCAGAGAGGGATAGCTTAACGGAGAGATTTCTCTTTTTTGGTTCTGTCCGTTTACGCTGACTGACAAATGCAGCTTGTAACAATCTTAAGAGGAAAAAAAAAAAAGAATTTCTTATGTTGCATTTTTCTTAATGTTGTGATTTATATCTGAGTATAAAAAAATGCATGGTCATTTGCTATTGCACAAAAATTATAGGACGTTAATCTGTAATTATGGATACTGTAAGATGTATTTATATATTAGAACGTAAGCACTTATTGATACCGGTAAATATTTGACTACTATTTATATATGGTATATCTGTACTTATGCAGCAGTGATACAGTTATGCAGTGAGCCATGTTGGCGTTGCTTTTTTGAGCTCATGTCTTTGCTTTTAAGGAAACAAATGGCGTTCTCTCCCTTTCTTCTTCGACCAGAAGCTTTTTATGAGTTTTTCTGATAATGCACTTTCATTAATTCACCTTGGATGTTGAACTGAATCGATCAAGGGTCGGAGGGAGGGAGTAAAACACGTAACGTTCTTGTGTGTTTTCTCGAACATTCCAGTTGTGTTGTGTTGTTGTTGTTTTCCCATTTCATTGTTGGAAAAGTTGTTGCACACAAATTACAAGAGGCTACGGTGATCAGTGAATCCTGTTCTCGAACTTTTAAAAAATATGTAACTGGAGAGATTGATATCAATGACTGTAGTGGTTCTCAAATGGCCCCGTGTGACGTACTGTAAAATGCACCAAAAAACATAATACTCAGTTTTTTAATAGATTGTGTATGAGAGACAAATACAGGTATAGAGTTGCACAAAAGTAGTCCCAAAAGTAGACACTTCTCATTGGCTTCTCAAGTATATACAGAATATTCGATTGTATCCCACATTTTTTGGGGCCAAAATTTTCTTGGTTCAAAAAGCGGGTTCAGTACAGGCTTGGGCAAACTTTTTGACTCGCAATTGGTCTTAAAATTGGACACGGGGCAGAAAGATGGATCGTTCCTTTGTGCTAAGGTATATGGCATGTACTGTAAAAGTCTGGTTTAGTTTTTTCCAATGAAACTTATACAGTATGTTAAATCTGTGAGTCAAGATTCATTGTGGCCTAAAAGCAGACAACTGATTGCAGGAGACATGAGAACAACGTCAAGTTAAACAAGTAGAGGACACCCTATCAAAGTTTTCCAATGACCCTTTGGTCGCATCCTTTTTTTATTGTATATACAATCTATGATTGTAACCTTGAGAGTTCGAGTTCAACACAGTGTTTTTGTGTGGTTCTTGACAATGTTAGTCGTACAGTTTTTGCTGCTTTTACCATAAAAACCACTTTGATTCTCTGAAATAAAGCATTAATAGAATCGAAGCAATAATAATAAGAAACCAGGTGATCCAGCCTAACAATTGGACTACAAATCAAGTATTTTACCATTTGAGAACCACTATCTTACCCCGACGTAGAGCAAGAAAACGTTGACATTGTTTGAATCCATTTTCCTGTGCTTCAGCTCAAAATTCCCAAAATAGAAATCCCAACAATGCACCACCCCTTCTTTGTATATATATATATATATATATTCATCTATATATATATACATACCTGTATTTTTATGATTTAAACTATTTTTGCAGTGTTGAAATCTAAAAAAAAACTTTTTATGTGGACTGTTTATAACTCTACAAGAAGCTACGGAAAAGCATCATAAACTGAAGCATATGAATATAAATATTTATCAGAGGTTTCGATGAGGGATAAGGATATGGTCGCTCGCTCTCACACCGTGTTTGTCATCTCTACATGAACATTGTACATCAGTATCTAGACAGAAAATCTCCAAAAAAAAAAAAAAAAAAGCAAATACATATTGTTCATCCATGTTTACATATAGTATATAAAGATTTTTACAAGGTGCACTGCTTTAATTTGAAATTCTCTAAAGATGTCTGTAGCTTTCTTTTTTTTTTTTTTTTTTTAGTTGATTTTTTTTTTTCAGTTGATACGTTTATTTGTGGTGCTGATGGTGCAGGATGATGATGATGATGATGATAATGTGAAGGGAAAGCAAAGCCTTTTCTTTGCTTTTTGCATACAAATGTAAGAGGAAACGTGTTTGTTGTTTTGTTTTTTATTATTATTACGATTATTACTGGTATTATGATGAATTCATATTGACTGAACTGCATTGTGCCTCTCATGTCTACATAATTCCCTGTAAAACACACAGAGGACAAATGGTTTTACCTCTCAACTAAATTTTTTCTGTTGTTTTGAGGGGATGAAAAAAAAATCCTCAGTAGCCAATCCATTGTTCAGCTACTTGCATCAGAATTGGTTTAGTCAGGACGGAGTGCCTCTTTTATTGCTATGAGGAATTTATTGTTTGGTGCTCTACTTTTTCAGATTAAACTCAAAATGTTGTTTCAAAAGGATCATCTTCAGACCTGACTCTGTGTGTGTGTGTGTGTGTGTGAGAGAGAGAGGAGCGGAAAGAGTGGGGGGATGGGCTCATAATGGTGACATCCTCTGGTGACAAATTATTACTGCAGTCATGAGAAAAATAAATGAAGGCTTCCAAAAATAGTTCTCACCTTGCAGCTAAGACTCAACCATCTTGAGATTCTGCTTTTCTGCCTCACTTTCCACAAGGAGTCATCTGGTCAAAGAGGGAAAAAAAGAAAACTTTTCAGCTTTAAAACATATTACCCAATAAGATTAAAAAATAAATATTTTTTTTTGTCATTGTGATTCATCCAACGAAATGTCATCTGTGTATTTAACCCATCACCAAAGTGAACAGCTTTGAGCGCCTGGGGAGCAGTGTGTGTGGACAGTGCCATGCTCCAGCAAACTCAGCAGTAGCGGGATTCGAACCGGGGGCCTTGCGGACCCAAGCCCGACTCCTTAACCAGTAGGCCCAGTAACTTAGTAACCTGAAGCTGCAAAGCTAAATTGTGTAAAATTAATTCACAATTAATTAATTAATGTAAGATATACACAGACAGGTAAAGGTTGAGTGTTTTTTGTCCTTAGAGACAAAATATTATTTGACAGAGATTTTGCATTGCATCAAAACTAGTTCTTCTTACATCTGCCGAAGCATTCCAGCACCCGCTCTAACACTCGATAAAGACTCGTACTGTGAAACAAAGGAACATAACTCTGAGTTGAATTTTGCTGCGAGACATGAAATGACTCGTTCTACATTATGTCGTCCAGTCTCTGTGAAAAGGAGGAGGAACCGAATCTGGTTTGGACCAATCAGAGACATGATCTTTTTCGTTTTTTTTTCCCCTTCCTTCCTCTCTCCTCCTGCCCGTTGCCGACGCCTGTCAGACCCATTTGTTTGAATAATTACACAGCAGCCCCATTTTTTGATGAAAATCAATTCAGCCTTGGTCTAAAACAGCGAGGCCTCGGTTTGAATGTCTGTTACAGACTTAAAGTCGATGATGATGATGATGATGATGAAATCTGGATGTGTTTTGCTCAACTGCTCTCTGCTAAAGATAAAAATGACAGTTGTTTTTCTCTCAAGAAGAGTGTCCAGGACACTCAGTGTCTCTGTCCTCCCTCTCTGTGGTCAGAGTGTGTCCTCCTCTGGTTTATTTTGAGGAGGTCGTATCACAGCTGTTGTATCTGTGTTGGTGCTGGTGGCTAGAGCAAAGTCGAACACCTCAACACTCTTTCCTTTTCCCCCCAACTGGTCCTTGGTCCTGGTAAGAACTGAGCTCTTCTTCCTTTGTCCTGCTTTTTTTAAGATCAAATTTATTCTAAAAAAAATATAGAACTTATGAGTTTAAATCTGTGTTGTCTTGAATCATTTTGGATGATTGGTTGAATTCAAAGAGATGCAGAAAATTTAAGATTCTTCAGCGTCTGTTTGATCAAACTACAAAACGCTAAATGATTAAAAAGACTGGTTTAGACCAGCTACACTTCTGACTGCGGTTATTTTTAGTTGAATGGGTTTCCGATCTCTCATGTAATCCAGCAGATGAAGCCCGCTCGACACATGGATGATGATTTTATTTCTTTTATGGTTGCAGCTTTTGTCTGCTCAACGTCTGACAACGACATCAATAAGATTGGATTAGAAATTATTAAATAACTTGCCCATATTAAGAAGTTCCTAAAATAGCTGCGGGGCCTGGAACAGGTGCCATGTGCTCGGCTTGTAAAAGCACAGGCAGCGTGAAGACTCGCTTTATACTCGTAAACAGGCTGCGGCTGCCAACCATTTGCTCTGAAATCATTTTCGTACCTTTGTTCCACATGGAAAAACAACCTTTACATTTATTTTCCTACATTGAAGAGCAACACTTTAAATGTTAATCTGCAGCGTGTGAGGATATCAGAATATCTAGTCCCTCTGTGTGGTAAACAGAAAAGTTAAAGCCAGTAAAAGACATGAATACATTTCTTAAGGCGGCTCTTCAATTTCACTTTAGAAAAAGAGGACATAAAGCTTGGGATGTGTGAGGTTTACTTTGGATTATATTTAATGACAAGGCGGCAACACAAAGTGGTGATTTAAACAAATGGAGGAATTGTTATAGTAGGAGAACAGCTGTCTGTGTCCGTGTCTCGTGGAAATGATAAGGTTGACTTGATAATCATAGAATTTTCTCCCGTTTTGTGGATCTTACTTTTAGGACACATGAATCTATACCATTAATAAAGAATAATGTTTATAAATCCTGATATGTGGATTTTAGTTGCTTAGAAAACATTAACATTTACTGTTACAATAGTTTAAGGTTTGGCTTGGATATAGGCCTAGACCAGACTTGGTCAAACTAAGGCCTTGGGCCCGGATGCGGCCCATTTGGCTTTTTAATCGGGCCCGCAATACTTGTCCAAATTATACCATTAATTTATATTATCATTAACTTCTGCCTTTTCCCTAATTTTCCCAATAAGTAGTGTAGAAGAGGCTAAAATCATTTGTGCTTTTATTCTTGACTTTACTCATCATGTATCTTAGTTCACAAAAATACTCTTCCTGATCCTTACATGGTCCATGGGTCCAAATTTTGGTACCAACTGTGGCCCACATGTCAAGGTAATTGCCCAGACCTGGTCTAGTCTGTCTTTCTGGGTATGGACAGCAGCTTTGCAACTTTTGAGCTAGAAAACTTCCACTGAAGGCTGTATCACCAAAAAAAGAAGGGCAACACTCCTGCTGCCACTACACATCTGATATTCCACATTAGGTATATTAATTCTGATACAGACCTTTCTATTAGCTTGTAACAGCAGTTTAAATACAGTTAGTGGCAGTTGGTGGCTGGTTAAGGAAACGGACTTGGCACTGCAAGGCCCCTGGTTCGAATCCCCCTACCGCCAAGTTACCGCTGAGGTGCCCTGACCATGGTGTCGTTCCCACAAACTACCCCCCGGGCGCTGGCTGCTCAACAACAACATCTTTATCCTTATTTATGTTTCAACGTGTTCAACAGATGTGTTTCTGTGATACCAGACCCCAGAGGAAATTGTTTCTGTTACGCCCCCCCCCACCAAGAAGAAAACAAGTTGCGCCCCCACACCCACTCTCTACCGCAACTATCAGCATTTGTCTATAAAATAGTTCTAGCTACACCTCTGCATAACATCGTATCCTTGTTAACATAAAGAAAACAAAAAAAGAGATATAGTTCAACTTACAAGGATGTGCAATTACACTTTATTGTGGAAAAAAAGCATGTTCCCCAGGGTCACACGCGCCCCCCCCCAGGGGGGCCCACCCCACACTTTGAGAAACACTGAATTAATGACACTGGAGCAACTGCGCAAGGCTGTATTGGACAAATAACTGCCCTGGAGTTGGTGGCCTAGTGGTTATGGAAATGGACTTGGGACTGCAAGGAGGTTTGAATCCCCCTACTGCCAAGTTACCACTGAGGTCCACTGAGCATGGCACCGTCCCCACAAGCTGAAAGCTGTCCACTGTTCACTTTGGTGATGTGTTAACTACAGAGGTGACATTTCATTGTGTGCAGTGGAGTGAATCACAATGTCACAATGACAAGGAGTTGCTTAAAAAAAAAAGTAATGTTCATCAGATGTTGTATTTGCTGGCTACTAGATTAGTCAATTACTTTAAATTCACTGGGGGAAACAGCTTTCATTTCCAGTCTTCCATGGTCAGATGAACCTGAAGTGTTGATCTGTATCAGAATTAAATAATGACAACTAATCTGTCGCTAGCACTCCAACAGTGATTACACGCAACTGTGATTAAACCCAAAGATCAGATCCAACACATGCTAGTCATTATGTCTGGAGCAAACTGGGGGAATGAGTGGATGCTGTGAGTAACATGGCCTTGAAATATGTGAAATTGTCCCTGAAATCAACATAATTGGGGTTTTTAATGTCCCATAAAATAGACGGTGAAACAGCTACGGATTCCAAGCAGTACCGGTCCAGCTGAACAGAGGTCCAAAGCACACTCTGTGAAGGGCTGCGAGCCGACAGCTGCAGTAACTAACTGGACTTTTCGCAGAACAAATAAAATAACTTGAATCAGGCAGAATCACGGCCCAAGAAAACACATGATGTCACTTAAAACAACCACCAAAGCAGACACTTTCTGTTAAGACATTTAAAAGCTGTTTGATATTTTGGTAAGAGAAATGTGGACAATGAATCAGGACTTTGGACAAAAAAAAAACGAAACCAAAAATTACCCTCTGTAATGTCTAACTATTCTTAGAGGTATTTTGTTCAGTCAAACCCAAACATACCAGTGTTTATCTACCCTAAAATGTCTTTCACAAACTTTCCTCTCCTTCTCCTTTTCTAAGTACTTGCTTAGAATAATGGAGAGCGTTTCTGCACCCAGCGGCCGAGAAGTGCCACTAGCCGACGGTCAGCCCATTGACCTGACAGAAGACCTGGGCCAGCAGCTGGAGAAGATCATCAACACCTATCAGGCAGCTGAGACTAACCCTGAGCAAGAGGACGCAGAGGAGGTCACCGTTGTCAAAGATTTGGACAGCCGCAGGGATCAGAAACTGGAGAAGAAGATGCTGAAAAACCTAGGTGTTTTGTTTGTTGTTTTTTTTTCTGGTTGTCTCCCGAAATGTAGTATTGATTTTAGCTTAGGTGGATTTCCTTCGGCTCAGTCAGCAGAAGCCAAACTTGTGCTGAATCTGATAGGCGTGTAAGCAGAGCTGTAATGTGTGTAAGGGCATCCATCTGCACTAAAGGACAGGTAAAAGAGTGTCCCCGCTGTTCCTGTTACAGTTAGTCTTGTCCATAAGGAATATTTTTTTTTTTTAAGATTTAGAAAATCTTCTTCTCCTTTAGGCTTGTCCCCTTTTCAGGGATTGCCACAGCGAGTCAACAATTTCAATCTCCCCCTGTCCTCTGTGTCCTCAACTGTAACTCCAACTACCTCCATGTCCTCCCCGTCTGCATCCAACAATCTCCTCCCCGTCTCCTACCTGGTAGCTCCATCTCTAGGATCATTCTCCTACCAATTTATCCACTTACTCTGTCTTCTCTAACTTTTGCTCCAAACCTTCTTGTCTGTGTTGTCCCTCTAATCACCTCATTCCTGATCCTTGTCTCTCCTCAGCATCTTTAACTCCTCCACCTCCAACTCAGCCTCCTGTCTTCTGTCTTTTCCTTGTGTCTCTCATCCATCCATCATGGCTGGTCTCACAACTGTCCGACAAATATGTCCCTTCACTTTAGCTGACACAATTCTTCTTCTCCTACCTGGTAGCCTCATCTCTAGGATCATTCTTCTACCAATGTATCCACTGTCCCTCCTCTGATTATGTCCAAACTTAATTTGTCTTCTCTAGCTTTTTCTCCAAACCTTCCTGTCTGTGTTGTCCCTCTAATCACCTCATTCCTGATCCTGTCCATCCTTGTCTCTCCTAAAGAGAATCTCAGCATCTTTAACTCCTCCACGTCCAGCTCTGTCTCCTGTCTACTACCTATTCCTAGTGTCTCTAATTTAAATATTTAGAAATCCAAAAGTGGTGGTTTTTAGAGGTAGGCTTGAACCAAATGATGACTTGTTCTGTGGATGAACCAGAAGAACTGACGTTCCTTAAGGCATGTTCTACTTTTTGAGTATCACCTTAGCAAAGCAAAAAGAAACAAGAATGTGTTAAAAATAGTGAGATTTGTAACTGTTTGACAAGAAAATGGCTTCATAAAATTCCATCTGGCATTTTAGGAAAAGAAGCAATGCTGCTGATGCAAAGTCTGAACAAGCTGGACACGCCAGAGCAGAAACTTGAAGCCATCACCAAGAAGCACGCTGAGCTGGTTAGTTACCATGATGAATGAAGACAAAGCTAAATGGGAGGAAGAAAAGGCGAACATATTTGTCTTCTGAGCTGTTCTGTTGGAATGGATATCTATCACCTTCTGGTTGTTACTCTGTGTTTGTGCAGCTGGAGGAGCATCGCAGTGATCAGAAACAGCTGAAGGTTCTTCAGAAGAAGCTGCTCCAAGTCATGAAGGAGAAGGACACACTGCAGAGTGAGCACAGCCGGGCTGTTCTGGCTCGCAGCAAGTTGGAGGGACTGTGCCGAGAGCTGCAGAGACACAACAAGACCCTGAAGGTACTTCAACTGGATGTGCTGCAGCGTTGCAAAAAAGGAGTAAATGTAGATTAAAACACACAAAAACAAAAAAAGTCCTCTTCTCTAATGATGTTTGGTGTCTGAACTGCTGAAAAAGTCATCTGATCTGTGATCCTGTGTTTGTGCGCCATATGTTGAGGTCAGCAGAAGGCGACAACAGCTGGACACAAAGATCAGACCACATGTCAGAAGTGTGTTTCAGCCGCGCCACTGACGACTCTGTAACTCTTTCACAGGGAATATTGGAGACATGAGAGTTCAATTAGTTTTCTGATCAACTACTGATGTTTTTGGAAAAATGTGTTTTGGTAGAATTTCTGCCTGAAATTGTTGTTATAAAAATAAAAATAAATTACAGACACAGGGCAACACTCCTGTTTCCACTAAGAACATCAACAACAAACATTTATGATCTAATCAGTGAAAAATACATCTTCCAAATACTTCTATAATTAAATTGTTTAGAAACAGATTGAATCTTAAACTATTTTTAACTGTTTACTAGTAAAAAAATACTTTATTCTTAAAAATTATCTATACATAAGTAAACAGTAGAATATAATCAGATGCCAGCAATAAAAATCGGAAGCTAAGTGCACAGAAGAAATCTGAAATAATGACAAATACACAGTAGCTGCAAATAATACTTGGTAAAAAATACCAGCTAATTTTTTTTTCTTTTTTTCTTAGAATTTCCCACTTGGTTAAAGAAAGTTTATAATGTTGCTACTAAAAAAAAGGTTCCAAATGAAGCAAAAATTTTATTGGTGTTTTGATTGCACATAAATATGGTTACCTCATGACTTTTTGTGACCAATAGGAGGAGACGCTACAGAGGTGCAGAGAGGACGACCTGAAGAGGAAAGAGATCACCACACACTTCCAAGGGACGCTCAGTGAGATCCAGGCCCAGATCGAGGAGCACAGCAGCCGCAACACCAAGCTGTGTCAGGAGAACAGCGCTCTGGCAGAGAAACTGAAGGGACTCATTTCTCAGTATGACCAGCGTGAGGCGGTATGGAAGTGTGGGCTCAAACCTCAACATTTTTGAATCAACACCTACACCTGGAACTGGAACTTGTTAGAAACACACAGACGCACGCACACATCTGGACTTCTTGGCTTCTTTCAATCACATGAATTATTTGTAAATTTTCTTCTCGGTCTTACATTTATTAGCACAGTATTTCTGTTCAGAGGAGCCAAAGCTCCTTGAGCAAGAAAAAGAAACAGCTTTGTGTTTGAGAACAGCTCGTAAATCCCTCCTGAATGTCTTCCAGAACCTGGAAAAGGTCTTCAAACACAGAGACCTAAAAGAAAAGCTACTGGAAACCAAACTCCAGCAGGCGAACATGATCCTTAAGGAGGCAGAGGAGAAGCACAAGCTGGAGAAAGAGCATGTATGTCGTGTATTTGGAAAACTTAAAAAAAAATATTACAAACTGAAATCCTGAATGTACATTATAATGTTACCTTTCTACAGCTGCTAAAACAGGCTGCAGAGTCTAAAGTACAAGTGAAGGTCATGAAGGAGCAGGAGGCCGACATGAAAACTCAGGTATACTGTGACTTTAAGGCCTGATGGTCAAAAGTACCTCACTAAGTTCAAATGTAACATTTTTCTCCTTATTTTTTCTCTCTCCAGCTGGACATGTACTCCAAGAAGTTTGATGAATTCCAGGGCACAGTATCAAAGAGCAACACGGTCTACAGCAGCTTCAAGCAGGACATGGACAAAGTGAGAACGCCTCTGATTCGTTAACTGTTGACGGCATTAATGATACCAGTGACGTACACCATAAGAAGCTGGGACAGAAGCGAATTTATCGGGCCGTGCATTTCAACTGTAGGCCTATAGCGACGTCATAATTTTGTGAGGTCAAAATCGTACATGTTGCCTTCTACGTAGGGCCAGCTAGAAGGCCCTGAGGTCGCAATCTCATGAGATGATTGGTCTGAGCGCTGTAAACTGAACGGGCTGCGTCCATTCACTTACAGCGCGCAGTGCCTTCACTTTTGATTCTGAAGGCTCTGGCAGATTTCATGGACCATGACAACAATAGCTAGCTGAAATATGATTGGATAAAATGTTTTTATCCAACTTACATGTCTTTTTATATATATAAAATATACAATACAATTTTATTTTAAAATATTTATGGATAAATGTGTTTTTTCTGTTTGGGCCAGCAGAGAAGGCCTTGCTGGCCCTGACGGCCCACCACTGGGGCTGTTGATACGCTATATAGTGATATACTGCAATACCACAGGAGTGATGATATATACAGACTTTTTTTTAACAATTTGATTGTAGCAAAAATTTCAGGATAGTGGACAGGAGTGAGTGCAGTGGTGGGCAAGCTTAAGGTTGGAATCACAAGCTGGGATGTTGCCATGTTGATCAAAGCACCGTTTCATGGCCCACAGGAAGGCTCACAGTATGGTGCAGTGTGATTTGGGTGGCAGTCGTGGAGACTGATGACCGTGTAACCTAGCAATTGATAAGGATAGACAGGAGATTTTTGTTCCCAGTTCTATAATAGGCTGCGTTTTGCTGATGTTTGGATAGCTTAAGCTCTAGATCACAGGTGTCAAACTCTGGCCCGGGGGCCAAATCTGACCCGCAGTGTAATTATTTTTCAAATTTAAAATCAAATATGTATAACAGTTGGCCCACCTGTATGTGGACCTCACATACTCTCAGAATTAGTTATGTTAATAATGCATGTTTTTTGTTATAGCACATACAATTCGTTCAATAAAGAAAGATTTACATTGAAAATGATCTGAAAAGACAACAAAGAGACTGAATAAGAAACAAATACGATGATGTGTGAATTGGTTTTATAACAGTTTCTAATGTTTGATACCATTGGGCTTAGGCTGTTCCAGATCCAGTGAATCCACATGAAAAAACACTATTTCATATCAGGAGAGAAGATAAAACATGTACGTTTATAGTTCATTTTTCAACATTTATTGAGTTTGGCCCCTGACTTCAAGCCAGTTTTCAATTCTGGCCTGCTGTGAGTTTGACACCCCTGCTCTAGAATGTATAATTAATGAAAACAACACTCTTTTCATCCCTGACAAAGTGAGTACTTGTCAAGAAAAAACCCAAACTTTTACCGGTTGACCTGGTAACCAAAGGACTCGTCAAGAATTGCTAATGTCCATTCAAGTCTCTAATGGAGTTTCTTGCTAGGGTCATTTTCAAAAAAAAAAAAAAAAATCTTAGCAAACATAAAAAGTGTACCAGACAAGTATTTAAAACGTTGGCTGCAATTTCAATATCATAGATGGCCAAGAAAATGAAGAAGTTGGAGAAGGAGTGCCAGTCATGGAAAACTCGATTTGACGGCTGTAACAAGAGCCTGATTGACATGGTGGCAGACGTAAGAGAACATTTTTTTTTTGTTTAGCTAAATATTATTCTTAAAGAAAGATCTACTCTTGTGCTCATTGGTTTGTGGTTGGTGTTCTACAGAAAGCCATCAAAGAAAAAGAGTTTGAACTGGTCATGGTGAAGAACCAGAAGCTTGAGAACCTCTGCAGGGCATTGCAGGAGGAGAGGAAGAGTCTCTATGAGAAGATGCAGGGAACTGCAGGTCAACCAGGTGTAACCACAGCTGAACCAACAGTGAAGGTACAGGAGGAGGTCTCTGAGGTGAAGGAGAGTCAGAAGGACCCAGAGGACCACCAACCTCTTGTCCAGGAAACCAAAGCTCCAGCCGCCGCTGCCACTTCCTCTCCACTGACCCATGAACTGGAGAAGCTGAAAGCCGAGCACTCGCGCCTTCAAGAGATTGCCAGCTCTTTCACAATCTCTCATGTTACTCCTACAGAAACAGAGGACAGCCAATCACAGGGCCACACTGAGGGCGACCACCAGCCACAGCAGAACCACACAGAGCAGAGCAACAACGAGCAAAACCAGGAGAGAAAAGAAGATGAATTCCAAGAACAGAGAGACCTGGAAATGGAGTCTGTTGATTGATGCTGCAAACACTGTAAAATGAATCATAAAAACCCTGACTTCTGTGTGAGTCATGGCAATAAAATGAAAAAAAGAAAAAAAAGAACTGTCTTTAACTTTCAGTGTCTCGTCCTGATATGTCCAGATTTAAGAGACGCTCAGTTTTAGCCTGTGTCCACCTCGGCAGCTTTATGACTTTCCTCACACACACCTAAAACTTTAGTGTGTGTTGACAACTCTCCTGGTTTAATAAAGGAAGGAAGGTGGTACTGATAGAAATAAGAGCTAAATAAAGATGTCTATAGTTTTAGGAAATATCAATTCAACCCTATTCAATCGAAGCAGAATATTATATTAGACATCTATCTATCTATCTATCTATCTGTCTGTCCATCTATCTGTCCATATATCTATCTGTCTGTCTGTCTGTCTGCCTGTCTGCCTGCCTGCCTGCCTGCCTGCCTGTCTGTCCATCTATCTGTCTGTCTGTCCACCTATCTGTCTGTCTGTCTGTCTGTCCATCTATCTGTCTGTCCGCCCACCTTCTGTCTGTCTGTCTGTCTGTCTGTCTGTCCATCTATCTATCTATCTATCCATCTATCCATCTATCTATTTATCTATTTGTCTGTCCATCTATCTGTCTGTCTGTCTGTCTGTCCATCTATCTGTCTGTCTATAAGTAATAAGGTGGCAGACAGAGTGATTTCAGCGTCTGGAACTAGTGACATCCCTGTGGCGATGGAGATGTGAGGGGAGGTCAGCTAGGAGCTGATGTGCAGGAGCAGGAAGAAGAGGAAGAAAGTGCGGCCTGTAGGACTGGAGGCCAAAAATGGACATATGGAGACGGGGACTCTTAAGTATGCAGCGGCTCACTCCGACAGCAGTGATGATGAGGCAGCTGAGGGAGGGAGACCAACACCCCACAGATATGGAGTCCAGGGAGGCAGGTCTGGACATGGTTTGTTGGAAGAAGAAAACAAGGATGGTTGCACCAGAGGAGTGTGTGTCGGATGACAACGATCTGCCTCCCATGTCCCAGACCCACACCCAGGCTTACTCTGCAGCAGATCTGGTTTTATTCCTGAGACAGACTAAGGGATGCAGGAATGTGGATTTACAAATCTGGAGGGGTTTCACATTTCTGCCAGATATTTCATAAAACATAGGACGGAGTCCAACCTGACAGACCAAGAGGTCTTCAGGCTGCAGAAAGTAGTTGGTAAAGCAAAATCTAAATCCATCCATCTATCCATCTATCTATCTATCTATCTATCTATCTATCCCAAATATGTTGGATACATTAATTTTTCAGAGCTGCTATGGCCGAATGGTAACTTAAATCCACATTCCTGAGGTTCTAGGGTAAAATTTTATGAATGCATCATCAACTAGACTATTCTTTGATTTTATTTGACCAACATAAATGAATGAACACGTTAAATCTTTTAAAAAAGAGACCTTAAAAAAGGTTACTCTTGATTTCCCTTAAGTTACTAAGCCCCATTATGTAGCTTATGTAACGGTGTCCTTGAGAAAACCAAAGTTTCTCTTAGTGAACACTAGGAAACCTTCATTAATTCAATGGAGAAGAATAAGAAATGAATCCTCCTCTGTATTTAGCTTTTCAACCAACCAACTTAAATTAAATAGAACCAAAAAATAAGTAAAATTGCTCTCTCCACATGTGGGGAGTTATTCATCAACTATCAGAAAGTCACCGTGTGTCCCATTAGGTCAAAGTTGACCTGGAAAGGCTACAGGATATTTGACCACATCTCATTGGTCCACAGAATGAAAGCAGTCATGCAGTGAAGCCCAGCAGCCAACTGTGGATTCTGGTGTAAACGCTGTCATGACTTTCACAGAAAATGGAATAGCTCTGCTGGAGCTGGCCATCAGGCGCAGCAGAGAAGGTAGGCAGTGTTCTGTGAGGCCGCAGCAGACAAGTGTGCATAAAAATAGACGTGCAGACAGACAGGGAGCTCCGCAGCCCGCAGCGGATTTATGGTCGAAGAGGGGGTAAAGGAGGAGGTGGAGGAAGAGGACGTGGAGGTGGTAGAGGAGAGAGAGCAGAAGGCCTGTCAATAATTAGACATAAAGAATGAATCCTGACACTTTAACTGGTGTTTATCATCCACCAATCACTGTTGGGTCTAAAGTCCTAAAGGTTCACTCTGTCATTTAGGATTTCCTCTGCTGCTTCATTTCACAACAAGTGAACATTCACACTGGTGCAGAAGCAGCCCAGACCAGGCAGAAGAGGTTAAGGACGCACACCACCAGCTGCCAGGTTGCCACTAAGATGCTGTGAACACCATCCCAACCCATATAAGTCCAAGCGGGTTCTCCACCCACAGGAAAGTTCACAGTATGGAGTTCACAGCAGTCCAGGGGTTTAGTTGTCAGCAACTGGACTTCTTCTTGAAGTTGAAAGATGTTTCATTCCTCAACTGAGGAACTTCATCAGTTTCTGGTTGATGTCAGAAGGAACTCTAGTAGTTCTCCTCCTCTAGACCACTCCCTTCACCCCTGGACAAAGGTATGAAGTTGTTCAGTCCAGTTGCAGACAACTGAACCCTTTTTGGAGACCATGACCTGCATGAAGGAGAATCTTCACAGACAATATGGAGCAGTGTGATTTAGGTGGAAGTCAGGAGGACTACTGTCCCTGTGAACTAATAATGGATAAGAGGATGAAGATGAATAAGTGAACCATAGAATGGCATAAACTTCACTTTGGCCCAGAGACAATGTCTCTGTCTTTTGTAGGAAACACCACAGTAGTGGTGTTTGTGGACTTCTTCTTGGAGGTGAAAGACAAGATAATATTCTTCTTCTTCTTCTTCATCTTTTCCTTTCGGCTTATCCCATTTTCAGGGGTTGCCACAGCGAGTCAACAATTTCCATCTCACCCTGTCCTCCAACTCCAACCACCTCCATGTCCTCCCTCACTGCATCCATAAATCTTCTCTTTGGCCTTCCTCTTTGTCTCTTACCTGGTAGCTCCAAAGGACAAGATAATGTGACAAAAAAACTGCTCATTAACATCAGGAGCAGTTTCTGTCTAAAAAGGTGAGGAGACCAGAACAACTCTTCACACCTTTGTCCAGTGGTGAAGGGAGTGGTCTAGAGGACGAGAACTACTAGAGTTCCCTCCAACACCAACCAGAAACTGAGGAAGTTCCTCAGTTGAGGAATGAAACGTCTTTCAACTCCAAGAAGAAGTCCAGTTGCTGACAACTAAGCCCTTTTTGGAGACCATGACCTGGATGAATAAGAATCTTCACAGACAGTATGGTGTAATGTGATTTGGGTGGGAATGTAATTGGATGAGAATGAATGGGTAGAACAAACAAATGACCTTCATCTCCCAGAGCCCAAAAAGAAAAACAAAAGTCAAACTCAGTCATTTTGAAGAGAAAGGAAGGAAATTAAACTCCTTGTCATTGTGACATTGTGATTCACACAACGTGACCTCTTTATTTAACTCATCACCAAAATGAACAGTGGACAACTTCGAGCACCCGGGGAGCTGTGAGTGGGGACGGTGCCATGCTTGGTGGACCTCAGTGGTCTACCAAGCTTGGCAGTAGAGGGATACGAACCGGGGATCTTGCGGACCCAAATTCTTTAACCAACCAACTGCCCCAATTGTAGTTAATTATAAAACTTATCTGCTCAACAAAGGCATCAGTAGACATGCAACTCCTGTGTCCATCACAGCAAATCCCACAGTATTCCTACTTTTTTTTTTCCTCTTTCCTAATTCTCTTATGTCCATAGCAGCATTTTCATGGTAGTTATAAAACACAAGAATCTACTCTTAACTTTGACTGATCATCGACAGAACCCCGGAGGAACGATCCGTCAGTACCTCAGAGAACCACGGAGTTGAAGTTATCACTCGAGGATATTTGACTTGTGTGTAGATTTACACCAAAGACCCTATAAAAATAAAGAAACACTAAAACCTGTGTTGCGTTACACCTCCTGCTGTGACGCTCAGCGGGAGGCGACGGGAGGCTGTCGACACCTCGCACTGAGGTATTTCAAATCAAAGATAAATCTACGAGCAGCTCTAAACAGAATCTTTCAAATTTTGAGCGACTGAGTGTGGCCGATGCATGGCAGATGCAGGAGGATTCCTTTCCGCCGCGCTCGGACCATGAGTTACTGCTCAGTTTTGCATCACAGACTGAGGTCCATCCATCAACACATATTTCACCACATATTTTTCCTCCTCTGTGCCAGAGCAGGGGAGTGAGTTTGATTGATTTATTTCTATTTTTTCTTCGATAAATGCAATTTGCTGAATAATCAGAGTCATCACCCATTAAAAATAAAAATCATATGGATATTTAAGATTTTTTACCTACTTTTAATTGTGCTCTGTGTCACTGTAGAAGTGTCTTGGACCAGGTACAAAGATCTTGGTGTTCATCTGCCTGTTCTCCTCCCTGAGTTCTGTCGACTCCATGTGAGAGCTGTAAAAGAATCACGTACAGAATTATACATTTTAATAGTTTTGTAAAATACCTAAAACTATTTGTGACAATCATCTTATTTTTCTTTTTAACTTTATTAATCACTGGGGAGTATCCTTCAGGAAACTATGTCTCTGCATTTAACCCATCACAGTCGTTAGCAGGGGGGGGACCATGCTCAGGCCATCTAAGCGGTAACATGGCGGTGGGAGGATTCGAACCGGGGGCCTTGCGGACCCGCTTCCCTAACCACTAGGCCACCACCTGTCCCATATTATGTCCTATAATGTAATACAACCAAGGTGTAGATTCTGGTTGTGGTGGCAAACAAGCCACACCCCACTTGAGCATCACGGCCATACAGTAGTCAGGTGACCTGCAGACAAATACTCTACTACACTATTCTATAATATACTATACTGAGAAGAGTAATACTAACTGGGCTTCAGTGTATTGTTATGTGTTAGAATTCTTCTTCTCCTTTCAGCTTGTCCCTTTTTCAGTGGTTTCCACAGCGAGTCAACATTTTCCATCTCCCCCTGTCCTCTGTATCTTCTACTCTGACTCCAACTACCTCCATGTCCTCCCTCACTGCATCCATCAATCTCCTCTTTGTCTCCTACCTGGTAGCTCCATCTCTAGGACAATCTGTCTTCTCTAGCCTTTTCTCCAAACCTTCCTGTCTGTGTTGTCCCTCTAATCACCTCATTCCTGATCCTGTCCATCCTTGTCTCTCCTAAAGAGAATCTCAACACCTTTAACTCCTCCAGCTCTGTCTTCTCTCTATTCCTCGTCCTAGTATGACCCCAAATACCACTGGTTAATAAATGGATTTCAAAGTCAAGGCTGGAATTATTACATAACACACCATCCATTTACCTCTAACTCAGTGGTTCTCAACTGGTCTCACTCTGAGACCCACAATTTCCTGTGGCCATTAAGTTGTGACCCACTCTTATATAAAATTCAAACGAAGCAAGTTAATTTTATAAAAAGAAAACTTAAAAAAAAAAATCACTTGTTTTAACGTACCTATTTTATTCATTAGAGTCTGACTTTCAAAATAAGATATTTTCCAAAAAGACACATGCTCAACAGCTGAATCACATTATTTCGATTCTTGACCAACTGCCCATTCAGAATGGGTCCGTGACCCACTTTTGGGTCGGGACCCACCTGTTGAGAACCACTGCTCTAGCTGAATATCTCGACTCTCAGCGGATGGAGACTTTAGTTTTAACAAGTCATTGTCAAGATGCACAGTTCACCAACTCTACGAAGCTAAACGTTCATAGAATTTTCTTTTCTAAACATCTTAGATGTTTTTTTTACTTTATTAAACGCCTCTCAGTTATGATAATTCCATTATTTTGATTAGTCACAAATACAAAGCGTGTATCACACACCTCCCTGGCTCTTTAGATTTCCCTTCCAATAGTCCTCGTCTATTGTAATCCCAGGATCTCCCTGGGATTAACACATTGTTGTAATCCGGAATAATCTTTCCTTAATATATTAATCAACTTACTTTATCTCTTCAGTGGAGATTTTGCACAGCAGCCATTTTGACAGTTTCAGAGAACGACCACAGGTGAAACTCTTTATGTCTTGATTAAATGAACTGAAGCCTGAGCCTGGTTAACTCAACTGATTAACAAGGTCAGCCTGAGACACCTGTGTCCAGTACTGAACATTTTAAATAAATACTAATTAAAAGATACAAATCTTAAACAATATTAAACATGAAAAAGAAGGGAAAGTAAAGGAAAAACTGTTTTTTTAGGAAGTATGTCACAAGGTCTGACTGCTCTGACTATATACTGTATATATATATATATATATATTCTATATTTATCATCTTTTATTTACTGTTTTCTTTAAGTGTAATTAATATTATATTATTTATTGATTTGGGTTTTTTTTTTCAGTAGAGGTGGTGTTGGTTTTCTTTGGGTGTTAGGAGAGAGCCATCTACTGGCTTAGGGCAACATGATGTTGGACCCTGAGAGATGTGTCGGGGGTCTACACTATGCAACAAGGAAACTGGGTTGAAGGTTTACATGATTCAGGAAAACTTTGAAAAACTTTGAAAAAATGTTTTGGAAGCTGCTAATTTAAAACCAATCGTCACACCAACCCTGATACTTAAATTTCTGGCGTGTGAAAAGGACCTCTCACTGTTGCTGGCGATAAAACTAAAGAACTGGAGACCAAGTGACCAAGCTCATGGACATGAGTGTGAACTGAAGAAGGCTCTTGGATAACACGGAATCATTTTATATATAAAAAAATTATAATGTCCAGTTGCCTAATGAAAATCTTTAACCTTGATCATGACCTAGATGTCGGAGAATCTGATTAATTTATTAAATTTATTTGACAGAAACAATGTACAAGATCATTATTCAAAGAAAAGATTCTTTGGACCAGACTCTTACTCTTGGAACTGATTTCTATCTGCAGTTCCTGAGACAAACAACAGCCAATAACACTGACAAAAGACAGCAATTGATAATAAATACAGACTGTGCTGAATCCCATGCAGTCACAATTATTTCAGTTAAGTAGGTAACATTTATTCTGTGATAGAAGAGAGTCAGCTAAGGGGAAGGGACAGGTTTGCAGGACAGTGGTGAGACCAGCCATGATGGATGGATTAGAGACACTAGGAATAGGTAGAAGACAGGAGACAGAGCTGGAGGTGGAGGAGTTAAAGATACTGAGATTCTCTTT
>JAFBJS010000865.1:0-35035 GCA_016785265.1 Paraplagusia blochii
CCCTCATCCTGTTCACTTACTGTCAGTGGTGAATCAGTGGCAGATGGTGGACGTACAGTACAGTCAAGTCCTGTTCTAGTCTCAGAACATCAGCCCTGTTTACTGACAGACTGTGGATCACAGGGATGTCCTGTTATCTTATATAAAGGAACAGGAAATGTACGTATACACAACAACCAACTTTACAAAAGTTCACATTATCCTTTGCCATGTTTGAAGGAGACATGTGCATATGATATATCACTATCCAGTACCAGATTCGTTTTGCTTGCCACTAACAGTCATCATTCTGACATGTGTGACAAGTCTGATACATGCCTACATATATATATATATATATATATATATATATATATACATATATACATATATACATATATATATACATATATACATATATACATATATACATATACATATACATATACATTCAAAGGTTTTCCTCTTCAACCTTTTGTTAGTCTGTGACTGGTTCAGAACTCAAGTCTTTTCTGTGATTCTGTGATTTCCGGTTAAGTCTCTTGTATTATTTCCGTGGACCAGTCGTTAAGTTGTGGCAGATAAAAAGCATTTATTAAAAGCAAAGTTCTGGTGTTCTGAAATATTTTCCTACCTATAAAATCTTCCTACCCGATTTAACTGTGCATGCACACAACATGGGTTTTCCAAGTGCACACAGCCTATAATTTTCTCCTACCAGACCGATTCTTGTATCAATCAAAAAAGTTCTTGTATCAATGACTCTGCGTCATTTTGAGTTTATTGTTGTTATCTTCACTGAGAAAATATTTCCTAATCAAATATAGTTGCATTATTGATGGTGGAATCCTAGCCATTCTATTGTTCAGTTCTTTTGTTGATATGGGTATGGATCAAGTGGAAATAATAGACAGATGGGAACAAAAGGAAACATTATTTCTCCGCGGCCCGGCACCAGTTCACCCCTGGACTAGTAGTGGTCCCCGGCCCAGTGGTTGGGCACCACTGCCTTAGAGTACAATAGACGAAGGTTATGAGAAGTTCATCCACTTTGTAGCACCATGTACCACATGTACTTTTGAAGACTGGTACAAGTACAAGTACATCGGTTTTAATAGACTTTTATTTTGCAACAGAATTTAAACCATATGAAGCAACATTAAAGTAGAGAATTCTTCAGAATTCAAAGGTGGATTTCTTCCACCAAATATGACCGGCGCAGCAAGGAACTGGCTAACGTCTCTCATTAACGTACCATAAACTAACAGTACAAGGCCAAAAACAGGGTGTTTCTCCCCACACACTGAACTCTGAACAGATCACTATTAAATTGTGGTTACGAGGCCTAGCAAAAGCTAAAATCCCGATATTTTCCGTGGTTTTACAAGAGCATGTGAGTCATATTCGTTTTCAGCCTGGTTTTGGACTGTGGTAAATATTAAGTACTGAACTAATGAAAAGAACGAGGAAAACACACAGGGCTGTTCCTGAGAGCATTTAAGGAATCAATAAAATTTAATCCCCAAGTTTATTTTATTTTCCCTTGTGGAACAAATCATTCTTAAGCCACGTCTTCAGATTTTAATGCTGTACTCAATCTGGGAAATCTGGCCAGCAGTGTTATAATCCACTCTAAGAGAATCTCCTTTTCTTTTAAGCTGGATAATGCCAGGTGGTGGCATGAAGAGACTCGACATGAAAACAGGGATTAGTTGCTGTCTTGCTCTTTGTTTTTTAACCAGCTTTTTCACGCAGCTTACCCTCTCTAAGCTTTGGTTGTCAAACACAGGACTAATGTTAAACTTCTTTTCCACCTCTTTGAGGACAGTCTGTTGTCTGTACAAGAGCTGCGTACTTAGAGTGACTACCTAACATTCTAGACTAAAGCAAATACGCTTTAAACATTGATTTTTTTTATGAAAACATGAATCTATTTTGTGCTTGACTTTTACAATATATTTCTCTGTCCATTCCTCTATCTGTAGATACTTTTTTATGAGCTTTTTTGTTGCATACAGTACATTGTGTCACCTCTTAGAATAATGTTTTAGCAGTTTTGGTCAACTGTGCATGTGATTTATGACAATAATGTGTGATTAAACATCACATAAATGTACAAGGAATAACATCGTACAAAGGTCACAGAATTTTATGGGCCTCCTGTTATTACCTTCTGAACTCTCCAAGTCCAGCAGAGTCTTAGACCAGATTGATGATCTATGCACACTGCTGCTCTCATGAATGAACAGACCACATTATTTGTGTGAAAGCAACAGAGCCAATCAGAAAAAGTTGAGTCTAGACTTGAGTCTAGGACAGAGGTGGGCAAACCTTTTGACTTGCGGGTCATATTGGGTCCCAGAATTAGACACAGGGGCCGAGTCTAAGAGCAGAAAGATGGAACTTTTATAAATAGTAGGCAAAACTAATATATAAAAACTAAAATGCTAAACTTCTTATAGCCTTTCTGGTGTCATCTACTGGGGAACAGCAAGCATTGCATGGAAAGAACAGAAGTACAGCATAATGATAATACAAATCAAGTATTTAATCCGCCCCCCTAGCCTTAGTTTGCCCATGCCTGGTCTGGAAGTTTAATCTGAGGAGATCTGAATAATAGTGATTTAGGTGGTGGTCGTGAAGGCTGCTGCCCCTGCAACCCGGCAACAGATAAGAGGATGAAGATGAAGAATGACTGTGTATATTTTGTTGGCCACTGTCACATCTACGGTCCAGTGGTTATAACAAGCCGAGAGCTACTTCACAAGCAGTTAATAATACTCTTCTTCTCCTTTCAGCTTGTCCCTTTCTCAGTGGTTGCCACAGCCAGTCGACAATTTCCATCTCCCCCTGTTCTCTGTATCCTCAACTCTAACTCCAACTACCTCCATGTCCTCCTTCACTGCATTCATCAATCTCCTCTTTGTCTCCTACCTGGTAGCTCCATCTCTAGGATCATTCTTCTGCCAATGCATCCACTGTCCCTCCTCTGAACATAAACTTGTTTTTTTTTAGTGCCAGCCCCAAGCCCAGGTAAATGGTGAGGGTTGTGTGAGGAAGGGCACCCAGCAAATCAAAGATGTGAGACAAGAAAGGACAGTTATTAATACAAAGCTACTTATTTGACATAGAATTCAGCAGAAATAAAGCACAACCTTGTTCAATTTAAGTCTTCTTCTTCTTTCAGCTTGTCCCTCTTTCAGGGGTTTCCAGTAAATCTTATTTTTCCATCTTCCAGTGTTCTTTCCATCTTCTACTGTGACTCCAACTACCTCTACGTCCTCCCTCACTGCATCCATTAATCTCCACGTTGTCTCCAACCTGGTAGCTCCATCTTTAGGATTATTCTTCTATCAGTTGATCCACTGTGCCTCTTTGAACATGCCCAAACTATCAACGTAAGGTTGGTGCATAAGGTTGCAATGTTCCAAAATGGCCACAAGATGTCAGTCTAAGCAAATGCAAAAAACAACGACTGTTGCTCTGTTAGGCAGTGGTTATACTTCCGTGTGCAAGGTAAACACGGGGTGATAACCAACAGCTTCGGATTAACATGGACATATAAATAAAAACGTCATTACAAACATAATTTACTGGTATTGAAAAGGTTTACTGGAATTACATCAAACATGAAACATAGTTGACGGCAAACTTCTACTCAGCAGCATCAGAAGCAGTGAAGTCCTTGAGAAAATCATTAATTCCCTCTAAGTGTGGACCATATGTTTTAACCTTTACAGGGAAGAGGATACGATTCACCTTCAGGGATCAATATGCTGGTCTTTTACAGGTGCATCAAGCCTGCCAAGGCCCATAACTCTCTCCAGGTCAGGCCTTTGTGAATGAATCCTGGAATCTCTACACGTGATCATTCTCTGCCCACTGGAGAACCACATGTTACGTGCTGGCATCAATTTAATCAAGTGTGTGGTCACGGTGAGTCAGGTCCTTGGGTTCCTTCAAGACCGAGCCTTGACGTAGAGGCAGCCGTGACCGCGGTGCATTACTTAACTTGAATTAAAGCCTTGGTGCAGTAATGTAATAGCCAGAGGAGCCATGTGCACCCAGGTTCATAGCTACAATCACGTCCAAGTGTACAGCTCATCAGCATCCTGCTTTATGGCCCTGTTTATCACCGCTGCACAGCATATACCGTCGCCCTGAGTCCAAGGAAAAGCAATGACAGGTGTTCTTTTTTGCCTTTGCTCTGCTCACTGATGGGCAGTGAGATTATGAACACAACTCAATGTAATTATAGCCCACATGTGCTTTATAGGAGAGAAATTCATTATCTCCTAAATATTTACCTGTCACCCAGCACCAGGGTTATTATCATGCAGCAAAACACAATCAATTAGCATTGGCACAGATTTAGTCTGGAGGGCACTTAAGCGTTTAACTATAAAAAAGGATCTTAAAATGTAAGAACACTCAAACAGCAGCAGCACAGATGATGTTCTTGGCCAACACCACAGTGGCACCAAGGCAGTGTATGCAGTTATTTAGAGCACAACAAATCACAGAACCATAGTTGAGATATCTACAAGAAGAGAACAGTGCTTCTCAAACTGTGGGGCGGGCCCCCCTGGGGGGGTGCGTGTGACCCTGGGGAACATTTTTTCCGCCGTACTTCAGTAAAGTGTAATTGCACATCCTTGTAAGTTGAACCACATCTCTTTGTTTTTGGTTGGTCTGTATGAACACACACTATACATTCAACTTAAGGTGTCTTACCTACACCCCCCAGTGGAGGGGTTATCCTGTAAAAAATAACAAAAAAAAAATCAACAAAAATTAGATTTACCAGTTTAGATTGTATGAATCAGTGGTCCCCTACCACTGGGCAAGGGACCGGTACCGGTGCGTGGATGAATTGGTGCCAGGCACCAGAGAAATAATGTTTCCTTTTGGTCTCATCTGTCTATTACTTCCACTTGATCCATACCCATATCAACAAAAGAACTGACCAATAGAATGGCTAGGATTCCATCATCACTAATGCAACTATATTTGATCAGGAAAGATTTTCTCAGTGAAGACAACAACAATAAACTCAAAATGACGCAGAGTCATTTATACAAGATTCTAACTTTTCATACCGGTCTGGTAGCAGAAAGTTATAGGCTGTGTGCACTTGAGAAAAGAACACAGTAAATTAGCGGTAATAAACGGTGGTGTTGACGGGGTAGGATGCTAAAGCAAGCTAAATTATTAAGCTAAATTATTAAATTTTAGTTAAAGTTTAACGCTAAACAAAAGTTTATTTTACAAAAAGGCATGTCTTAAAAATAAACCTTACAGTTTGTTTGAAAAAAACTTTTTTGAGGTTGTGTCTGTAGACTCAACTTGTGGGTTGCCCCCCTCAGGTGGCCCACAAGAATTTTTGGGGGGAGTCACCTCGTATTATGTCATTTCTGCTGGTTCACTACCTGTCATTGTTTAATACTTAAAGAATACTTATTGTGTATAAAATCACCCATTCAACAATAAAATATCCTCATCAATGTTTAATGTTGGTCAATTATTTGGGGTTGCACAAGTTATGGTTTAGATGGTTAAAATATGGAACCCCAGAAAAAAAGGTTTGGGAAACACTGATCTGCAGGACAAATGTGTCCCATCACATTATGTTCCTTATATTATTTTGACCTTTTTATATTAATATTTTACCTATTAATATTTTGAATAAAGGGGAAACTAGAAGCTAACTGTTATGATGCATTTGGGTGTGGTTATGTGTGCTTACAATAACCTGTTTTTTTCAAGGCTAGTATCATCATCACATGCAGGTGTCTAAGCTGTGATCTTATCTCCCACACATCGATGAAGAAATACAACCTTCTCCTCGACCCTAATGAAACGATCCTGCTAACAAGTAGGACGGCCTGGTCGTTTGACAGCAGAGAGGAGTGAATAGAGGAGAGAGGAGCCAGGACGTTCATTGATCGAGTGTCACCACAAAGCTGCAGTTACAGAGAGACATGGAAGACGCTGGAGGGATATAATTGAGCCTCTGTGATATGGAACAAGCAAATTAAGAAAGAGCTAAGGATGTGGAGAGCCCATGTTTATTTGATGATGCGGTTTACAGTCCTTCACCTAGATATTGCACACTGCAACTTGGAGATAAGTGACTAGGGACAACTACAATTCACAGAATGATGTAGGTCTGATTATGTAGTAACAGGTGAAAAAAAAAAACCCTTTTTGTTTAAGAATCTTTCCCCATTTCCAGGTGAGATAAACATATATTTCAACCAGAGAGATGCACAAGTCACTTTTTCCAAGTTCAAGTCAAGTCTTGAGTCTTTATGCGTGAGTCCAAGTCAAGTCACATGTCTTTGTTTGTGTGACTTAAGTGTGACTTGAGTCCGAGCCTCAGACTCGAGTCCCCATGTCTGGTCTAAACTAAAACAGCCATTCATGCATAGAAATAACGTTAGGCCCAGTTTTCCCTTTACCCACTGACCTATCCTTGTGTGTTCTGAGGTGCCTGAGAAAGTTCGACGTTGTTGATCCAGCTTCATTTATCTTAACACCACACTCCTTCCAAGTAGCCGTCCCATAACTGGATGTCTGCGCAAAGTCTTTATAAGCAAATGCAATGACAAATTAATCGCTTCAGTCTGGTTTACCGCCTAAGGATTACCGTTATAATTCTTAGCGCGCCATAAGGGAGTAAAGTACTTCTGCCTGCAATTTTCCCATAGCGCTGGGAAATGCATCGGAAAAAGTGAAATAAGTAAAATGATAAAGTAGATAATTTCTTGATTATGGACTTTATTCACGACTCACGAGTCATAACACTGAAGTCCGAGTCAAGTCTCGAGTCTTACACGGCAAGTCTCAAGTCAAGACAGAAGTCTTTGTTTGTGCGGCTTAAGTGCAACTCAAGTCCGAGTCTCAGACTCGAGTTCCCATGTCTGATTTCAACAAATGGGATTTTCTTTTGCTGAAATATTTGAATACCTCTGCCCATAGCACAGCAGTGAGCAGCAGTGGGCCCACAGGTATTTTAACTGACTTGCATCCCAGTACAGGATGTGACAGCACCACCAACATGAAGTGCACATCTGCATGTAAGTGCATATTTACACACTCCAAAAAGCAGAGACACTAAATTGAAGATGTTGCTCTGTGATTCTCTGGTCGACAGATTAAGGAGCCAAACTCAGAGCGAGAACATCTGGACTTTATAAACAGGAAAAGTTTCTTTAAGCAGCTACAACTCAGGTTGACTTCACTACAGCTACATAAACTCACACAAACCGACTGATGTCCTCCACCATCCTCCACCTCAGTCACTGCTTTCAGAAGATGCTCCTTTACATCTCTGCTCTCTATTAGCTCATCTTCTACCTGCCACCAGCTGGAGAAGCTGGAGCCAATCACAGCAGACACTCTGCAGAGTCAGAGTCAGAGTCAGAGTTTACCTGGAACAGGCTGTCACTCCATGGCCGAGTCAACATGCAGATAAAAGCATCCATTCAAAGTCAAAATTGGTCCATTTAAATTCTCCTAAAAGCTTCATCTGCAGGATCTGGAGAACCAGTTGATGTCAAAGCAGCACTTGGATGTTTTTCTTCAAATCTGCACCTCTGTCACTAAGTGCTTTTCATTTTTCCAACATGCTCTCAAACTGTTACCTCTAGCTGGCCTTTTTAACGCAAGAGTGCGACTGGACCGTGTTTTTTTATTCAGTGGCAAAATCTCTGAGATGAATTCTCCTTATCCACCCGCTCCAGGTTCTGAGGTTTTTTTTTTAATACTATTAGTTCAAATCTTACTTTAACTGAAAGGCTCTTGACATACACCACCTCAAGATTAATAATAAATTGCAAAAGATATGCCCCCGCAGTTTCCTGAATTTAGGGTGAATTTATGCATCAAGTAAAACTGAGATTGCATCAGGATGAATAACTGAAAATCTGCTCACCAGAAAGAGTAAGTCTTGTCATTACACATGGAGCAATCAATGTTCCTCTGCATGATTAATCATCGTGCACAACTTGTGATTAATCTTAAAGACGAACTGGAGCTTATATGAGCTAAAAATGTGGTGTTGTGGTAGCAGGAGGAGGATTTAAATCACAGGTGTCAAACTTAGGCCCGTGGACCAAATCTGGCCGCAAGGTAATTATATTTGGCCCGCAAAATCATATCAAATACCTGCTAGAGTTAGCCCACCAGTATTTAGACCATAAATGCTGGTAGAATCTGTAGTATTGGTGATGCATGGTCTTTGTTATAGCACAGACATTTTGGGTTTTTTGTTGCTGGTCTGTAAAAAATATTAAAAGAATCTGGAAAAGCAACAGATAAAGGCAAATACCACGAATGTTTGTTTTATTTCTGGTTCAATTTCTTGTGTGTTGATAATATTAAGCTGCTGTTCCAGATTCCCAAAAATCAAGATGTATTTTAATCAGGGGCAGCACTTGAAGTCGGGCCAGCCAGGCAGTTGTTTGGGGCACCGGCCACTAGGAGGCCAGATGAAAATGTAATTTGCTGCATAACATTTTTGCAGCAAATTACCAGCTTTAAAACCATTTTTTAAAGGCAAAAACAAAGTCAAAGAAATTTTGAAGTTACCAAGAAGCTCCATGGCGTCATCCTCGTCCTCCATCTCATCCTCCGTAATGGACAGTGCTGGACTGTGGACCGAGTCAAAGGAGTCCTGGGACAACATGGCAGCCAGCAGCTTCTTGTGATGCTGCTGCTGCTCCTTCAGCCCTTTGCTCTTGGTTTCCATCTTGAGGCTGAAGGTGAAATAAGGAGGAGAAAAGTCAGGGCGAGGGAAGCAGGGGAAGACAACATTAATAACAACTTCCCCAGGACAGTAATTGCACCCTCTCGTCCAGATCTCCGTCTCCACTATTGTTGCACTTGCTGCAGAGATGTTCACACGTGTGTCTGAAGTGTCTGTAACTGCTGCTGCCTCCTGGCAGCTGCTCCAGGGAGACAATTACACACACACTCAGCTAGAGAACACTGCAGGTCCCTCACAACCTTCGATAAATGATTAACAGATTTTTGGGGGAAACTTTTTGTCAGTTTGACAAGAATTTTTACTTTGTACAACACAGATACAAACATGAATCCTTTTTGACTGCCTCAGTGACTGAATAGTTATAATAAAATATAATGACATGGAAAAGATAATTATGAGATAAAGTTTGTTACACACAATTTTGAACATGCGATTGTTTAAGAAAAGTTTTTTAAATGATGGACTTTGGTTTAACTGTGTGTAGTGAACAGATACAGATACAATGACTAAATTTTTTCTTTCTGTTTCTCCAACAGTCAAACATACAGACGCAGCTGTGAGGAATGACCTTTAAACAACCTCTAGATCTGAGGAAATTAATTTCCCCTATATTCCTACAGCTGAAGGCGTGGATTAGAGAGCAGGAAGAGCCTTAATTTGATGCTAATCTGACTTTTAATGACTTCTATTTACAGAGTGAGTGGGGGTCATGAGATGATGGATATTTTTTTGTAATTATGTCTGGCTAATAGAGACAGGGCTGAGGCTGACGGCAAGTCGCTGCATATTTTTTTTGTTTTTCACATTTTCTTCACAGTTGGTGAGTCTTTGAAAACTGATGGTAAAAGTCTGACTGTGAGCCTCGGAAGAAAATTCTAACAATGTGCTGTGGACTCCCTGTGGTCCCAAAAGTTTTACAAACCAGATAGAAACATGTAACAGAGATGCAAGATGTGAAAATGAAACAAAAATGCTGGGGATGGTAAATCATAAACAAAACTATTCTCTTCTCTTATGAGGACTTATCAGAGTCCCTTCATGATCTACATTGCTGTTATATTTCTAGATACTCTTTCTTATACTACTGTTTATTCTCTATCCTAAGTTTATGTTACTGATGTATGTCATGCACATGTTTGTTTAGCTGCATGTGTAAGTATATAAATATGAGTATATGTATGTATAGTATGTATAAATATGCATGTGGGTATGCATGCATATATACGAACATAGTGTATATATGCCCATATATACATATATACATATGTTATGAATATACGTAGACTTATATACGTGGACTAATTTGGCATGTGTGACTATTTACGTGTATATGTATATTGATAACCAATATACTGTATGGCCATGGAATTTGTATATATATATATATATATATATATATATATGTCTATACATGTATATGTGCGTACATAAGTACATCTGGGGTGGTATGTATATGGATATTTATGTACATGTGTATGCATGTATCATATATATACTAGGATAACAATATAATGCAATATTACTTAACTCAGTAGTCCATTGTCACAGTGAAATATAATAACAATAATATTTGGAATTTGCATCTACACAACACCACACACAAACAAGAACAATGTATAACATTAACTTGCGTACCTATCTATATACTACTAACCAACTTATTTACTAACATCCACTGTTCACTTCAACTAACCATGCTTGTATCTATTGTATTGTTTTTTTGTACTTATTGTATTTATCTGTTGTTCCATGCTGTACTGCTGATGGAGCCATAATTTCCTGAAGAATACTCCCGAGCAATGAATAAAATTCTTTCTATCCATCTATCCATCTGTCTGTACAGGCTTAAAGTATTTACATTTTCACCTAAACTTTATTTTTTTATAGCATAGACTAGAAACTGTGTTGTGTGTTTAAATAAATGAAACAGAACTAACTGCTGGACACAGTTGGGTTCATGTTTTTCATGTCTGTCCCTGACTGATACCCCACATCACTGGACATTGGCTGTCAAAACAAGCCATTTCCTGGAATATACTTGTGCCACAGTTAAATCAGATTTCCCATGTACCCCTGCACTTGTGCTCCCAGAGTCTATAGTCCCAGCACCACCACCTGTCAGCTCCTTTAATGTTCCTCAGTGACAGCTGGGATGGGAGTGGAGGGAAGGGACGTACCAAAGTAAGAGGACAGAGGTGGACTGGTTTTGACAAATTAGGTCAGAAATGTGAGTCAAAATGCGGGCTTGAGTCTGAAAGTGCATCAGAAGAGGAGGGATTTTCAAAGATTTCCAAAACCTTTGCCAGTTTTGCACTCACTGGTTGATTTACTTATTATCTTTGTTTAAAAGGAAATTGTAAAAAAACTTTAATGTAACTTTAATGTTTTATGATAAATTTCCAAACACAATTAATTGTCCCACAACCAATAAAAGCAATGAAGGTCATTTATTAAACTTCAAATTTTCTAGCTTTAAATTCCTCAAAGTTTACTAGGTCAAAGTAAAAACCTTAGCCAATTAAAATAAATAAGTAGCAAAATCATTCGGCAGGAATTGAAGAAAGAAGCCCAATGTCTTCTACAATAGCTCTGAGTCAATACCCTTTCTATTTATAGCCACCTGCTGCCACCTTGTGGGAGAGTGTTAAAGTGTTCCGTCTGGCTGTCTGCATAGAAAAACAAAAATGTTTTCAGTAAAAAGAAAATCTTCCAGACCAGTTAGATGAAACAGAAGAATATTTAACTCTAAGTAACAAAATTGACCCATTACATAAAAAATATTCCTAAGCCGCCTTGTATTTCAACTTCATTTTTCTTCTTAATCGGATTTTTTACATTTCGCAACATTTGGGAAGGAAATTACAGTATTACATAGCCACTATTCAGACAAAGTTATTTCTGTGACATTCTTTCATGAAATCATCGTTTTCTATACAGTGTCCTCAGTGCTTGATTATTCATTCATGAATTCATCTTCATCTGGGTCAATTGCACCTCAGTTTCTCTTTCCAAGCTTTCTTCTCCACTGTGCCACCATTGGCGACTGTGCTGATTCCATTTACTCTATTCACAAATACAGTAATGACATTACTTCCCATGTTCAAACTCTTACAATGGTTGTTATAGAGTTTTATTTTAAATAATCCAAACACGTGAATCACTTCAAGCTATTTGCTTGGTTAAAGCCAGTTGATGTTTTCATTGGCAGGACAGTGAATCCACAGGACAGAGTTGATTAGCCCACCCACATCCCTATCTCCCAGCTCAGCCTTCAACTAGGGGATTTCTCCCTATAATCCAGGCATAGAGTAACCTAATGAGATTAGCATTATGTATATGTCAGCTCATGCCCACATGATTTATGGTTTTATGCCCAGTTCTCCTCTAATTAGTCACATCAGCAGCTGCAGGAGGACACGTGACCGACATAACCACTGAGAGGAAACAGGGTGAGAAGAATTTATAACATTAAAACACAATACTAAGAGAATGAGGAATTATTCATCAGTTCAATATGAGATACCATCACAGGGGCCAAGTCCAACAGTTTGTTATTGAACCAAAATTCCTCTGGCCTGGAGCACATCATAAATGAGGGAAGCCTTATTTCAAATTCGGAGCAAGCGGCCTCACAGCAGGCGCGTTTGATGACGCCTTTGAAAACGGATTATCAAAACCATTTACATCAAAGTTCTCCAGGCAGCAGGAGTCAAAGCACCACATCATCCACCTCCTCATTTAGGAAAATGAATACCAGCAAAATAAAAATAGCAGAAAATGAAAAAAAAAAGTGAATTACTGACCAATGCTTGAGTAGAGTACACTTTTGATTTGAAATAAATTGTTGGGAATCGTTTGACATTATCTCAGAAATGCATAAATGTCACACAACTTCCCGTTCAAAATCAAAATATAAACATCGTCAAAACACGGCCAGTATAAGGGAGTTCTTCTAAATCAGTGCTTCCCAATCTTTTTCTGTTACGCCCACCCCAGCAAGAATAAAACAATTCGTGCCCCTCCCACCCCACCACCCACTCTCTGTCGCAACTATAATTATACTATAATATATGCAAACTATAATATATGCAACAGCATTTGTCTATAAAATAGTTCTAGGTACACCTCTGTATAACATCTTATCCTTGTTAACATGAAGGAAACAAAAAGAAAGAGATATAGTTCAACTTACAAGATGTGCAATTACACTTTATTGTAGTACGGCAGAAAAAAAAATGTTCCCCAGGGTCACACGCGCCCCACACTTTGAAAACCCCTATTCTGTAACAATAACAATACTGTAAGCGTGAAGTGTTTTTTTGTTACATGAAACATGAATGTAGAACTAGCCTTTTGGGGTGTAATAAGATTTCAGTTTGTGTTCCACAGGTGATGGTTCTAGACCGAGGTGCCCAAAAGGTAGATCAGGATCTACTAGTAGATAGTCCATCAACATGGCTGCCTCCATGGTTTGACTGAAGGTTACTGATACAGAAGAATTCTCCAACAGTCTTCTACAGTGGACGCATGGATTCTAATCAGTTTTTTTTTTACATAGGATTGAATCAGTTGAAACAAGATTATCGACTAACATTGCTTATGATGGAATACGAAGGGAAATATTTAAAAACATTATGGTCTATAATTTAATTGTAGAAATTCTCAGTTAGTTGGGTTACTAGAAACACACTATGTTTTTTATTTGGCTGAATCCATCCTGAAATAGCCAAGACTGTATAAAATGAAGACATAAAGCTACATTATGGGATAATATTTATATAATTTATCAGATTTGTGATCAAAAATTAGTAGAACTCACCCAAAATGACCACAATTATAGAATAAAAGAATGCAGCTAAGTGAAAACTTCAGAAATAAATGAAAAACAGACACACAAATGACAAACTAAAATACCACAAGAGTAGACACTCAAACCACACACATATTTACAGTATTGCTGCTCACTGACCACTCACCTTCCAGCAGGACTGCAGTCCCTGTTCCAGCACACTTCACTCTTTGCCTTGGGTACAGGAGGGAGGAGCATTTCAGCAGCCAGTGGATCTGCATCTACTTCCGCCCGTCCAACCCATTCACCCACCACCCGGGGGCGCAATACGGGGTTATAACCTCCTAAACTCTGGAAAAAGAAACTTAAGTCAAAACTTAATGTGAATGTCACGCATTTACAGTGACGGGACCTGTCTCTAGACGGGTGGGACAACGACATCTGGACCTGTGACAAGAAAACTGCTCATTAACATCAGGAGCAGGTTCTGTCTAAAAAGGTGAGAAGACCAAAACAACTCTTCACACCTTTGTCCAGTGGTGAAGGGAGTGGACTAGAGGAGGAGAACTACTAGAGTTCCCTCCAACAACAACCAGAAACTGATCAAGTTCCTCAGTTGAGGAATGAAACGTCTTTCAACTCCATGAAGAAGTCCAGTTGTTGACAACTAAAACCTTTTTGGATATGATGACCTGGATGAATGAGGATTTTCACAGGCATTTACAGCAAAATTACTATGCCCCAAAAATAGCTGTTTTTTAGAACTTATTAAAGTTTTTGTGATCTGAATAGATGCTTAGTATTCATTGTCTCACGTCCCACAGAAAAGCATAACAACATCTCTGGGCTGAGAGCCAGGGATGCTGGACATGAAATGCTGCACTGAGCACACGATGTGTCTCATCGATTTCTAGCAGCCATGTGCGTCTCCTGTCTGTGAAGCCACTGCTGCACAACTACAGAGGTGGAAACACAAGAGCGAAGGCTACACAGGGACAAAAACCCAACATAATAACTTTGCAAGTGAGGTGCACAGCTGAGCAGCAAAAGAGTGGCAGGAGACATGTTTACTGAAGTACCACAGTCACATTTTACTCCCATGACAGCACGGTTCATCATCAAAGAAATGCTGTGCTGCTCTGTCAAACAAATGCGAGTCATGAAATATGGTTTTTATTAGATTTAGATATTGAGGCCAGACTCTGCTAAAAGAATATCCACAGCAGTTTATTGACAGTGTTTATAAAAAAGGACTAGAGTGGACGTTAATACACACCTGGTCAAGCTCATCTGAGATTGCAATGCCTGTAGAGACACAGAGAGAGAAGAAAATAGTTTAAAGCCTGGGCAGGAATAATGTGTTTTCAGACTCAACAGCATGATGCTCAGACAGACGCTGTGTTTCCTCACAGGATTTAGCACAGGTTTTCAGAACTATGTTTTTTTTTTATGTTGGGTAAAGCTGTCACTTTATATCCAAACTTTCGATATCTGTTTTGAGCCTGAGGGCAAAAGTTCACTGAATATACTTTTGGGGGAATGGGGGCTGACACAAGTTGATGCTATCTACTACTTTTAAATGAAACTTTACCTCAAATTCCCTTCTTGGTACAAGAAGACAGTCATGCTGCTGTTGGCAAACAAGCTAATTCACCCACTTCAGAATACTTTTAGCAGACACAGAGCTATAATTCAGGGATGGGCAAACTAAGGTTTGGGGGCCAAATGTGGCCTGTTGAGATTTTTAATGTGGACTGCCAACCTTGTCCAAATTAAATAATTTATCAATATTGTCAACTATGGTCATAAACTTTGGGTCATGACCGAAAGAACGCAATCCCGGATACAAGCGGCGGAAATGAGCTTTCTTCGCAGGGTGGTAGGGCGCTCCCTTAGAGATAAGGTGAGGAGCTCCGTCACCTGGGAGGAGCTCAGAGTAGAGCCATTGCTTCTCCACATCCAAAGGAGTCAGCTGAGGTGGCTTGAGCATCTACATCGGATGCCCCCTGGACGCCTCCCACGGAAGGTGTCTGGGTCATGTCCCACTGGGAGGGGACCCAGAGGAAGACCTAGGACACGCTGGAGCGACTAAGTTGCCCGGCTGGCCCTGGGAACGCCTTGGGATCCCCCCAGACGAGCTGGAGGAAGTGTCTAGGGAGAGGGAAGTTTGGGTGTCCCTCCTCCGAATGTTGCCCCCGCGACCCGGCTCCGGAAAAGCTAATGAAGATGGATGGATGAATTAATATTATCAACATACTTCTGCTTTTTTTCTGCAATGCCTGCTTTCCCCTAAAGGATGACGTCATAAAGGCTAATAGAAATTTAGCATTTTAAGTTTTACACGTTTCCATGCTATTTATCGTGGTTCAAACCAACGCTACATTTTGCTGCTCTGGACTCGGCCCCCGTGTTCAATTCTAGGACCAGTTGTGGCCAGCGAGTCAAAGACTCTAACAAAATTCTTTCTCTATTTTCAAGTTCCTTGAGCAGACATGTGACACTTGAGAATGTTGCAGACACTGACTTTCAAGAAGCAAATACCAACTTATTTTTTGTCATTATTTAAATTGGAAATATAAATCTATGAGATTAGTTGAAATAAGGGAAGTTGGATATTAACATTTGCCAATATCCGATACTGCCCAAACACGTAACTTCCGATACCAATATATGCAGCTAATTTCCCCTGAATTAGTGTAATACCAGACTAAAGGCATTCTATAAATAACCCTGTACAACATAAATACACTACTACAACTACAAGTTATAGAAAAATAACGATTTTGTCTGAAATACTTTTTACTTATGTTTGTCTGAACTCTTTTGCTCTTGTCTGTTCTTGACTGTATTTAACTTTGACTCTTTTAGAGACACCTGCGTTGTTGTCGTTTCACTGAGTCCATTCCATGTTGTTTTTCTTTTTACTTCGCTGCACAAAAACACCTTGTGATAAAGTGTTCAAATCTTACCCCCCGCCCTCGTATGACCAGCTCCTTGCAGTCATTATGACATTTACTGTAGCATCAATCATTGTTGTTGTGCCTTTAAGTGTGGTTTGAAGATATTATTTATCACGTGTTGGTCAAAGTGTCAGGACCCCATGAGGAAGTCCAGCGTATTTGCGGAGACCATGGCTTTGCAGTATCTGATTTTGAATATCGGTGGGAAAACCGATACAAGTATGTTGCAATATCGGAAAGGTTTTTAACAACCTTTGAAAGGCTGCATTACAACCATTTCTAGTTGCAATGCAGCTTTTGTGTTACACTGTTCCTGTTACCTCATAGTCATTATTTAATGCAATTTTCTGCTGTGCTGAAGCTACTTACTGCGTGACAGGCTCTCAAGGGCCTTTCCCAGTTTCTTGCTCTCCTGTAGAATGTGGCTCAGCTCGTCAAAGTCCCGACTCTCCCTCCAGTCCCAGGACGGGTACTCCACTGACCGTTGCACTAGGAATTAGAATAAGGAATGAGACAACCTCAGTTAATTTTTCAAATCTCCTAAACGACAAACAAAGTCCAGAAAAGACTATTGATGCTCATGTTATTCTGTGAAAGTGCGGTGTCAGCTGTAAGGACCCTTAAGCTGCTCATCAATGGCTTATGGTACTTGGCAATGGCGTAAAGTGGAATGGAAACGCCAACAGAAAAATCAAACGCGTCTCATCCAGGGAGATGTCAGCAGGCCACAAGCCAAGGAACAACATCTGACAGTCTCTCAGACTCTGTACCACAACCTACAGCAGGCAATGACCCACATACTGCACTGACATCCAGCCCATGTTCACCAGCAGCACAACACACACTCTACCTGATGGTTTATTCATAAACCCATGGTTTCAGGCCTTATTGATAAAGGTAGGGCAACATCTCCTTGGGGGTGGGTGTAAGAGGGGTAGTTTTCATGAATATACAACATTTTCATGCTGTAACCTGACGTTGTGCTGTGTTTGAGAGATGAAAACAAGCTGGAGTTTGATGCCAAACAAAGATATGTGTTTCCTCCGTCAATGCCTGAACAGACGAGCTAAACAAGAAACATGAATAAGGTTTGTTCCTGTTTGTCTAAATGATCTGTTGATGTTGCCCTGCAATTTTTACACATAGAAAACTATAAATAAGACACACATTTATAATGTAACTGTTCCAACCTCATGCCTTGGTGGTAAAGTACAGTGTGCATAGCTGCATTTTAAAGGCACGGCTTTAGCAGCCAATGCTTTTTACATCATGCATGCAGTCCTCAGTGTGGAGGGTTTTTTTTGGACACTAATGGATCTTTGAATCCACGATCACGAAAGCAGCTCTGCAGGATGGAGGACAAGAGTGCGTGCATGATGGTCTTGATTTCCATGATTCCATGATTTTAGTTTAGAAAAGGAAAAATAAAAACATAAAAAAAAGACTGGAATTCTGTTTGTCACAGAATTCCAGTCTTTGGATAAATATTGGATATTATTTAAAACAGGGGTGACAAACTCACTATCACAATGGGCCACAATTAAAACTTGGATGAAGTCACAGGCCAGACTTAATATTTACTGAAGCATAAACTCTAAAAAGTTCCCCTTCTCCAGATATTAAATGCAGGGGCGTAGCCAGGGTGTCTTGGGGACATCTAGCAAGATGTGCTGCAACATCCACCCTATCACTGCCCTCGGCAAAATACATTTTGACCAGGCCCCCTAGTGGCCGCCTCACCCGTCTTGAAGTGCCGTCTGTAAATAATTTTTTTTTTTTCAGGAAAATTGAATCCTGGGAAGACCACTTAATATTATCAAAGAAATTAACTATTACAAATTAAACCAGAAATAAAACACACATTAGTGGTGTTTGCCTTTATGTGTAGCCTTTCAAATCATTTTAATGTTATAATCTTTCCTACAACTTACAACAAAAAAAACAAAAAACAAAATGTCTGTGATAAAACAAAGACCATGCACTAACACTACAAATCCTGCCAGTACATAAGGCCTACATGCTGGTGGGCCAACTACACTTGGGGGCCAAATATAATTACACTGCGGGCCAGATTTAGCCTCCGGGCCTGAGACACCTATGATCTAAAATGTCCTCCAATTCTGGATTGTCTTACAATGTGGGAAATTGAAATAACATTGGGGTTCTTGGACTTAGAAACTGATGTCCAGCAAAAAGGAATCAAACAAGAATCAAATTGCGGTTGTTTTTCTTGCTTTAAGAAATTAGCAGATCACCACTGGGGGGGTCCTTCTTTTTTCTACTGCCTTATGATGTTCATCTTCTAATTTGTGTTGGGTTCTTCTCAACCAGGACGTCAAACTCAATTTCACAGCAGGTCAAAATTAAAAACTGCTATGTAGTCACAGGCCCAACTCAATATATATTGAGAAATTAACTGTAAACGTGCATGTTTTCCCTTCTCTGTTCTCATGCTTTCCCGTAATAAATATTATTTTTTCATATGGAAACATTGAACAGGGAAAATGTATTGGTATCAGCACATGAGAAATTACATTCGAAATAATTCATTCATCATTGGTATTTGTTTTTATTCTGTCTCTTTGTGGTCTTTCCAGATCATTTCTAATGTAAATCTTTCTTTACAGAATAAAATATATGTGCTACAACAAAAAGCATTGTTATTTAAAAAAATCTGAAAGTATTTTATGGTCTACATACTGATGGGCCAACTCTAGTACACATTTGATTTTATCTCGGTGGCCTGAGTTTAGCACCTGTGTCCTAAACTACAGGACATGTGGGGTCCAGAAGGATGACTTGCAAACGAGAGGAAGCAGACATTGTCATATCATTTTAAGCAACATAGCGAAAGCTGCTAATTAAAGTGATAAACATAAAAAAGGGCAGTTAATATTTGATTTTATTAGTTTGTTCCCACTGCTCCACTGCTGGGTGGTGTGCGCAGCTGTATCTTAATAGCTTCACTGAAGGGTTAAGAATTGAACTCTCTTTGGGACGTTCTATTTAAAAAATGCAAAACAAGTCAATGTGAGGCCAAACCGCATTAACCCTTCATCAGAATAATTACGGAATAAAACAGGATTAATGCGGTTCAGCACACTTCCTAAGCCTCTGCATATGGAAAGACCGCTTGTCAATCATGTCACATGATCAAATGTGGCACAGGGTCTTGAATATTTCATGTTCCCTTCAGCTGTGCATATATATATATATTTCATAGTTTTTATCATCAGAACGGTTTAGCCATTATTTTGGTTTTCTCTGGAAGACAGGAATATTTCCTCACAAGCGTGCAGTGGTACAAACACAACATTCCAAACAAAAGATTCCATTTCTACCTTTGTAAATCTTTTCCCACGCCATTTTTGCAACTTCATACCAGAAGTGCAACATTGACCAAGCTTTCACTTCTGACTTATTCTCACTGCAGCCTGAAATAGACTCCTTCTGGCAGTGACTGAGTTCAATGTTAAAATATTGAAGTTGTCTTTGGCTCAGTCTGCTCACCATCCTGACCTCGGCAGATTGTCTCGAATTTCGTACTTTATTCTTACATTAGAACTTAGAGGAAAAAAAAAACAAGACAGGAACAGCCAAAAACTCTTTATCAGCATCTGTTATGCAGTGATGCGTGACGGTGGGAACAGTTCATCTAAAATAAACAGTGCCTAAGTGGCTGCTGGTAATGAAGTCGTCTACAGGCCGATGATGGGGCTGTGGGACTGTACACTGTGACTAACGTTAATTAGATGTATTTGTTATCGAATTAAAAATGAAGATTAGAGCCAATGGAGCGTGTAATTGGGAAACAACTGTTACAACAGGTGGTGTGGGAATAAGTGTTTGATCAAAGTGAGTATCACTTTGGGCTGCCCCATTATGGAGCGGTCCACTGTGGGGAACACTCAGGGGTGATTTGTCAGACCGTTTCATTTATCTTAGTTTAGGCCAGAAATCAGGACACAAACTGTAAGACTGAGCACAATTTTGAGTTGTGTTTGTCAAGAATTGAAATCAAAAACAGCATATTTTTACAATAGGCTGTTTTTTGGTCATATAGAGAGAAGACTCCAATGTTTATAGCAAAAAATGTATAACAAAAAAACATGTAAGGCTACATATTTAACAAAATTCTAATAATTTAGAACAGTGTTCGCCAACCTTTTTTGCGCCATGGACCAGACAAATGTCTTGTACTATTTTCAGTGATTAAGTAGTGGCAGATGACCCCTTTTTAAAAGTAATTTTCATGGTGAAATATTTTCCTACCCATAAAATCTTCCTACCAAATAAACTGTGCATGCACACAACAAGGGTCTCAACAAGGGTTTCAACAAGGGTAACAACGAGTGTACACAGCCAATAATTTCCTTCTACCAGACAGGTATACCAGGTTAGAATCTTGTATCAATGATTCTGTGTCATTTTGAGTTTATTGTTGCCATCTTCACTGAGAAAATATTTATTTCATTATTGATGATGGAATCCTAGCTATTTTATTGTTAAGTTTTTTTTTCTGCGGCCCAATTCTCCCACAGACCGGTGTTTTAGAACATCTCTTACATATCTTACTTCTGCCTCATAGTTTTGTAGCCATCAACAATCTCATTTTGACAATCAATTTTTTATCTAGAAAGTCTTATGTATATTAACTATGATAATCACTAGTTCCCTTTACATCAGAACTTGGCAAACTATGGCCTGAGGGCTTGATGTGGCCTGTTTAGCATTTTAACCAAACTGTACCGTGCAAATTTTACTTATTATTAATATCATTGTTATTTTATCATATCATAATATCATTATTATAATATCATTATTATATATCAATATCATCATTATTATAAATCTGCCTTTCCCATGCATGTCACCATAAGACAGTAAAGAACAGCCTTAAAACATTTTAGCCTTATTGTTTTCCATCTTAGTTCACACAGATCTTATCGCTTCTCACCAGGATGCCGTGTCAAATTTCAGTCAAAAATGTTTGGTCATGCTTGCCTTACAACATCATTTGGCAAAACTGTAGCCTTTTTTGTCTAACAAAAAGGTATATATCAACTCTTAGCTCTCAGGTTAATGTCATTGGTTTCTTCTGTACTAGTAGAAATAAGAAACACTCACGGGGTTGTGATTCAGGTGAAGGAGGAGACAGAGTGGAAACAGCCAGGTCACTCTTGGACTTTTTGGGTTTCTTTGGGTGAAACTGCCACGGTCTCTCATAGTTGCCGTGCTCTCGTCTACTGTTTCTGTTTTCTGTAAAGAGACAAACATTTGACATCCATCTTTTACTAAACACTGTGTTTAAGGTTTGATTACAACAACAACAACAACACATTCACTTAAACTTTCCCCCAACACTCTCTCAGAAACTGTCTCACCTTGGCCTGTCCTCTGCTCTGCTGTCTTCTAATCCGTTCCATTCTGAAGAAAAACTTAGCTTTCTCACCCTCCCCTTCACCTTCAGCTTAGCCTCTTATCTTCCAGACAGTGTCACCCTCTGTGAACCCCCTCTCCTGTCATCTTCTCATGTCAAACTTGTGACACATATCAACCTTGACACTGTCTTCAACTATTTGCTTCACCTCTTTCCCGCTCTGTCCATTCATTTGGACACCAATCACCGAGCATTTGTTCACCTTCACCCATCTGTGCCCTTCATCTTCACCTTCCCACCCTCCTCACCCTCAGTCCTTGTACTGTACACATACCTGGGGAGCTCTGTGCCCACAGAGCTGCCGAGCCAGAGAAAGCTCTTTGGAGTTTGCCGGGACTGTCTTGCTTGGTCTGGAGGTGATCAATGAGGAAAGGGATGGGATGGTCTGGCGTCTCCGTTATCAATTTGGTCATCAATTCCTACAGCAGCAGGAAAAAGCAAAGGCTATTTATAGAGAAAATTGGAATTATAAAAAAGGGGAAAGACGGTATTTATCTATAGAAGTGTGCTGCAGCAGAGATAATCAATTTCTAAGAGATTTAAAAGTCTGGCTCTGTAGGTGTATTCAATACCACAGGAGAGTGGATACAAACAGGAAGTCAATGAAGTGAGATAATCCTGCTCTTCTCTATGGAGGAGCATCATTTTAATACAGTGAGTGCTTTCACCCTGGAAAGAACTGAAACGGTCTGAGTAAACAGGGTCAGGGACTGTCTCCGAGGACAGTGCGGCTCCACTTTGGTATCAATTAGCAAACAGTGAAATTCATTAACAATTAAATATCAACAGCAAGAAACACTCTGTTCAACTGGCCTTATTAACAAGCCATAGGTTAGTTTTTATTTATTTCATCTTCATTTGTGTATTGTCTACAGCCGGGCGAACACTGTGCCATTTTTTCCCAATCAAATGCAGCTGACATTGCACTAATGAATGACAGGGGTACTAATGAATTTACAGCTCACAATGCACAATCTGAGGCAGGCCTGGGCAATTATTTTGACTCGCGGGCCAAAGCTGGTACTAAAATATGAGTCAAGGGCCAAGTCAGGATCAGAAATATTGAGTATTTCCGTGAACAAAGATACATAACGAGTAAAGTATTAAATAAAGGCAACGTGCTCTAAGCCTCTTTAGTCCATCTATTGGCGAAAAGGTGGTTTTGCAGAGAAAAGGTAGAAGGATAACGATAATATAAATTAAAAGTATAATTTGGACAAGTCTGGCAGGCCGGATTATAACGCCAAACGGGCCGCATCTGGCCCCCGGGCCTTAGTTTGCCCAGGTCTGATCTGAGGGTTGGGTCCAATTGGACTGCACATACTCTATAGTACTACACAGTTCTGCTTTGGATAAGCTCATGTTAAATGTATTGTAATGTACAGTAATGTAAATACAATCCAGGAGAAGGAGGAAGAAGCAGCTCTTAGAGGGTGTTTTGTGAGAAAAATGCAACAAAACTCACTTCCCTCACAATCTGTGTCATTCTGTCCTCAGATACAGAACAGAAAATTCAATAAAAACAATGTGTTTGGAAAAGGAAATGCCTTTTCAGGTGCGGTCAGTCTGGTATGTCAGTTCTGCTGTGCTGCTCAATATTGTTTTCTCCTTCTTATTTATGTTCACGCATGTGCAGCATGGCATGGTGGGATTTCAAAGATGTTTTATTTTTACACAAACTACCATGAGGTAGCCAGGAGGCAATCATTTGTATCATTTGCTGATTGTTGCTCAACTGAAAAATTATAGCAAAATTGTACAATGTACACTGGACAGCAAAGAAAACATTCACTGACTTCATTAGCAGTGTAACATCACATTTGTGGCAAGTCCTCTGTGTCTTCTGCATTGACTCCAACTCCATTTGTGGTTTAATGCAGAACTCTTCACCTCCAAGTGGAAAAGCAGTTTCAAAGGATTTATGGATTTACATTATTTGAATGGTAAATGTGTCATAATGAATATTGAGCTATTTTGTTTTGAAGTTACCCAAACAAATTACTCCAGGGACTGACGTCATCTAACTGTGATGCAATGCTGCCTCACAAAACACACTTTTCCTTTCAGCTTTTCCCTTTTTTCAGGGGTTGCCACAGCGAGTCAACATTTTCCATCTCCCCTCTGTCCTCTGTATCTTCTACTCTAACTCCAACTACCTCCATGTCCTCCCTCACTGCATCCATCAGTCTCCTACCTGGTAGCTCCATCTCTAGGATCATTCTTTTACCAATATAACCACTGTCCCTCCTCTGAACATGTCCAAACCTTCTCAATCTGGCTTTTCTAGCTTTTTCTCCAAACCTTCCTGTCTGTGTTGTCCCGTTCGTCACTAACAGCAATGTTAATTTGCTTTGTTTTGTGTGTGTGTGTGAGTGTGTGTTCGGTTTCTTCTTATCAATAAGAAGAAAATAAAATCACAAAACATTTAGGCACCAAAGCCACAGCAGTTTACATGAATCAGCAGGTGAACAACAAGAACTAAGGTTCTGGGTGTGCAGCTCCATGTATAACTATTAGAACTGACTGTTTGGAGAAATTTAGGCAGTTACAGCAGACTATACTGCAGCGGTGAATCATTAGAAGACTACTGGGAATTGGCAGTGATGTATGGACTGTCTGCGTGTGTGGGTGTGTGTTATAGCAGCTGGCCTTGATTGTTCTACGTCTTTCTTTACGTCTGTGAACAGGAACTGTATTACAGCTATTTAAAGGCAGGTGTAGGATCAGAGATTAGCACTTCATTGAATATATACCTCACTAAACAGCTAACATTACACAATAAAACATGACAGCAGAGTTTATAAAACTGAAAATGAATGGAGCAAGGTTTCTGATTGAACAATGACTTGAGTACAGCTGGCATTCACTGATTCAGATTCACTGTTGAAAAACATTGAACAGTAAAAGGTATGAACTTCTTCCGGCTTGTCCCTTTTTCAGGAGTTGCCACAACAACTCCCATCTCACCCTGTCCTCAGTATCTTCTGCTCTGACTCCAACTACCTCCATGTCCTCCCTCACTGCACTCTTTGTCTCCTATAGGAGACAAAGAGGATATATGGATATATGGATGCAGGATGTATATATGATTTATGGATATATGGAGCTACCAGGTATACCTGGTAGATCCATCTCTAGGATCAGCTTCTACCAATGTATCCACTGTCCCTCCTCTGAACATGTCCAAACCATCTCAATCTGTCTTCTCTAGCTCTTTCTCCAAACCTTTCTGTCTGTGTTGTCCCTCTAATCACCTCATTCCTGACCCTGTCCATCCTTGTCTCTCCTAAAGAGAATGAACCTAAAATAATGATCTAAAAAGGTTTTGAGTTAAAACTGAAAAATAAAGATTCATTAAAAAAATAAAGATTTAACAACTACAAGGACTACAGTGAAAATAAACCTTAAACCTTTTTCAACTCCTTCCAGTGTTTTCAGCAGTGTTCAACAGCACAAAGAGATGTTGCTTTTTTAGTGAGATGTCAAGTAGGTGTTGACTTTCCACTACTGTCGTGTTCCCAGAGAAAAAAAAAAGGCACAGTCAGACATGCAGAGACTCGTAGAAGGAGCAGCACTGAAATTCAAAGACACATTTGAAATACCTTGAAAATACCCGCTGCGACCTGCAGGACATTGATGGTACTTTCTAACCCCGTGTTTGACTCCCTGGACAGAAGAAGCTGAGTGAACTAAAGTACATCAGTGTCCTTTGCTTTTCCCTACAACCTTATAAAAAAAAAACACAGTACATTTGAGCATAAAAGCAGACTGCAAAATAAGGGCAGCTGGGTGTAACCACTATGGATATTTTTCATTTATATGGTAATAGTGTGTTTAAGGAAAAACACTGCTGGTTTCGTACTTTCTTCAAGTAGGAATTTCCGTAAAAGATATTTTTGGGACCAACACAGAGATAATTCACTTGGAATTACTTATCAGTAACACATCAACTACGGAAGGGGAAAATGTTTCAGTGTGTAGTCCTCACATTAATATTCAGAAGCCTAGAGCCCGGATATGCATTTTGCAGGGTTTTTACTTGCAGTAATGCAACACTATGGTTGTAATTTTTCTCTTTCCTCTTCTTTTGCTACATCCATTTACATAACCAGCTCAAAACATCCTCTCTAGTTTGGGAATTCGCCAAAGACACCAGTTATGGTTTCACCAGGGTTTTATTTTTTTAATAAAAGGAGACATGTCCTTACATGACCTGCTCTAAAGTCCGGCATCTCAGTGTTTGAGATAAACAGCTGGGTGTTTTAGTCTGTGCATTAGTGTCGTCCAGGTAGGACAACAGGTGGAATTAGCTACTGACAAATGTACTCCATATCTGTAGAGATCTAAGGGTGAAAGCAGATAAGTGAACGTTGTAGGCATTTGGGTCTGGCAGTGGTAATTGACTAGCTGTCAGCCGGCCAAGAGACACTTGTGTCCTTGGAAGCTCCCAAGGACTCCCCATGGATACACACTGACAATCATTGTAGTGTGACTGATGCTCTCTGCATCTTTGCTGCTTACGCACACATAAAAAAAATCATCAATTTAAAAGTGTAGACGGTGTGGAAAGAGGAAAAGTGTAATTAGACAAAGTTTTGAAGGCTCTTCATGGGTGGTAGACGAGAGGACAGAGGGAGACATCTACGGGGAGTTAAACATTGACAGACACCATCCATCCTGCCTTAATATCCTCCGTGACTCAAACAAATCTCCTTCATCTTAAAGTGTCTTCTCTGGCTATGATTAATTTTCTGTCGTTGCAAACAGATCTTGTTTTAAGAGGAAAAATCAAAATGTAAAATAATCCAAAACAGTCTGGTGACGTTAAGACAACAGAATTTGACAGTATTTCTTGTGCGATTAAGCTCATTACATTCTCTTGGGGCTCTTAGCAAAAATCACTGGGGCCCCCACCCTATCGCTGCCCCCTAGTGGCCGCAGCCCCAAGCAACTGCCTGTCTTGCCTTTCTTCAAGTGTTGCTCCTGATTAAATGCTTTATTATCAACACATAAAAAAAGTTATCTGAAATAAAACACACATCAGTGGTATTTCCCTTTATCTGTAGCTTTCTCAGATCCTTTTAATGTTTTTATAGACCCTACAACAAAAAAAAAAACTAAATGTCTGTGTTATAACAAAAAACATGCATCACTAATACTACAAATCCTGCCAGTATATAAGGGCTTATACTAGTGGGCCAACTCTAGTACTTATTGGATATGATCTTGCGGGCCAAATATAATTACACTGTGTGCCAGATTTCGCCCCACTAAAGACACGATGAGTGAGTTAGCATCGTGCTAATTATTTTTCTTATTAATTTACCCTCTTCAAAATGATACAAAAAGTATCACTGGGGGTTGAAAACGACGGTTCACCCCTGCAACTTTCACTGGTTGATGAAAATGTTCCAATGAAGGGCCGTCTCAGAGAATAAAACTGCAAAACACAGCAACACAACCGTCGCTTAGCATGTAGCCGCCATGCTTATCTGAGCTCTCACACAGTGAAACGGTTCGTCGTTCAACAAAATGTCAACAACTGTTACTATAACGAGTGTAAGACTTATCAGACGTAGTGAAGAAATAAAACGTCAGGGTATTTTTTACCTGTACGGTATCTTTCTTACCAATACTCGGTCGTATCAGTCACTAATGGGAATTTTTTCATCAGTATCTTGGGTCAAAGTGAGGGACAGTACAGTACTGCAGAAAAGAAGTACAGTCCACCAATAACTAGACTGGACCAGGTACTGGACAATACCTGTGAAATAAACCACAATTTTGGTTTACATTGCTATTATATTTCCTAACCATTATATATCTATATATACACTTTATTTAAAATTTTAGAATTTGTTATTGTGCATGTTTATAAACGGTATATGCTGTGTATGTTAAAGGCTCATAAAAACTATTCGGGATAAAAAGCTGCCTCTCTCTTCCTTTGCTGTCTGCTATATATATATATATATATATATAAATATATATATATATATATATATATGTATATATAAATATGTAGCTATACTGTTGACACACATATATGTTTGTGTGAATATTGACGCGTATACAAAACATAGTAATGTATACATGAGTAGTCATATTGTCATAGTGAAATATAGCACCAATAACAACACCACACACAGCAACAAACATCAGCTAGTGATCTGATAATACTGCTAACCTACTGATCTGAGGGTCTATAAGGCCAGGGGGGCTTTTCCTTGATGTTTTTGTGTATCTTTTTTATTTTATATAATTGCTTGTAAAGTACCTTGGTTGTTATGATTTGACTCTATAAACACATAAAGTTGATCTATCTATTTACAGTAATCAAACCTATCTATAACTATTTGATCGTTTTTGAACAACATCTGATCATTGATCAATACACAGCCTCTATAGCCATGACTTCAGAGGACCGTGTCACTTGACATATTTCCTTCATAACGTGTCCTTGTGTAAAGTCATTTAAATGCAGCAGCAGTTCTTACGGCGGTGCCTGGAGGGCTCCGTGTCCCTGTGTCCTGCGCTGGAGGCCACTGGTCAGAGCTGATTTACAGTCATTGCCTTTTTCCAGTCAAACACAGGGATGTATCATATCAGGGTATATTTAGGGTGACATCCATTTGTACGCTATGTTGCTCGGTGGGAGACGAAAACTATGATGAGGCAGTTGAGGTGAGGATGAGCAGACAGTCAGAGGAAGACTGCTGGGAAACCTGGACGAAATCCAGACCTTGACTGAGCAGCAGACAAGAGAAGCAGGGACCGTGAGAGAGGCAATGTCACCTGACCAGATGATTCTCATCGGATATGGAAGAGATGCTCTGATCTGTCTTCCTAAATCCGTCCTGTAGCAGTGGCTCAAATCCATTTTGTAACTGTTATATGGTTTGCTTCAGGAATAACCATCCTGTGATCACCTTGTGTGTTTCATTTTGGGGACAACAGGTCATTTCAACAATACATTTCACACATTGTAAAAAACAAAAACAAAAAAAATATTTGTTTTAAGAGGCTACTATTGTATTTTACCTTTTCCACCTGTGATTTGGACAAGAACAGAACAATTATTAACAAGGCAACCTTGATATTTATCATTACACGTCAGTGTCCGACGTCAATGTGTCCATCTTTGACAGGGGCCCGTCAGACTGTAAGATTACTGAGATCCTCTCAGGAGATCGTGACGAGTCGTAGATTTTTGTGAACAACTGGCCTCACTTTGACCTTTTCTTGACAACGTTAAATGCTGTAGAATCCTATTTTGATCAAGTACATACTTATAATAACGGCCTGTCTTGAAACATGAAGACTTCATTATCTCTGACTGCAGACACTTCAATGTGTGTTTTCACTGCACGGATTCTCTGCAGCACCAGTGTCAGTAACAGGCACCAAATCCTCATCATTCTCTCCTGATCACATCCTCTCTCCGTCTGATCTCACTGATATCCTCTGCATTTGCTCCCCGAGGACCCCTCCTGGCCTCGGGCTGCCTGTTCATCTGCCTGTCTTGTAATTACTCTAAGTGTGCATGAAGGTTAGCTCCATAAACCCATGCATGACGGAACAGCTTTCATTATGAAGCCATAAAATTTGGGTCTGTCGTAAAAAAAATTGCAAAAATAAAATATTTCCATAGAAAAAGCAGCGTCTCAGTGGCTCATCCCTGACTTTAACTCGTCATAAAATGTGTCTGTTTGTGAAGTGTCGACCGCTGTTTCCTAAATGTAAAAATCGCTGAATCGTTTTTATCTTCTCATCGCCTCCTGAGAGAACGAACATTGAAGTTTCAGTTTCACACTGAGACACAGCTGTCAACGCAAACAGCAGTTTGTAAAGATTTTATACTTTCCAGTGAATAAAGAATTCAGAGAAGTTCACTGAACACAACTTCAGTTTAACATTCCCTACCGTTTATTAAATGTCAATAACAGTGACGTGCAGTCAAGGGAGGTGGAGCCTTCCCTGTCATGAATAGAAAAATAAAATTAAAAAATAAATCAAATTGTGATACTTATATGGTGCTAAAGTTCTTTTTTCATTTAATTTCATAACTTGGTCATTTTTGGAATAGTTAAAAAAAAAAAAAAAAAATGCTGAATTTTCACCTTTACGGTTTTTATACTGAGGAGATGAGCATTGAGGCTGAGACTGCACCGTGCCTCACGGGGATTGCGCAATCCCCGTGAGGCACGGTCTACATAAGGGACACGGTTCTGCCGTCCCTCTTCATGTCGATATTAAAAATGTTTCAACGCTTATACCATATGAATTACATGTAATTATTTCAGCTTGTGCATATAATGCAAAGTGTTTATTTTTGATTATCAACAACTGTCTTTGTGTAACGTGTTCTAGTGCTGAGCGGACAAAAACCCACTGCACAGAGCTGCAAAGGTAGCGCTGTAGTTCTCTGGCCTCCTGGCAGGGGGTGATAGAGATCCCATTGATTCTTCCGAGAAAGTTTAATTGAAACTGTTCCTGAGGCGTCAAAGTTCCTCCAGCTGATGCTCGCTGTACCAGCGACTACAGCGTTGGTGGCGTGGTCATTTTCCGCTGTCATTCTTGGAATAAGACAGACCAGGGATGACAGTCCTCTCTTGCACTGATCTCCATTGAGACAGAGAGACTAATAAAACAAAAAAAAAATAAGGAGGATTTTTTACAGGCGAGTCATTGATGCTTTTATTTTGAAAGAGCGGCGCAAAAAAAAGTCATGGAAAAAAATCCTGGCATTGCAGGAAAAAGCCAGAAGGGTCTATGATTGTTAGGTTCTGTCTGTGCCTGTCCCTGCTGCTGTCTCTTATACACATCTAGATGTGTATAAGAGACAGGGGTCGAAGTGTGGTCAGTGTTTTCTCCAGGACGCAACAGCTTCAGCTCCAGAAATGACGGAGGAAAATATTTTTCTCTTCGTTCCGAATCTGATCGGTGAGTTCGACCTCTTATATGGTGCTAAAGTTCTTTTTTCATTTAATTTCATAAGTTGGCCAGTTAAAAAAAAAAAAAAATACGCAGAATTTTCACCTTAGGTTCTTATACAAAGGAGATGAGCATTGAGGCTGAGACTGCACCGTGCCTCACGGGGATTGCGCAATCCCCGTGAGACACAGTCGACATAAGGGACACGGTTCTGCCGTCTCTCTTTATGTCGATATTAAAAATGTTTCAACACTTATACCATATGAATTACATGTAATTACTTCAGCTTGTGCATATAATGCAAAGTGTTTATTTTTGATTATCAACAACTGTCTTTGTGTAACGTGTTCTAGTGCTGAGCGGACAGAAACCCACTGCACAGAGCTGCAAAGGTAGCGCTGTAGTTCTCTGGCCTCCTGGCAGGGGGTGATAGAGTTCCCATTGATTCTTCTGAGAAAGTTTAATTGAAACTGTTCCTGAGGCGTCAAAGTTCCTCCAGCTGATGCTCGCTGTACCAGCGACTACAGTGTGGGTGGCGTGGTCATTCTGTGTGGCCATTCTACGCGGTCATTATTGGAATAAGACAGACCAGGAGACAGTCTTCTCTTGCACTGATCTCCATTGAGACATAGAGACTTGTAAAACTAAAGAAAATAAGGAGGACTTTTACAGACGAGTCATCGATGCTTTTATTCTGAAGGAGCAGCGCATGGTCTTCATTTATAAGTAATGGTAAAACTTTAATAACAGTTTTTAAAAGTGTTTTCTATGGTACAGTTTGTATATATAAACAATGCTGATGTTTTAGAACATAACACATTAAATGTTGCCAACCAAATGTTAAATGAACTGCTCTGTAGGGTTCATATATTTGTAAATATAACTGTGATGACATCATCGCCTCAGCAGGCATGAACCTCAGCGCACATCACTGATCGATAACAACCTTCTTCATATCAATGAAGGAAAAATTAAAACCGATTGAACAGAAATTAAATCCTGGAAAAAAAAGCAACTAAAAGCAACAAAATGCCAATTGTGTAAAACTTATATTACAAATAAACTCCTCCCTCTGTCTCTCGCTTTTTATTTTTACCTCTTGCAGTGTTCTTTATCTCCTTCCTTACTCCTCCTCCTCCTCCTCTTCCAATCTTTAATCCTCCTTCTGTGTTGATATTCATCCTCCCTCCTCGCTCTTTGACGAGTCTCAACATCTATATCCCTCCCTTCTCCGCTGCTGATGCCGTTTTCTCTCATATTCCCACCAAAAATATTGAGGTACATTTACTCTGTGTGTTTCTAATTGGTCAAAGGACGGTTTGATGGCAGGAGACGGTCTCACAGAACTAAAATACATTGGAGACCTGACCTATGAGTCTAACCCACTCCACAGCAGCTCTCATTAGTCCATTTTCCCCATTAAAAATAACTAAAGACTGATTTATTCATCCCAGCCATTAGAAATACACCAGGCAGTAACAAATTGTATTTTTTCTTTTATTTAATTCATCATCGCATCATCGCATCATCGCAGCATCACCAACATTCTAATCTGAGTCAGCAGGTTTTTTTTTCTTAATGTCGGTAACTATGTCTTTACCCTGTCCTTCATTTTCTCCCTCACTACCGCCCTCCCACAGAGACTGTCTGAGGGTGTTTCATCTCCAGTCTGTTGGCTCCATGCTGGGGCTGCTCCAGGACTCATGATGATTTGAACCAACTACCACTAACAATACAGCAATGGTTCAGAGAGCCAGTTCAGTCAACGATCAACACAGAGAGTGAGACAGAGGATGGAGGCTGACCTGAGATCAGGCAACGGTCGGAACTTGGATTAGCTCACGTTACCTTGGAGGTCCAAGATAATGCTGAAAAAATGCTGCACAATCATAAACTTTATCTACAAATAACCATCGATATTACGTTAAAGAAATCTCTAAATAACTTCACAAATTAATATACAGTAAGAAATAGGTCTAATTCTAACCTTGAACAAACTAAAATCTAAGAAGTATTGATATAATAATGAATAATTTTGATACCACACATAAAATTCTCCTCATCAGAGAAGTTAGTTCACAGACTGAACTAACTGCCTGTGCATGTTTGATAACCTGCAGTGACAAACTCATCTACACCATCTCTATGGGACTGTATCTGTGGGTATAATCACTGAGGTTCCTTGTTGTTTAGCATTGAGAACATCGTGTTCCTTCTTCTGCCACAGGCTTTAAAAACTACTCAGAGTGATGGTCCTGAAGAAAAGACTCTCAGGGATTTGGAAATAAACCCAGTGCATCCAATTAAATAACGAAAAAACAAAAACAACAACAAAAAAAACATATTCTCTGATACCCTGGGTCTCGAGTTACTCTCAGCTGAAGAAACCCACATATATGACAGAAATGATACAGCGTTTTTCCAGAACTTTTTCAGGAGTAATGGCAAAAACAAACAAACAATGCAACTAAATTTCTGGGGAGCCTTCCCAGCAGCACTGAGAGCCACTGAACACAGCCAGAACCCAATCTCAGCTGGACTAATAAATCTCTTCCCCAGGGACTGGATCCATAGGTTGGGCAGTTAGCATGGGTTACTGTGCTTCTCTGTGGTACAGGACAGAAACACCAGTGGTCCAGCCCTTTAAAACAGCGTTACTGAGGAGAATAAACTCCACCTGCCTCAAGGTGGACAAAATACAGTATTCCCTCAGTACGGTCTGCGGGGAGAAAGCTGCACCGAGGGAAGAGGTAGGTAGTAAACATGTGACATTTACTATGTGAACACACGGACTGCATTTTTTTTTTTTTTTTCAAAGTTATTGATTCCACTTGAAAAAAAAAGTGTTTTGTGCTGCTAATTATCTGCATGTGCAGGAGGAAAGCGATTGATTGCATGAATTTTTTAACTGCTGCTCCGCTCCATCATCTCATTATGCACAATTGCAGGTGTGATAAAATAAAATCTCCAAAATGTTTATCAGCGCTGCAGACAGGGTTCATTTAATAAAATCTGTATCACAGCCAAGAATCTTCTGTCTGTTTTTTTATTAACATCAACACGGGAGCATAAAAAGCCATGAGCCGAGACCAATACAGACGGAACAAACTGCAGCGCTTCAACAGACCAATATTAAAGCCATTAAAGCCGCAGTATCGTTAGTATCACTAATGATGACAGCAATACTCCCACTGAGTATTTTTACTGTTGCCACGCTTCAGATTCAGCCTCCACATTTAAGAAGAGACCTGCTCTGTTGCTACTTTTTTTCTTTTCATTCTCATATTTGACAGACGGTGCACGGCGAGAGGAACAAGGGTTTGCTTTATTATCTGCTGCAGAGGGAAGAAGGAAATGTTCCATTTTTTTTCCCCTAGTACTCAGGTGTAAATGTCAACTGTGACAATGCCAAGATTTTAAGCGGCATTTAAAAAACCTGACAGAGAAGGAAGGGTAAAAGGACAGAGGACAAAATTTTAAACAACCTCAGGGAAAACACCTTTAAAACAACAATAAAGCATGTATTTATATGGTCTTTGCTCAAGACTAAGACACATCTGCTTGGTTTAACAGTGGGTTTAAACTTGACGGATTTGTAAAACACATGGATTGTAGTTTTTTAGCTTTTTACTGGCAAGAATTTCAAATATTGAGAGGACAGTTGTTTCCCAAACCCGCCCTGTCCCATTTCCCTTTATTAAAAGACTGCAGATGAGCACATTTACAGACACTGTTTCAGATTTCTCCTCCCTTTCCCTTGGTCCTGCACTTTTCAGGGTTTTTCCGCAGTGAACCATCCTTTTCCATCTCCCCCTGTCCTCTGTCCATCTTCTACCTCCATGTCCTCCCACACTGCATCCATCAATCTCCTCTTTGTCTCCTACCTGGTATCTCCATCTCTAGGATCATTCTTCCACCAATGTATCCACTGTCCCTCCTCTGAACATGTCCAAACCATCTCAATCTGTCTTCTCTAGCTTTTTCTCCAAACCTTCCTGTCTGTGTTGTCCCTCTAATGACCTCATTCCTGATCCTGTCCATCCTTGTCTCGCCTGAAAAGAACCTCAGCATCTTTAACTCCTCCACCTCCAGCTCTGTCTCCTGTCTTCTGTCTATTCCTAGTGTCTCTAATCCATCCATCATGGCTGGTCTCACCACTGTCC
>JAFBJS010000865.1:38651-74515 GCA_016785265.1 Paraplagusia blochii
GATGTGTATAAGAGACAGGTATTTGTCAGTACAATGTTATTGCTAGTGATGTAGGAACGGAAGTGATTTTGTCACTGTCACAGAAATCAGCTCTGAAATTAAACTTAATCATGAGCCTTTTTTGTTGTTGTTATATTTGTCCAGATTAATGTAGATTAAGTGGAAGCAGACTTTTAAATGGACAAGAAATTAAAGAAAGAGTGGTCTAATCATTTTTTCCATGACTGTATGTCTTCATGGACTGGTGCACAGTCATGTTGGAAGAGGAAGGGGGCGCTCCAAACTGTTCCCACAACATATGGAGCCTGGAATTGTCCAAACTTTATTTGTATCCTGAAGCACTCAAAGGTCCTTTCACTGGAACTAAGGGGCCAAGGCCCAACACCTGAAAAGCAACACCACACCATAGTTCCTCCTCCACTAAATTTCACACACTACACAATGCAGTTCGAAATGTACTGTTCTCCTGTCAAGCTTCCAACCTAGACTTGTCCATCAGATTGCCAGATGGAAAAGCTTCAAAGATTCAAAGATTCATCACTCCAGAGAACACGTCTCCTCTGCTCTAGAGGCCAGTGGTGGCTTGCTTTACACCACTGCATCTGATGCTTTGCATTGCACTCAGTGATGTGTGGCTTGGATGAATTTCCAGACTATAAGCCGCACCCACTATATTTTGTAAAGGAAAAAACATTTTGTACATACCTGACTATAAGCTGCAAGCCCACGTTGAAACATGAGATATTTACAAAGAAGAATGGAGTAGCGTCAGGAATACTTCTCCACACTTCTCCACACCCTCTCTCTTTGTTACCCCAACAGCTTTTTTTGATTTTTTACATTGCTCTAGTTCTTCCCGCTGCCGTTCCCAGCATCCTACTATTGATTCATTAATGCGAAGTTTGCTTGCAGCAACTCTTTATCGGCCAGCTCGATTGCTTTTAATTTGAAAGCTGTGTCATATGATTTTCTTTTTGCATTTTCCATAACGAGGATCAGTTCACGCTAATTACCGTATGTACAACTTCTTCTTCTATGGTGTTTATTGGCTGTTGTGACTTGCGTCTTCCTCGACACCACCTGTCTCACTCTTACCTTTTTTTTACTCGAGCGTCCCTGGCGGATGTAGAAAAAAGTGCATACATTAGCTGCATCTCTGCATAAGCCGCAGGGTTGAAATTGTGTGACAAAAGTTGCGGCTTATAGTCGCGGCTTTGGCCATGGAAAACCCATTCCATGAAGCTCTCTGTGTGCTCTGTACTTGGGCTAATCTGAAGGTCACATGAAGTTTGGAGCTCTGTAGCAATTGACTGTGCAGAAAGTCGTCGCACTATGCACTTGAGCATCTGCTGATGCTGTTGACGGTGGAATATTTAGAAGTGAAGAAAATTTCACCACTGGATTTGTTGCACAGGTAACATCCTCTGACAGTTCCACGCTAAAATTCACTGAGCTCTTGAAAGCGGCCCATTCTTTCACAAATGTAATGTAATAACATTCATACTATTGTATCGTTGTACTACTAGTACTGTACACAAAAGCACAATACACATTGTCTTAGCTAAGAGTAATGATGTGTGAGATCTTGTCTAGGTTAACCAAAATACCGGCAAACATTTGCAAATACACTTATGTCAATTTCAAATTGCAAATCCACATTTTTTAGAGTCAAACTTCTATATTTATAGTAATAATTTATATGATTGGATTAAAAAATAGTGAGATATTGAGGGAGGAAAAGGGAAACTGTGGCTTCTCCACCCTCCGTCTGGGACTCTGATGGTTGTTTATAACAGAACTGTAATATGAACAAGGCTCTTATTAAATCATCATCATCATTTTCTACTTGTTGGTAAAATTACATTTTTTTGTGTCACTCTTGTGTCATTTTTTTTACTGTTGAACCAAACCTAAGATATGGAACTGGTCATGACTGACTGCCTTCAGAAGTTGGACTGGCTTCTCCTGATTTGAGCAGTGCAGCCGAACAGATGTGAGATCACAGCTCTGTGCAGTTGATCAAAAAGAAAATTACAAAAAAAAAACAATCCCTGCCTCGCTCCCGGATTCTTCTTTTCCCAAACGTGCTGCCTCACAACCCGCACGCCAAGATGCATTTTCTTTGAAGCAACATTGAAACGGCAAAGGTTTTTCAACCGCAGCGCCGGCATTGCACCCTCGTCATTCTTTCATGAGAACACTGACACATACCCAGGAGGGCGTCATGTATGTTCTGTTTTCTTGCTGCTCCAAATTAACATTGCTGTCAGGTTCTCCTAACACACACAGCAGGATTAGACACATGCTTTACTGTTACTGCCTGGTACCATCAAGACAAGCCTCTGGGTGGAACACTAAGTTTTAACCTATTCCCCTAATGGGGTTAAAGCTTCACTACGGGATTTAGCAGCGGAATGTTTTTGGAATGTTGGTGCAGGTGACAATGTGATTTGGGTGTTGGTCTGATGAAGTTGTGTATCGTGCATAAGGCTGGTCAGCCTGTACTGGCCACCTCAGAAGTTCAGTGGAGAATTTATTCATTCATCTTCATCCGTTTATTCAGTACTGGGTCACAGACTCCGACGGTGCCACCCAAATCACACTGCACCATATTGTGAGCTGGGAGTCCACTGGGAAATATGTAGGTCGGGATGGTCCTATCATCAGAGTGGCAACCTGGCAGCTAGTGGATTTAAACCTACACCTGAAGCACCAAGTCCGCTTTCTTAACTGCCACTGCCATTCCACTGCCCCCCTCAGTTATTTAATATTTCTGTGAAAATATTTTTTATCAAAACTTAATAATTGATGAATAAAAGTAATAAATATCTAATAGACTTGATTGAAAACAAAGGGGAAAATCATGGACTTTTTGTAACTTCTAGTTTACAGGGAAGATAAGATGATACTGGTGCAGCTCCCTTGACAGTCATTTAAGTCGCATTTGCCACATAGATCAAAATTAATTTGACTATTTTGTTACAATTAAGACCATCTAGAATCTAGACATCCAACTTTTACCTAGGACAGTAAAGCTATCACTGGCAGGGCTGTGCTGATGAGTCATATGTTGGTTTATTAATCAGATTTCTAAGCCACAATGTCTGTTTTAGTATGATCTCCCGTCTATCATGACCCTAGTGGTGAATGAGTGAAATAACAGCAGCAACAAAAAAAAAACAATGCTTAGACATTTTCCTTTCTCTGGTGAAGTTGATATATTTGGCCAAACCGACTGTGTCGATACACCTTTATGCTACAGGGTGGATTTATCCATACATCAAGTATAGAAAATTGAATACAAATGCCCCACAAATGCTCTCACTTCATTTCTTACAGCGTGGAATTTGACTTCCCTCTCTCCTGATAAAAACACACATTTTTATCTCCAGTCAGTATATTCACACCCAACCTTTTAAAGTCACCTTAAAGCACTTTGCTTTAATCAGCTTCAACTGTCACAAGAAGGAGACGCAGCCGGCGCTGCGCACAGGAGCAGGAGTAAAGGGGGGAAATGAGGCGGTGAGGCAGAGGGGGAGACAGGTGGAGGGAGAGAGATGGAGTTAGGAAAAACAAACAGAGCGAGGTCACACAGCTGAGTGTCAGATGTGCCGCTGAGCCTGTGTGGACTTTTCTGTCTCAATCCTGGGTTCAAATCCATGTTAGGAAATATACTCTGTCCATGGTGCTGAAACAAAAGCACCGAGCGCTGACGTGGCGGCTCCTGTTGAAACGTCAGCACTTTTTGACACAGATCCAAGAACACAGTCCTCTCTACTGCAGCCTGACTCTTTCAATGGAGATTTGACCAATATTTACTGTAACCGTTGGAACCCTGATTGACATACGTTGGGAGCTTCAAGGTGACAAGCTGAAAAGCCCAGGGATTTTCACACTCCTGTCTTTGCGGTGATTAGAGTTCACACCTGTGTGGTCCTGCTCATGGCAATAAATCCAACGGTAAACAAAGGATGAAGTCATGCTCTCCCATGGGTTACTCGGATGCCTCACTGAAAAACCCCCGGATGAGCAACCAGGTCCCATGACTGACAAATAGACGGAGTAGCAGGTAGTTAGTGGAGGCAGAGAAAAGCCTGCCTGTGTATCCCGGCTTACACTGCTGGCTTCTCAAACCTCCACTTACTGAGCCAGCGAGGAGTCAGATGGCTGCAGACCATGTCATCATCCTTAGACATTAAGTGATTAATGGGTAATCATAAAGAAGTGATGGCAAACACTGTCACACTACAATCGTCCACTTTCCCCAGGTGATGCTGGAGGTTCTGCCTTTTACCAGAGCAGAGCCTCACAATCAAAGAACCAGTTTTAATTGGATGTTTTTTTTTAATCTATTGTAATTCCTGTATTTAGTCCCATGATATATTCATGCAGAACAAACTTGAATTTGTGTATTTCATTTCATAGACTAGTTTCATTGTTTTAAACACTTGTTTTTATGTTTTTCTCCCACCACCTGCTTCTGCTCCTGCTTCCACCTTTTGTTCATTTACATTACATTACATTACAATAAATTTAGCAAAGGCTTTTATTCAAAGGACATGCGCCTACAAGAGTCCGACATCTCGTGTTATCGCACGGTGCAAACACACATATATTGTGGGTCGTGAACTGACAATCCCTGCCAATGACTTGTACAGTGGACAAATTCTGGACACATCTTCAAAGCAAAGGATACTGGAACACCAATCTGGGAAAGCATACAATGTCCTGACAAAACGTCTAAGCTTGTACCATCTTCCTCCTTCACCTTAACCTAGACCCAACTATGACCAACTGTCATAATTCTATACCTATAACCATACCCTCCTGCAGATTGTGCGCCCACTGGAAGCCAACCGCCCTAATTGGGCTTCAAACTTGCCCAGAAGGTGAACTCTGTAGTTTGACACCAATGACAGAGACATGATCTGTGGGTCTATGTGAAGGCTTCGACCAACACATTCAACCATCTGTATTAAGAACTGTGTAGAATCCATGTGTCCACTGTAGAAGACTGTTGGAGAATTCCTCTGTATCAGTAACCTTCAGTCAAACCATGGAGGCAGCCATGTTGATGGACTGTTGTCATCAATCAACTACTCCATTGGTCTAGAACAGTGGTTCTTAACCTGGGTTCGATCGAACCCCAGGGGTTTGGTGAGTCAATCTCAGGGGTTCAGTGGAGCCTCTGCCGCTGAGGTCAAGACACCACAGAGGTCAAGACACACCGACTCACCCTACTAAAGTACTAAAGTAGGGTGAGTGAATGCGCATATGAAACTGGTGGGGTTCGGTAGGTCCAACAAGGTTAAGAACCACTGGTCTAGAACCATCAAACTGTGCCACTGCTCACGAACAAAAATCTTACAAAGCCCTGAAGAATGAACAGAATTTTTTTTGATGGAAACTTAACGTAACTCGTTCTTTTTTATGAACTTAAAATTGGGCACAGTTCACTGTGTGAGAGCCAAAACATTGAAGAGAGTAAACATCCAGAGTTAAGAGAGAGCCCTGGTGCCTGCAGGCGTCATGGTGTGAGATGGCTGATCACAGCAGGGGCAGTTTTTTTTTCTCCTCGCTTTCCCATAGAAAGCAGTGTAATTAATACACACACACACACACACACACACATAGAGAGACTACTGTCAAGCTTTTTAAGCATTATTCAAACCTTCTGCCAACTTCTTCACATTGATGGCCAAAGTTAAAAACAGCTGTATATGCATAACTTCTTCATATGATGACAAAAAAAAGGTTACCTGACAAAAAAACCTTCACCAGGTATACTATTTTTTATCAATAAGTCAATTTTCAGAATTGAGCGTTTCCATTTCATTGAGTGTGAAGGTTAGAAGATCAGTGATGATCACAGATTTCCAAGAGACTGGAATTCAATCGTCAATTCTCTGCAGCCTTTCTTCGTCACACACATCATTCCTTTTTCACACTCCCAGTACCAGAACCAGAAGCAACCACGGGTCACAAACTCTGATACACACAGGACCTTCAACCATATGGACGATGATAGAATGAGCAGATGATCTCAACTGTCCAGCTGGAACCAACCAAGTGATTCATACATTTATACCCTGCAACCAGAAATGTTTTTCTAACACCAGGGTAAAAATCACCTCAAATTAGAATCTGTCAGTTTTTATTGACTTTAACCTAATAAGACAGGCTGTCAGGCTGCTTTGACGAGATGTTTTGGTGATTGGTGAGTTCTGAGCCTGTTTTTCAGATCACGTTTTATGTCTGCAAAATAAACCATTTCTACAAAAAAACAAAAGTGGACAAATTCACCAGTCTGCAATGGGTATACAATAAAAATGATTAAAGCTGTGATATTAAAGCTAAGGGCAGTTGGTGGCCTTGGAAGTGGACTTGGGTCCACAAGGCTCCCAGTTCGAATCCCCCTACTGCCAAGTTACTACTGAGGTCCACTGAGCATGGCACTGTCCCCACTCACAGCTCCCCGGGCGCTCAAAGCTGAACACTGTTCACTTTGGTGATGGGTTAAATACAGAGGTGACATTTCGTTGTGTGCAGTGGTGTGAATCCCAATGTCACAATGACAAAAAAAAATCATTTAATCTCAATATTAATATATTAATCTTAATAGTCAACAGATTTTAAAATTAGAATCATCTGATTTGTCCTTCCCTAAAACTGACAGAACTGAAATTTAAAGGTATGGGATTGTTTCTGTCAGGTTGGAACCATCAGCACGAAGGCATTCCATGGAATTCTAAAAAGACAGATTTTTAGACACAGCAACAGTAAAATACCTGAAACAGAGGAAATGTAGGAGAATATTCCTGTCTGGGAACTTTCTGACCAACCCTTGTGTCTACGCTATGACATTTTAGAGAATGCATGTATTTGTTTGGATTCTCTATAGACCAATGAATGAAACCAGGATGTGGGTTCAATTCCTCAGATGGAAGGATAGTAAAAACCCTGTCCCAGTCCCAGTGACTCTGCTCTTGTTCTTTAAGGCAGGACTTTTCATTTGGAACTGTAGGGACAAAAATGAGTCTTCTTCATTTGGACACTTGTCCTTTAAATATCTGTGGACTCCCTGGTCTGTAGTAAATCTTCATCACTGATCAGACCACACTGGTCCCGGTTTCAAGTGGGGAGAAATGATCAGATGAATGAGTGCAGAGATGAAGAGCTGAGCTCTGACTCTTCATCAACACATCAGCCTGTAAGTAAAGAAAAAAAAACCCTGCACAAACACATGACCGCTGCTGTAAACTGACCAACTGACCAACTAACTACTCCAGAGTTGCTGTGTTGGTGCATGATCCGGACTCACCTCGAACAGGGGTCCGATCTTGTTCTTCTCCAGGTAGGACTGGATCCTGGACTGTTGTTGAGACGCCATGGATCAGGAGTGCGAGGCTCGGCGGCAGCAGCTTTTACTTTCAGCGGGATGAAATCACCGGCTGATCCGCCGGTGTCATTCGTCCTTCAGCGGCTCCGCCGTCTCAAACCGTGTGGAACCGTGTCTCCTCAGCCGCAGCCGCTCGGAGTTCGGACGGGATGCGTCAAGTGCGGAGGAGCAGCGACAGGAGCAGGAGTAGTGGGGGGAGGCGTTTCATGGTGGAGACTCGGCCCGGGACTGTCTCCACCGTGTGTGGCTTCACAGCAGCAGCAGCAGCTTCCGCTCCACACACACGTTACAAATCTTCCACTCGCTGGCTGCTGCCGAGGACTGGGCCACTCCCATATATCCACTCATCCAGCCCACCCTGCCCTGCCCAGCTCATCCAGCCCAGCCCATCCAGCCCAGCCCAGCTCACTACGACTCGACTACTATGGTCATTTCCAAGGGCGTGCAGAGATTATTGGTGGACTGGAGCTGGAGTCGATGAGAAAATCACTTTCAAATCCGTTTCTTCCTTTGCAGGGGTTTCCACAGTCAATCATCGTTTCCATCTCCCCCTGTCCTACTACCTCCATGTCCTCCCTCACTGCATCCATCAATCTCCTCTTTGTCTCCTACCTGGTAGGATTGTCAGTGCTGTGGTCTCTTTGGGCTAAGATAACGCTGTCGCTCCCCCAACTGGTGGCTGTGTATTTCAACCATGGGCCTTCAGTGACGTCACAGTTTTGTGACATCAAATTAATACGCCTGGTAATAACATCAGTACGATACCAGGACTTCATCAAGCAACACTTCATTTCCAGAGCGTTTTAAATCAATTATTTTAAGTATTTTGGACACTTAAGTGTGACCAAGTGGTTGACGATTTGTTTCATCCCTACTAAGTTCCGAGGCTCAATTCCCGACGTAGCGTAATCATCTTAACCGGCACATTAGCCCACAGGTAATCAAAGTGTGAAAGCATAAATTCTTCGGTAGACCTTCAACCAAGTCCGATTTCTCGCACTTATGTGTAAATACATTATTTTCATTTAACTTTGTTACTAATAATCTTATATTTAACTAATAATTAACTAGTAGCCATGACAAAAACCTATTGAAAATACAAATAAAATGTTTTCACTCACCAGCGTGGATCCTTACCGTGCCTCGTTATTTCAAAATAAAATCCATCTTTCTTTCCTTCTTCAAAAAAACTTTCATGGACATGGAGGCTAATGCTAAAAGCCGCGTCTGTCTGATCGTATTTTTGCCGTATATTTTAGACACTTCACTGGGAATTAACGTTCAACTGAGGCAGTGGACACAGGGATGGTTACAGCCAAACAAGCCAATAAGTAAAGTTGCCCCATACTCTCAATCAGATTTTCTAAAATCAAGGAGATCAGATGGACCTTTGCCTTTAAAATCAGCCACGCCTCACATCACAGTCAGACCTGTTTTCAGTTTCGGAAAATCCAACAAGATGACATTGTCAGAGTCCCAGGAGAGCTTATCAAAGCACGGGACATGTATGTGTTGCCTTCTACGGTATGTAGGGCCAGCTAGAAGGCCCTGACATCACAATCTCGAAAGATGACTGTGTCCATTCACTTACAGCAGGCAGAGCTTTCACTTTTGATTCTGAAGGCTCTGGCAGATTTCAGGAAACCGGACAACACTATTTAGCGGACATATGATTGGATGAAAAGTTTTTATCCGACTTTTTAAGTGTAAAAATTAATTTATTCTTTTCATTTTCTATCTCCACTGTCCCTCCTCTGTACATGTCCAAACCAGAAAATCACTTACAAATAATTTCATCAAATCTAATTCTCATCAGACTAAACTCAAAGACTGGTCTTCATCCCAGCAGCTCTGCTAGATATGACATAGTTTTGTATCACAGACCCAAGATGACCATATTGTTGTCAGCAGCAGAGGGCAGAGTTACAGAAAACATTATTTCTTGGTTGAAGTCAAATGAGTAAAATTCCAAGCAGGGACTTTAGTCACAGAGATTGCTTGGCAGCTGGATGCTCCAACTGGACTGACGCTCAACGTGGCCTCAGTGAAGGCTTTTATCAGGAAGTGGATTTTGACACCAGATGGTGTTGAACAGAAGTTTCCTCAAACAGATTGGAGTAGTTTGGCAAACAGTGGTTTGTAGAGCACAACGACGGGATGAAAATAAATTAGTTGGATTTCATAAAGTTTTGATTCTGACTCAGTATAGTTTGCAGACAGTTGTAGTGATTTTGTAACTGTAGCTGGTTTTTTTTCACTGACTCTGTGTATTGCGTTCCTGATTTCAACCATGTCCCGTTCTTAGTGCCTAGTTTTATATAATACATTTATCATTAATCAGTATAATTTCTACTGATGTATTAATGTTTCTGCAACTGATTACAGTGGTGCCTCAGCTTTCGAACTTAATCCGTTCCAGGTTGATGGTCCATGTCTGATTTGGTTGAAGCCTGAATTAATTTTTCCTATAAGAAATAATTCAACAAAAAGCTGTGCTGGTCGTAGGTCTGTTCGTGCTGAATTCTGAATGAGAAAGAATGCCGAGCGTCTTTGGCTTGACTCGGGCCAAGAGTCAAGCCAGCCATTTTGAAAGATGAAATTCGGTCGAAAGTGAAGGCAGATTTTTCTCGAAAATTTTGCTTGTGGGTCCATGCTGGTCGAGGGCTGAGGCGTACGAAAACAGGCACCACTGGATTATTTTTGCAGTGAGACAGACAGATTGACCTACCTAAATTCAGACAAATGGATGGACAGATAGAGGGACTGACAGATTAACAGAAAGTTCCCATTGGGAAATAAAGGGTCTTCATTACAAGTCACTTTCAAATGGCACTTGTAATGCATATGAATACCACCTGGGATTTGAACCGCAGGTTGGAAACCTCTGGCTGGACAATGGAGCTCAGAAAAAGCATATCAGGCCTTTTTTATTATTATGTTTGTATTTTGATAAAAGATGCAGATGTTTTTTTTTGTCTGCATAATGCAGCTTGGCCAACAGGACCAAACCGACTTCAATGTAATAATACAACAATAAAAACAGAAATGTGGCCCCTTTTTTTTTTACTACTGCAGTTTATTATCACTCGGTTGTTTGCATAGCACTGTCCTTTATTCACCCACTCAGTGATAACATCCACTAACAAGGAGACACTTGAATCCTGAGTACTTCCATAGAAAATAATACCATCTCCTATTATCTCTACTGCCATAACAAAATACTGCTGTTTGTTAATACTGATAGAAGATTGACAATATTTATAGGCATGCACGTAAAAACAAACCAACAGACGTCCTTAATGTGTATATTTACAGAGGAAATAAAAGTGTTGCGGTGGAATGTTATTCACAGGGCTACACCATACAGACAGGGAGGAGGAAGCTGACAGACCACTCCAAGATTTTCTCTTACATTGTGGTTATTTGACAGGTTTTACCTAAAAATATTACCAAATAAATCAGAGGACCCCTGTGAAGACAGGAGAGGACGGTGTCCGCTCCAAAACTCTATGTCTGTAATAACTCTGTTAAAAAAAATCCTCCTGTCTCGCGCATTGAGAAAAATTATAAAATACATACAGGATACAAAGGTGAAAAATATAGAGTATTAAAAAAATACTATTTACGTTTTTTGTTTTTGTGTCAAGTTTCTATATACACTTCAGGCAATTAAGGATTGACGACGACCGTCTTCATCACGGAGTGAGGAGAGACTTAAAGAGCACAGCGGCAGAGAGAGGAAGTGTCGCCTTAGTTTGTATTCAGCATGTTCCTGTGGCGCGGTGCATTATGGGTCACCATCAGGGGGAGGAGGCTGGCACAGCTTGTACAACCTGATGGCAGAAAAACACAAGGAAATGGGATTTATTCAATTACATAATGGAAATGAAACGCTGTGATTAAGGGTGGGAGAAATAGTTGATTTTGACGTGGAAATGGTACCAAAAATGTGTCATACCAATTAAAACATTTTCTTCAATATTTATTTCCTCAAAAACAACTTAGCAATATTTTTTATCAACAATGGGAGGATGGGGGCGCTGTAGAGAAAGTTTCAGAACCAATGATTCAAGGTGAGAATTATTAGTTATAACTGTGTTTTGGGAAAACCAATTAGTGCTAAGACATAGGCAACCAATCACAGACCATAAGCCTGGGGTATTTGGACTAGAATGAGGAAAAATAGACTCTTCTCTTGGACCATTCATACAAATTTATAGCACCCCCTGAGGACAGGGATGGACTAACATGCTGTATGTAGAAGAAAAAGCACAACATTTTCAGCTTTATAAATGTAATACGCATTGAATTGTATTATTATTATTTTACCGTGTTTTTCATTCTTATTTCGTCTCACCCTCTCACTACCACATCGATGAGCTGTACTGTGGTCGGACTCAAACATGCTCTGCTCTCCCTTCAAAATGGGACAATTATGACTATGCCTGGTGCTGGGAGCACAGCAGTTCTTACTCTGGAACCGTGATGTCTTAACACTAATCATTCTGCGCCTTAATTGTATTTGTCAATTTCACTAAGAGGTTCAAAAGGTTCTGCCTGTCACACAAAAGTCTATATGTCACAGCCAAATGGCAGTGGCACTCTTCTTCGTCTGCCTTCTGCAGCTGCAGGGAGCTCCTTTTTAAAGAAGCCATTTGGCTTCACTCCTGCAGAGGGAAGTACAGTAGACACAGTGAACTGCTGGTGCACAACGCGAGCAACAAGCACGAGGAATCCAAAAAAATACATTTTTGCTGAGTGTTGTGTTTCTGCATTGGCATGTCCCAATAGTTGGATGCCAGCCTTGGTCTTATTACTGTCATTTGCCACATAACGGAGTGCTTAAGTGTATTCACTCATTTGTGGTGCATTCAGGTGAAATCTGAAATTCAAAAGACGGTGTCTGCCTTTTTTTGTGGAGTGATTTAAGCAAGTTATTAATTATTCTTCTGCTTTTTTTTAAAGTTTCTGCTTTTTAAATCAACAAAAATGTAAAGAGGTAAAAATCCCATGACGATGGGGTTTTATTGTTTCTGTTCTTAATGGAATGAACTCAATAACTGGACTAAAGATGTAGCTGTAGATGCTGTGCAACGTTTTTTTTCCAAGGTGGCTTCCATCTGCTGCTTATAGCGTACACGTGAATCTCAGGGGTTGTCAGTCCACAGCTCAGTGCTCTTGTGTTCACAATGTTGGATCTAATGGTTTGGTGCGATTGGACTGCACACACTACACAACCATACACAACAGCCTCCCACTACCAGCTTCTTCTTCTTCCTCCTTGTCTTTATTTACAGTGTGAGCAATCCCGTTAAACCCGACCATCGAAAGGGCACGTGGCACGAAAAGATGTTCGGAAGAGGAGGAGCTCAGTGATTGAGTGGCCGTGATGACATTTAGAAGGCTAGATATGGTATTTTATGGGGAGTCAGTGAAGGTGCTAATGGACAGGGGCGCAGTCATGGTGGGTCAGGGTGTTGTTGATGATATGGGTGCCTGCATTTTGGGCCAGTTGGATTTTTTGGAGATTGTTTTTAGAGAGTTGTAACAGGAGAGAGTGGCAGTAGTCAAGACGGGAGGTAATGAGGCTGTGGATAAGGTTGGTGGTTGTGTTGGAGGTGTGAGAGGGGCGGAGTCTGTTTATGTTGAGGGGATGGAAAAATGCCGTCCAGGTAGTGTTATTAATGTGCAACTGAAAAGATGACGCCAAGGCTCTTGACCTGAGGGGAGGGAGAGACTGAGGGTCTGTCAATGATTGGAGAAAAGCTATTAACTTTGGATTGGGTGGAGTTAGTGCCGTGGATTTTAGTTTTATTGCAGTTTAGTTATGAGGAAATTTGCGGTTGACCAGGTTTTCATTTCAGAGATGCAAGAGGTGAGAGAGAGGGGTGGGACTATGATGCTAGGTTTGCAGGAGAGGTGGAGCTGGGTGTCATCTGCAAAGCAGTAAATGGTAGATGAAAAAGAGAAGAGGCCCCAGGGCGGATCCCTGGGGCACACCTGTAGCTAATTTATCATCTCCACTACAGATCGTTTTCCTCCAGATAACATTGCCTGTGTGTGGTTTAGCATTAAGGGCCTATTTGAAATGTAAAGTGCGCTAGTGCTCTAACTTCACAGGCCGACATTTCCTCCCACTGACAGGATGAGCGCAGTCTCACCTGGGGACAGACGACGGTGTGCGATCCCTCACTCCCAGATTCTTGGCAGAATTCTGAACTCTTGCTCCCTGCAAGACAAACACAGATCAACAATTGAAGGCAACGTGGACCTGCAGCTATTATAAACAAACGCTGGACATGGATCCAGCCACAGAGAGGAGTTTTACACATCGCTGGAATACTCTAACAGCTACACAGGTCACTGAATCCCCTCATACATTATTTATTCCATCAATTCAGTACAGAGGGGATTTTAACAATGGTGCTATAATAGTAACAGTTATAATGTGCGTAGCATGTGTGTTTTTATTACTGATCTGGTAAAAAAAACTGTGTGAGAATTTTATTTTTGGGACACAATGGGGATGTATAGTGGGTGGCAGTGATGCACCATGTGTATATTGCGATATATGCAGTACAGGGTTAAAAGAACATCTTACAATAAATTAATAATAATAAAGAATAGGGCTGTACAAAAATAACCCAGCCACTAGGGAGCACAAGCCAGTGCTTTTTCAGTGCCGGTCCCAAGCCTGGATAAATGGTGAGGATTGTGTCAGGAAGGGCATCCGACGTAAAACTTTGGCCAAATCAAAGATGCAAGACAACAAAAAGATTTCCATAGCGGCCGGGGTTAACGGCCCGGGTTAAAAATAACCGCCAACAATGCTGTTAACCTACAGGGTACTGTTGGAATTTGGACTACTGTTGGTCGAAGACAAAGAAGAACAGGAGGGCGATTGATTGAGACAAATAGGGAAAAGAGGAAGGTTAGAAGTGTTGGTCTGAAGGTGGGAATGTAGGTACAATGACAGGACAAGGTGGAGAGCTAGCTGACATGATGGAGAGAAGAAGAGTGGATGTGTTGTGTGTGCAAGAGACCAGGTGGAGTGATGTTGAATGTTGTCAGAGGTTATGCTCCACAGGTAGGCTGTGAGTTAGCAGAGAAGGAAAAGTTTTGGAATGAGCTGGATTTGGTTGTAGAGAGCATCCCCAGGGGAGAGAGAGTGGTGATTTCTAGGAAGGTGCTAGGTGTGTCCTCTGGACAGAGAAAGGAGAACAAAGAGACCTGATGGTGGAATGATGAGGTTTAGGAGAGTGTCCAGAGGAAGAGATTAGCAAAGAATAGGATGATGTTCGAACCAAAGAGAATAGACTGGAAAAAAGGGATAAGACAAGGGAGGTGAAGAGGGAAGTGACCAAGGCCAAACAAAAGGCATATGATGAGTTGTATGAGACCTTAGACACTAAGGAAGGAGAAAAAGAATTATACAGATTGGCAAGGCAGAGAAACCAATCTGGGAAGGATGTGCAGCAGGTGAGATTAATTAAGGACAGAGATGGAAATGTCATCACCTGTGAGGAAGGTGTGCTGGTAAGATGGAGGGAGTACTTTGAGGAGTTGTTAAATGGGGAAAATGTATACATGTATGTATACAGAGTACATGTGTCTGAATGAAATGAGGTTACAAGGAGCAGAGGTGGTGAAGGTGGAGGAGTTCAGATACTCAGGTTCAACTTTTCAGAGTAGTGAAGACTGTTGAAGAGAGGTGACAAATAGAGTACAGTCAGGATGGAACAACTGGAGAAAGGTCTCTGGAGTGATAGGGAGAAGACAGGAGTCAGCTAAGGTGAAGGGAAAGGTTTACAGGACAGTGGTGAGACCAGCCATGATGGATGGGTTAGAGACACTAGGAATAGGTAGAAGACAGGAGGCAGAGGTGGAGGTGACAGAGTTAAAGATCCTGAGGTTATCTTTAGGAGAGACAAGGATGGACAGGATCAGGAATGAGGTGATCATGGGGACAACACAGACAAGAAGGTTTGGAGAAAAAGCTAGAGAAGACAGATAGAGATGGTTTGGACATGTTCAGAGGAGGGACAGTGGATACATTGGTTGAAGAATGATGGAGCTACCAGGTAGGAGACAAAGAGGAGATTGATGGATGCAGTGAGAAGAGGACATGGAGGTAGTTGGAGTTAGAGTTGAGAATACAGAGGACAGGGGGAGATGGAAATTGTTGACTCGCTGTGGCAACCCCTGACAAAAGGGATGAGCCAAAAGGAGAAGAAGAAGCGACGTACAAAAATGTGGTCAGCAATATTATTGCCTTGATTTCAATGAAATCCTTAATTGTTTTTCTCTGATAATGAAATGTCATAAAACAATAAAACAGAATTTGCTGGAATTGAGCCTAAGGTCCTTAAGTGTTTGGACAATATCAGCTAAAATTTAATGTGGGACATCTCATACGAAGACCCAAAACAACATAATATCTTCCTAAAAAACTTGATACCACTGTGAGAGGACAGAAGCATAGAGAGGTTTGTAAGTCGACATTTGTGTCGTCTCGCCTGGCTGATTGTGTTCGGTCAGGTCTGTTAGTGTCTCAGTGGATACTGAGGTTGAGGGGAGTAGGGCGGTAAACACCTGCTCTCATGCTTGACTTTCTCTCTGTGATGCAGACAGGTAGAAGACCCTCTTAGATCTACAGCCATGAGGTCAAGAGCATCTAGATCCCTGGGCTGAGAGCTGAGAGTCTGATCGCCATTTCAGCTCTGGCATCTGCAATCACTGCTTTGCTCACTGATGCTTTTAGAGTCCAGAGGGTGGGATAATATCAGGGATTGTTTTGAGAAATGTCGGAGACGTTTCTGGTGTCTCTGCAGGACATGGTGTTGGGAGGAGATTAGAAGAATCACAGACACCAAATAAAATGTTACATTTAATATAAGTCTGGAACCTAAGGAAAAAGGAAATATTGTTGCAGTTTAATTTGGAAAAACAAACGGATGCTTCTAAGAAATATGTCTTACACCCAGTGACATGATGAAGACATTAGTATTCAACTGTAGTGACCCACAAGATGACATCACCCTGTTAGATAAGTGACAATATGTTCTTCTGGCAGTTTCCATTAGCTGTCACCATCAGGTATAATCTCTGCCTCCTCTGCTGCTCCACCCGCCGTCTTCATGTCTTCCTTTACAAATGACGATAATACTTCTCACCTATCATCACCAATCAGGACACATGATCAGACTGTTTGACACATCTTCTGTCTCTAAGTCACGCGGTCCTTTGACTTGTGTGTATGTACATCTGATCATGTCCACCTTGTCCCTCATCACTCTGACCAGTCCATTAACACCGTCTCACTGATAGACAACCAACGCCTGGTTAGCTTTTCTTTTTTTGTTCTTTCAGTTCTACTGTGGTATTTAAAGATGTTATTTCCTGATCCGTCCTTTCTGTCCAATCTAATGAAATCACAAAGTGTCATTTAACAATGCAGTCACATGCCCGGGTCGGGTGGGGGCTCCATTTTTCCTAAGACACTGACACAGATTAATGAAGCCAGGGTGGAGCTCTGAAATATATGACAGCACATTAGGCTTTCCATCTCCAAGGCATCATCAATTTTAGTTTAATCCATCCCATAATCATTACTATATCCAGACTGAAACAAATTTGGGTCCATTTTTGGAGAACAGCAGACAGTGAGTAGAAAATATACAAATTAATAACGGGGTTTGAGTCCAATTGATGGCCTGGTATGACTGCAGGGTCAGGTGTCTTCTTTCTTCTTCTTCTTTCGGCTTATCCTGTTTTTCAGGGGATGCGTCAGCAAGTCCACAATTTCCATCCCCCCCTGTCCTCTGCATCCTCAACTCCAACTCCAACCACCTCCATGTCCTCCCTTACCACATCCATAAATCTTCTCTTTGGCCTTCCTCTTCGTCTCTTACCTGATAGCTCCATGTCTAGCATTCTTCTCCCAATATAACCACTGTCCCTCCTATGAACATGTCCAAACCATATTAATCCGGCTTCTCTAACTTTTTCTCCAAACCTTCCTGTCTGTGTTGTCCCCCTGATCACCTTGTTCCTGATCCTGTCCATCCTTGTCACCCCCAAAGAGAATCTCAGCATCTTTAACTCTGCCCCGTTTTTCAGGGGTTGCCACAGCGGGTCAACAACTTCCATCTCAACCTGTCCTCCACATCCTCAACTCCAACTCCAACCACCTCCATGTCCAAAAATTCCACTTTTTGGCCTTCCTCTTCGTCTCCTACCTGGTAACTCCATGTCCAGCATTCTTCTCCCAATATAACCACTGTCCCTCCTCTGAACATGTCCAAACCATCTCAATCTGGCTTCTCTAGCTTTTTCTCCAAACCTTCCTGTCTGTGTTGTCACCCTGACCACCTCGTTCCTGATCCTGTCCATCCTTGTCTCTTCATTCATTCTAGGGTATCACCTGGGACAGACCTGGGCTAATGTGAAATAATTGTAACTTGACTGCCATTTCTCCAAGTCAAATTATTCAGCAGAAAAAAGTTCACCTCAAACAGTGAGTGATATTCTAATAACATCAGAAGAACACTAACATCTTAATGTTATACGTCTCCAAAATCAGGTCTCTACAAATGCTCTTACTAGTTTAATCTTTATTTACTGTTGAATAACATGAAACGCATCTTTGGAGAGAAGCGTCATTACATATGAAGACACATGCAGCGGAGTGAAGGTCAAACTCCACAGTGTCATAATGCTGGCCAACAGCCCAGTTCTCTGTGCCAATACCTGCCGCAGTAGCATGAAGGCAAAATAAAATAACTGAAGGTCTGATGGATATCTGAGACGTCAGCTGGGTCATGGGATTCTGTCACTAGACCTCGAACAGATCCACAGTCGAGGGAAAATAGAACCCCACTTCCCCTTTTGGTTGAATGAGCTGTCGGAAGAGTGTAACTAAAAAGATTAAAATCAGAGCAGAAATGGGAGGAGAGAGAAGTGGAAAGGATTCTATTACATCGCTCAGAGCTGAGACGTTCATGGTTATGGACGACGTCAAATGGAGATACACTTGAAAGACCCTGAAGTTGCATCGTTATAGTGCATGATAGGAGCTAAGTTTGAACTAAAACCTGGAGTCCACCTCATCTGAGCATTGGCCATAATCTAGGGATGTTATTGGCCCAATACTTGTATAAGGATATCAGTTGTGTATTTTTTTTCACCGATGATAAAAATCTGATAAATTTGCTGGAATCACACGTAGGTTTCTTAAATGTTTATCTCAGTTTGGGGGAAAACAAAGGCGTATATCAGTATTGGTCGATATGGATATCAGAAAATTGAGTGTTTGGACAAAATCGGCAAAGTCAGATTTAGGCTAAAATTACTATCAGTGTTGTTATACAACAGTGTCTGTAAAGGTTCTCAGTCATCCTGGTCATTAAATCCAAAAATAGTAACTTTGAAGGCAACGGGACAGACTAGGTTTCTTAAAGACGTAGTACATCTGATCGAAGAGGCTTCTTCTTGGTTCAGTTCTGACCACTGCAGTAGTCAGTAGTAGAACTGAACCAACCCCGGGTCAAAGGAAAGGCTAAGGCCATTTGTTAATAGGATGCAGAAAACAAATGATTTCATCTAATTTTGAGTAATGTTTCATTTTGGTAAAGTACTTAAAAGTAACAGTAATCTTCCTATGATTCCAACTTAGGCTTGCTTCGGCCAATAACGTGCAATGCGTTATCGCTAAATATAACCTGCTTAGCTAGCAAAATTAACAAAACATCTTTGGGGAATTTCTTAGGGTTAAAGAGCGAGTAAGAAGAAAAAAGAGAATGTCTTCAAGAAAAGGAAAGCTGACACTTCCAAACGTCCTACTGAAATATGGATTGGAACAAATGCCGCAAGAAGACTTTCTAACGTGGCAGCGCAGCCACGTTAATAGCTTCACCACTTGGAGACGAACCATTCAGCATCAAAGACCATTACAGGTTCATTAGGTCACTGCTAATAAAGTTGCACAGTAGCTTAAAATGTATTATTATATTTAGAAAATACTCATTTTTATTACTGCTGTGTCATTGTCTTTAGTTGTCTGTCACAAGACAAGACCAGCTGATGGCAAAAAGTGTCAGATTTTTAACTGATCTGCAAAACAAAAAGGTTGGACACTGATGGTCTGCTATGCACCATGACTGGAGGTCAAATGAATAGTGAGCAGAACGTACCTGCTTCCTCATGACGTCAGTGGACTGCATGATGCAGCGGGGAGGCAGGCCATGATTCCGGGCGAGAAGGATGACCTGCTCCAATGTCACACTCAGGGTGCAGCTGGAGGCCAGAGAAGAAGAACAGAGTCAAGATCACGTTAACCCTTAGCCTCTGAATATGGTCAGTATAATTATAGGATGGAAGGACGTATGGAGGAGTTAAAATACCAGAAACTTTTCTTCTCACCATCATGAACAAACCAGAGGAAAACTGATGTGTGTTTCTCTGTTTGACTGAAACAAAACCCCAGGCTCCACTGCTGCTTCTGAGATACTTAAGACTATAATTAATTGGCAGAGAAACCTGCTGCGATTTAGCACTATTATTCAGGCGATGACAAATGCTTTGATATAAGTGGTAATAAACATGAATCAAAGTCACTCAGTATTAAGAGGATTTTTTTTTACCAAAAAAACGTTTTAGCTGACCTCAATTACTGCAGTCATTTGTTTTTAATTCCACTACGTGATATGTAGTGTAGATACATATCTCGGAAACGGAGTTCGGTCAATAATAAGAATGCATCGGCCATCAGTCCACAAGCTATAACTAGTCCAAACTCTACTTGGCACGCCTTAGATGAACTAGCCCAGACACAGCTTTGCATTGCTTTAATATAACAAAAAGAAAATGAAAGAAAGAAAAGGAAAGCAAACTCCTCGTCATGGTAATTGACGAGTAGTTTGATTGCACACAACGAAATGTCACCTCTGTATTTAAAGTGAGCACCACGGGAGCAGTGAGTGGGGGACGCTCAGTGGACCTCAGTTGTAACCTGGCAGTTAGACCCCAGTCCGGTTCCTTAACCACTGGGCCACCACTGCCCCAACAATGCTTTGTAAACCATGTAAACCAAAAGATATCATAGAAAAAAAACCTAGAAACACTTTGGACTGATGATGAGCTGGACAGACACAGCAATAAAGCTGCAAACTAGCTATATGTTATAAGTTAAGTTAAATCTGCTGATTTGCTAATACTACAAGAAGACATCATAGAGAGTGAGTGTCTATGCTCCATGGAAACATCTTCAATCTTCACTCACTGACCTTGTTCCATCACAGAAGGACAGTTAGAGCAGCATATGGAGACGGGGACAAGCATCAATTAGAGCTCAATGCTTGTTAGCATCTTCATGCTTGTCATTAAATTCAGGCCTACCACATCAAATCATTAATGAGTTCTTTCCATTTCTCACCAAAGCACATACAAACATCACAGAAGTCCACTGGAGTGTCCACATCTGGTTTCTAACATCTCTCTGCCTGAGGATTTACTGCTGGTTAAAAACACTCATATCTGTTTTTCAGGGCAAGAGAGGAAGGAAAAAGGACGAGTGGATGATGTTCCGTCTGTGCTGAGAAGGTGAGGTAGGTTAAAATCAATGTGTTAACCACTAGTTACAGACTAAGACTTTTCTCTAATATTAACCATCATTAATACTCACTGACTGAGTTTTTTTTACTGCAAATTAAACTGTTCAAAGTTTCTACCGAGCAATTCAGAGACGGCAGTGAAACTCCCTCGCTCACTGTATAGATTCACTCATCGACTTTAGTGAATTAGGGAAAGGAAAGAAGGTTTCCATGTGGGACACTGTGATGCCAGCAGACATTAGATTGAGCAAAGCAGATTAGGTTTCAAACACTCCCTCGTGGTGCGGCTGCTCAACAAACATGATGCAATAAAAGTCATGAACTCAACAATCATCACAGATCCTGTATGCACCACACTGTAGCTCTGTGTGGACAACTGACAGACCAGTCCTTTAACAGACCTTGAACAGTCCAGAGATGGAGAATACACAATATAAAGCAAACTCACTGAATGGTTTCACTTGGAGGGAAAAGCTCAGTGTAGCTTGAAAGATAGATAGACAGACTGACTGACAGACAGACAGATAAATAGACAGAGAGACAGATATATGGTTAGATGGACAGAGAAATAGACCAACAGATGGATGGAAAGACAAATCAGCAGACAGACAGACGGACAGGCAGACAGACAGGTAGGTTGGCAGGCAGGCAGGCAGACAGACAGACAGACAGACAGACAGATAGAATGATAAAAGGAGAGAGAGACAGATGAATAGATAAATAGACAGAGAGACAGATATACGGTTAGATGAACAGACAAATAGACCAATAGATGGATGGAAAGGCAGATCGGCAGACAGACAGACGGACAGACAGACATACCAACAGAGAGATAGACGGACAGACAGACAGACAGACAGACAGACAGGAAGACATACAGACAGGCAGGCAGACAGACAGACAGATAGACAGACAGACAGACAGATAGACAGATAGATAGATAGATAGATCAAATGACAAAAGGAGAGACAGACAAATGGGGAGATATATAAATAGACAGAGAGACAGATATACGGTTGGCTGGACAGGCAAAAGGACCAACAGTCCAACATAGATAGAAAGACAGTTCGACAGACGGACAGACAGATGGATAGACAGACAGAGAGATGGATAGATAAGACAGACAAACTGATAGTTAACCAAACAGACAAACAGACAGATAGAAAAGCAGACAGGCAGACAGACAGATCTTTATATCTGTCTACAGATACATACATAACATAATACATTTTTGTCACTATCATAGTTTCTGTCCTGTTTTTTTAATGTAGATGAACACAAGTTTGACCAGAAAGATTTCAGACGTTTATAATTCCCTTTTCTCAGGTCTTTAGACTGCTGCAGTAGTGAACGACAGGTTCCTGAAGGGATTGATTTAAGTCAGAAAAAAAAAAATCTAAACCATCTACACTTTTCTGTAATGCAGTAGGTTCAGCATTATTTTATATTCCCATAATTTTTTATTACTTAACAATAAAACAGGTCGAAACTAAAGACATAAAATCAAACATGAATGGAAAAAAACACAAATGAAAAATGAACAAATTCAGATAAAAATACTAGATAAACAGTCCCTGTCACTTGGTATGACAGGCTGCACTTTAGTCTGCCAGTCTGGGTGAGTTGTGGCTGATGGTGTGTATGACTGTAAAGGCACACGAGCTGTGTGTTAATAAAGGAGCAGCAGTCGGTGGACAGACAGCAACCTTGTATCAGATCAGAGGCAACTGGGCTGCTTCATCCGCAGCATTTTGTCTCACTATCAGTCACTTCCAGAGGCATATGTGAACAGATACGTGTGTTAGACAGGCGCGAGGGCATGGACCAGAGACAGGAGACGAGGAAAGTTAAAGAGTTTTTTTTTTAATGAGAGGCTCAGAGCAAAGGGAGAGCAGGTGAAGAAGAAGTGCAGACAGGACGGGAGATGAAGAGTGGGACCAGGGATCAGCGGTGACAAACGATCAGGATATTTCCGTCCCTAGACATTGATGAATAGCAGGTCTAGCTGCGGGTGAAATGGGCGGCCATATATAGACTTGAGTGAAGAGCAAATGAACTGTCTTCCTTGGTCTTGTTCAGTGCTGTGTCTGTTTGAAAAGTTCTTAATCTGGTCTGGAAACAATGGAATCTATTAGGGGGAATATGCTGCTGTTAATTAAGGACGCAGATACGAGCATTAAAATATAATCCCCCAGAGCAGGAGAGCTGGGCTGAGGAGATTTAATCAGATCGGTCAGGAGACAAGGCAGAAAGGAAGAGACCCCTGGAGGAGCAGTGGGGAAAATTGTAAAATCTGAGAAGCGTGTCAGCGTCAGAGATATACAGAGAGAGAAACACCGCAGAGAGTTGTCACAGGAAGAAAGAATGAGGAGCGGGAAGTACAATCACATACGCACACACTCACCGATGAACGCCGCTGTTGCACATGACAATGTGTGTGGCACCCAGGCGTGAGCAGAGCTCAGAGGCCACGGTGAGCAGACCCACTCCCGACGCCCCACAGGCCGTGTTCTGACAGGCCGCCGTGCGCCGACAACTGATGAAGCTCTCCATGAGGCGGTAGAGCTCCTCCAGAGCATTGAGAGGACGCATCAGCTGAACAGAGCAAGAGAAGTATGGATGTCATTACAAGACACAGGAAAAGTGAGAACAACTGTACAGGAAATAGATCAAATGTATTGGTTATATACAATGGGGCTTCTCTAAACACTAAGCTACTCTAAACCCAAGTTTTCCAAACTTTGCTGTAACAAAAAATGGATGGAACATCAAAATATAATCAGAGTCAGCTAAGGTGAAGGGAAAGGTTAACAGGAGGGTTGTGGGACCAGCCATGATGGATGGATTAGAGACACTAGGAATAGGTCGAAGAAGAAGAGACAGAGCTGCAGGTGGAGGAGTTAAAGATGCTGAGGTTCTCTTTAGGAGAGACAAGGATGGACAGGATCAGGGATCAGGTGATTAGAGGGACAACACAGACAGGAAGGTTTGGAGAAAAGCTAGAGAAGACAGATTGAGATGGTTTGGACATGTTCAGAGGAGGGAGAGTGGATACATCGGTAGAAGAATGATCCTAGAGATGGAGCTACCAGGTAGGAGACAAAGAGGAGATTGATGGATGCAGTGAGGGAGGACAAGGAGGTAGTTGGAGTCAGAGTAGAAGATACAGAGGACAGGATACAGAGGACAGGAGGAGATGGAAAATGTTGACTCGCTCTGACAACCCCTGAAAAAGGGACAAGCCGAAATGAAGAAGAGGAAGACGTGGATGGACATATATCTCTATATAGATATTTTTTCATATATGTATACATGTATACACACACACACTCATATATATATAATATTATAACTGTACAAGAAGTTGATGGAATGATGGAATACAGCCTTAAATTATTACAGTGTTCTATATGCATACACACACACAGTATTGTGACGAAAATGTACAGTATCCACTTATACATACATATATCACCTATATATTTGTGCATTTGTATATATTTCTATATTATAAATAAGGTAAAACAGAGCTAAAGGAAAGAGCTCCAGCCTTCATTTGTATATCAAACAGTTTAACTTCCATTCTCTGCTGTGCTGTCGTCAGAAGTTGTTTTTTTTCTAAATTGTGATCTTATTCCTCGGAGCCCGTTGCCTGCCTAAACGGAGAATAGCTATAATCTCATTCAGTCATCTCCCCTGCAGATGTTCTATTTGTAAACACTTCCACATTACGGCCTAATGAGATCTGATTGGCTTCTTTAGTGTTTTTCCATGATGTCATGGAGCGGGGGGTTTGTGGGGGGTGGTGTGTTGCTGCTCCTACCTTATCTATGAGGGCAGCTTTGGGCGCAGAGCTGGGTGGCATGTTGGACTGATCCAGGTAGAAAGCCCTGCGGGAGGAGGAACAGTGTCAGATACGGAGGGACTCTTGACAGGATAATTGCGGTGCAGCAGGAGTCACGGCACCACCTGGTGTGCTGGGGAAGCGACACACTGCTGGAGAAGATATTTTAAAAACTTTCACACAGTTTTATTTATAATGAGTACCCAGTGCTTTACACAAAAAATGTGGCATTTTGAATATGTGCCATGAGGTCATCAGTCTTTTAGGGAAAAGTGGGGCAGTGGCTCATTCCAGAGCTGCAGTGTGTGACCATTAATCAGCAGAGTAGGCTGGAGAAAGAAAAAAATCACAGCATATCCTGGGCATCACACCAAAAACGCTCCTCTCTTATTAATTAATGACTTAATCAACGCGTTCATTCAGTCAATCAGACACTGCTACTCTTCCCCACCACTGGGGGAAGCATTGTGCTGGTGTCCTGATGAAGGCAGAAGTATGTGTGTTTGCAGCTATGGCTCCATACGAAGTGGAAGAGCTGCTGGTGCAAACTCAGCAGTCTGTGACTCCATCACGTCCAAGTAATCCAGCAGAGAGCCAAAAATAGAGACACTACGCCATATTAAAACACCACGTTTCTGCGAGATGTCGTCATAATGCAGCAGAGTCTCCTCCTACAGGACAAATAACTGTGGCCACAACAATGGGGACAAGGTCTCTGGAGAGGGTAAATGTTGCAGAAACAAAAGACTGTTCGAGAAGGAAGGGGTTTCACAAAAAAATGTAAAGTATTTGGCGTTTCATTCAGCTCTTTAAGAGATTAAAAGTTGGGGGCTCTGTGATGAATCGGTCTGACACAAAATTAATGAAATTATTTGATAACAGCAGCACTAACAGATCCCTGAGTCAGGAGTTTATCTTGACTCAAAACAAGACTTTGCACAAATACAACAACTTTAGTAATGAGAAAATCTACTGGAAATATGAAGATAAATCACTCCAAAACCATAATATAACAAAACAAAAGGCTGATCTGCTCCATAGGAGGACTGTCTCCTGGATCCAGGACCCTGAGTTGGTAGGGCATTTATGTCCAAGCCATTAAACTTTAAATAATTTGCATACAAAATACTAAAAGATGCAGTTTCTGGTTAAATGTCCTTGTCCTGAGATCTGAAGTAGACAAGCCCCACCCTCTAATGACCAAACTTTCTTTGGTATAATACCAATAAAAATAAAGTTTGCTATTATTTGTCCTATTGTTGTCTCTGTAGCTGTGGAAAAAATGTTTTACCAGGATATTACAAAGAATTTATAAATGTGACCAATATGCAATATGAAATCCACCCTATTAGCATGATAGAAGAAGAAGAAAGTATTCCAAAATAATGTGTGAAACAAAGGTTTGTCCTCTCTCCTATTTTTTTAAATCTTACAACATAGTCAGCCTAGATTGAATGTCCCACTCTGCCTCATGCAGCCCAGTGTAAGTAAACCTGTCCTCTTGGGTGGCACTGGTGGTCCAGTGGTTGGGGAAACAGACTTGGGGTCCACAGGGCTAGCTCTGTGCCGGGCACTTCCCCTGCCCACATAACTTCCAATGGACGCACCTCCCAAAGGAAGACTGAAACAATAGTGCAGTGTGATTTGGGTGACAGTGGTGGAGAGTGCCGCCGCTGCTACCCAGTATCTGAGAAGAGATGAATCTGTGCATCTCCTCTACATCAGCAGTTACAGCTTGTTTCTACTCATGAGAGAAAGCTAACACTAGTACAGACTTACAACGCTGTTACTGTGAATAAATTGCATAAATAAATAATGTCGTAAAATTGTACTGTTGCTGTACTATCCGTTAGCTGTGCTGAGAGTTTATTACCAATTATTCATAAATGTGCAGCAGAAGGTTTACTTTTCAAGAATGGTGAAGCACAAATGTCCTCCAATTGTAGACTGATCCATCAGATATTTCAGGTGGTTTAAAAATCATAACAATCAACTCTTTAGCCTGCTAAAAATGGTTTAGTCGTCAGCAACTGGACTTCTTCTTGGAGTTGAAAGACGTTTCATTCCTCAACTGAGGAACTTCATCAGTTTCTGGTTGATGTCAGTGGGAACTCTAGTAGTTCTCCTCCTCTAGTCCACTCCCTTCACCACTGGACAAAGGTGTGAAGAGTTGTTTTGGTCTCCTCACCTTTTGAGACAGAAACTGCTCCTTATGTTAATGAGCAGTTTTCTTGTCCCATGTCCAGATGTGAATGGGAGTCGTTGTCACACCCGTCTAGAGAAGACTGGACAGTTGAACTTCCTAGGATGGAATCTCAAGGCAGAATTGTCTGTAGCAGACAACTGATGACACAGACCTTCACCTCTATTCAAGGTTGGTTATTCCAGGTGGGCATAGATGGGTTCCTTCACAACTGATGAAGTTCCTCAGTTGAGGAATGAAATGTCTTTCAACTCCAAGAAGAAGTCCAGCTGTTTACAACTAAACCCTTTTTGACATCAGGACCTGGATGCATGAGAATCCTCACAGACAAACTCTTTAGCCCTATTTTACAGTAGCAAAAAGCTGCAAAACAGCAAACCAACGGCTTCTGGAGTCAAAAGAAGCAGCAAAAGACACATTACACACACACACACACACAGCACAGTACTCCAAACATTCTGCAAAGTCACACTGCAGGAAAGCAGCAATAAAGGGCCAATGAGCTTTACCTCCTGTGGCTCGTTATTCTCACATAAACTGGTTTGTGTATAAATCACCTTTACAGCTCACCTCTGTCCCGTGAAACAGACAGGGTCCTTGTCAACCTGATACCTTGTCCAGTCAAAGGTTTCCCGGCGAAAACCAATCGCTGATCCCTGGCACCGAGTCGAACGACTGTGTGCAGAGTCTACTGAGAGGTTCACCAGGAGCTAACGGCTCATGTAATTGGTTCAAGATGGCCTTCTATACTTCAAAGGGACGCTAACAATAGAGCCGGAGATGCAGCGCACCGCGGCGCAGAGAGAGCACACCTCCTGAAGCACGCTCATAAAAAGCATGTTATGTATAATAATGGGCCAGACTGCAAAGGAGTCAGTAGAAGAGCTAACAGAGCAGCCATTTCTAAATGGTCGGCTTAATAAAGCTATAAATATTTGATTTCCTCAGCACTGAATACCTAATGTGTGTGTGAATGAGCAAATCCTGGTCAATGACTCAGATTATGGGGAGGCAGAAGAAATGAAGCACTGTAGTAATAAACAGAAAGATGATTCAAGGGATGAGAAAGCTGTTAAAAATGAAGAACATAATGATATTGAAATGCTGGTGTGTGTTGGTGTTGCAGGTCCTTGTTATCTCTCTGTCTGCTCTCTCCTCAGTCCTTTATCACACAGGCCTGTAATGGAATCTGTCCGGGACAAGTTGACTTATGCACCGACTCTGCTTGTTTGTTTATCCGTCTTATGCGAAACGTACGCGCAACTCTTCTCTCAGAGTCATGATACTCGCTAATCATCTCGCTTCTTTTTTTTTCTTCCACGGCAGCAGGCTCTAAAAATACAATCCACCGCAGCCGGAGGAACCGGGCTGCTTCTCCTGGAGGTCTGTAATGACTTAATAATAGGAGTCGGACAGATGTAGTGATGTGTGGTTTAAAGAGGAGGCGCTCTCCACTCCATCTTCTGAGGTGATGTTGTTTTCTCGTACACCGTGCACCTGAGAAACATTTATAATGGATGACAAATGAACCTTTAAGGCCCACACACAGTGTGCAAACAAATGTGGCGTTGAGAGCGAGCCGCACACGCACTCTGAATCCACCGGGTGTCTCCTGTTTCTCCACCCTTCTGCCCTAGTCTGGAGTTTTACACCTCAGTGCTCCTTAAGGCCCAAAGGCAAACACACAGAAAATCAGCCCCATGATTGAGTGAGTTCACATTGTTACCTCATATAAAGTAACAGCTCCAATCCTGGCTAGGACCAACACTGTACCTACAGGTGGTCCAACAGAAGGTTTTCACCCCAGAGACTTGTCTCTTTTTCAGCTTGAATAAAATTCTGTCTGGAATCCAAAAAGTATTGGTAAGGAAAATGAGTCCATTCAATGATGCAGTCGCACCAAACTGGTCCTTTCATCAATCCATTCATCTGCGTCCGTTAATTCATCCCCTCATTGTTTTCCAAAGACTGGGTCATGCCAGTCGCAAGAGATTTATTTTGGTTCGTCTCGCATAATGTTTCCTAGTTCACGGTCGTTTTTGGTAGTTCATTTAGTGTTTAAAAGCAGAGCAAAGCTGGAAATTCAATGTGTGATTTTTTTTTTCCAATCTCAGCATTCATCTGCTGCTCACACTGTACAAGTGAATCTTATAAGTGATCAGTTCACAGCTCAGGATTTTTGTGCTTAAACTGTACGAACCAATGGACAACGGCTATACGATGTCCAGAACTACTTTGGATATAAGCGTCTGCCAAATGTATTGGAATGTAATGTACTTAAATCTGGATGAGGAAGGAGAAGAAAAAGAAGAAGAAGCAGGTAGTGGGAGATGCACTGTTGCTCACAGTTTCCTTCTGAGACACGATGAGAATAATGCTCAACAAACAAAAACTCATTTCCCTGACAAGTGTTCCATTCCATGCACATACATGGAAAAGAAATGGTAAGAAGTTTGGCCAAGATAATGTAGTTGACTGGTTAAAATGCTGGGTGAATGGGCAGGATTTCAAACATTTTCACACAATTGATCGGGTGGCTCAATATTAGTTGTTTAGACCAGTGCTTCCCAATCTTTTTTCGGGTAGCAAGAACTACTGCTCCACCTTTTTTGTTTGACAGACAAGCTTCTGTACCTGCTCACTGAGGCAAAACTATCAGTCTTCTTTTGACTGTGCCATTAAGGTCACACCTGAAACCTTTTCATTTCAATTATACGTACAATCAATTTTAATATAGACAGAACTTTTTTTAATACTTTTCCTTGTGAGAGACTCAAGGAACTACTAAGATTATTGAGGACATCATACAGCAATTGATGACCTAAGACAAAGAATTCCGCAGATGCCTTTTATTTAAACTTGTCCATTAAGGACAACAGGGAAAGCCGTGAATTGTATGTAATAACTCTGTTGATTTGTGTTGTTGTTGTTTTTCTAGTGATGTCTTTGTCACGTCATCCATCGTCTCTTGATTCGTCCTGTGTTGCAGAGGTGTCCTTGGAAGATTTACGCAAAAATACTTGTCAAAATGTCTCGTGTCAAATGCCGCCATCAAGGTGCATGATGCAAGCCTGCTTCTGAGCGCAGAGAAATTGTACCCCAGTGTGTTGTGCTGCTTGGCAATTTACAATTTTAGGTAAAGAATGTCTTCAATGGCATGATCTTAACTCCACGTGCCATAGTTTCATCTATAACCAAGAGTCAATCCATAAATCCAGCATAAAACAGAAGTGGCTGCTGTGTTGAAACATTAACTCTGACCTGCAGCAAACAGTAAACATTTGTTTTAACACTGCAGTGCAATGACTTGTGACAGACAGAAACAAATGACTCCTCAGGGCCACAGTACGTCGGTAGTGTAAGTCTAGACAAGCAAGAAATAACAAAAGTGTTAGAGTAAAACAATATCAGCTTCTCGTGCTACACTGAAGGATGTACCATCATGTTACTGATTTGTTTTCGGCTGCAGCACAGTCTCTCAAATAAAGTTGATATTTAATGTCCAAAAGAATCCTTAGTAGTAACAGAGAATCTTCTAGTCCAGTGTCCCCCAACCTTTTTTTGCACTAAAGACCGGTTAAATGTCTCGTACTATTTTCACAGACCGGTCGTTGAGTTGTGGCAGATAAATAACCCTTAATAAAATTAAATTTCTGCTGTTCTGAAATATTTTTCTACCAATAAAATCTTCCTACCTGAGAACAAGGATTTCCCAAGTGCACACAATCTATAACTTTCTGCTACCAGACTGGTATAAAAAGTTAGAATCTTGTATCAATGACTCTACATTATTTTGAGTTTATTGTTGTTGTCTTCACTGAGAAAATATTTCCTAATCAAATATAGTTGCATTATTGATGATGGAATCCTAGCCTTTCTATTGGTCAGTTCTTTTGTTGATATGGGTATGGATCAAGTGGAAGTAATAGCCAGATGGGACCAAAAGGAAACATTATTTCTCCTTATTCACCCACGGACTGGTACTGGTCCCCGGCCCAGTGGTTGGGGACCACTGTTCTAGATGTTGCTGAGGAATAAAACAAATAGGTGGCCTCCTGCAGTTACAGTACATGGACGGAAATTAAATTTTTTTCTTCATCGGATTGCTTCCCAGTCAGTTTCTTCTTCGTGAATAATTGATTACTTGATCGAAGAATTGATTGCAAGGAGGAGTACTTGACCGATCTTTGAATGCTGTGACTCCTCACTGATAGAACTCCTAGATCCACCACTGGGTGAAACCACATTCAAAAGAAAGCTCGACACAAATGCATCTATTATTTACAGACACGAGTTTGGAATTGAACGTCTGACCCCTTAAATAATAAACTGGTCTTGGAGTGTTGTTCTGTTTAAACCATCCACTTGTTACATACAAGATGATGACAAACACAGAGGATTTAATTTTTACCCTCTAATCCTTTGCTCTGATTCACATAACCCGCTCCTCCACTCTCTCCTGAAACTCATTGTCAATAAGTCCAAAATGTGATGGAACAACTAGTCTGCAATAATCCCACCCTTTGAATAAAACATTTGCTCAACTCTTTCTGTCCTCCCTCCACTCTGCGCTCATCACACTTCTCGCCTCCGGTTTCCCCTCTCCCTCCTCAACCCAACGTCTTCATTCCTCTTCTAAAATCCTATCCATCTTTGAAATCTGCTCCTGTGGTCGTAAATTCCCTTTTCAATCTTTTCTTCTCTGCAGAGACTGTCCTGAAGGAGAAAACACATCTCCTCCTTTCCCTCTCTTTTCTTTAGTTCTTGCTACAAAGCAAAAGATGTACGGGGTGGAAATAGAAAAAAAAAACTTTTTTTTTAACAATACTCACGTAGTATTTGTCGTTTTTATTCCCCTTATTCAGTTTGACAATGTTCAGCTGCTCTTTGTACAACGAAACCAACGGGGAATTGAAGAAAATAGCGTTATGAATAGGAAAACTGTCACTTTGGTGCATGTCAGACTCTCATATCTCTGCCTGTTAAATACACGCCAGCTGAGATGGTTTACGATGGCTCGGAAAATATCTCTGTTTGCCAGCGAGTGCAACAAGGCTGAGGCATGTGCTTGTGATTTGTCTTTTGAGTTTGTGCTTAACAAAATATTCAAATGACTTCATCAGACACAATGGATTTGGATCCCGCTGCACGGGATTTGTGGGCAGCAGCGAGTGAAGACGAAAAACAGAGCGCAGCCTCCAGAAAATCAGCGGAATAACGATCGATTTCATCCCTATTTCAAGACCTGATGCCATTTAAGTAAATAAAACTAAGCTAATTTCCAACCCTATTATTGCTCCGCATCAAAATGTCAGTATAAAATACCACCATGACTCCCAACAAATCAATATCTCATTTCTCCATAATGTACACGAGGTTCAGTGTTCAGCTACAAAACCAGACCAAAGGTTAACGAAAAAACATCACGGCATCTCAGCACCGCAGTTCATGCAGTTCAGCGTTGTGATCTTCACCCTGTCAGTCAGTCTGTGGGACCGGGCCACACCGTGGGTTTAACCCAACGCTGCCGTGGACCGGCTCCAAGGATAACGAGGTGCCTGAGGTCGGAACGCTGGGTAGGAGACGGGAGTGACATCACAGCTGCGGCCGTGGTCAGGCCAGAGACACGCGGTGGAGGGAGAGTGACAAACTGTTCAGAACGTCACCCTGATGGAGACTCCGTTTTTACTACGTGTCAACACACAAGTTGGGAATTTACTATCCGTGACGCAAATCAATTATTCTGTCATAAAGAACATAAATAAAGTAATAAAAATATTGGAACAAAGTACTTACATCACATGGAGTAATAATAGAACTCCTAGAGTAAAACTTTTGGCCTCATCTGTTCATAGTACTGGGATACAGGCTCATATACTAAATGACGAGACGGGGACATTTGATTATTTCAGCGACATCTAGGACACAAAATGGCCGCAGCATTGGTATGTGTCAGCTGGATGTGGTCAGAAAAAAACAGAAGTGACCCAAATATGTGCCTTTTTTTAGGTTACGTCCAGATTATACATTGACAAGAAGAGCAGAAGGCCAAAGAAGGACACAGATGTTTTTCTAGATATTTTAGGCCCGTTCTCCAATTAGAAATGGGTCACTTCAAGCTCAGCCAAAAAGTTCTCTCAATGATTTTTCTTAAGATGTTTGATCTTAATGTTTATTATATGTCAAGAGTCAGGAGTGGCCAAACTGAGGCCTGGGGGCTGTAAGCCACCCTTTATCTTTGTAATCTGGCCAACTTATGTCTATGTTTTTACTTTCAATGGCATAGAGAAGGCTAATAACATAACTTATAACAACATTTAGCCTCATTAATGACTTTTACAGGTCATTTATCTTAGTTTATTTGAACAATTATCTGCTCTTTAACTTGCCTGTGTCCAATTCACCTGTGTGCCAGTCCACAACCATTGTGGACTGGATGTCAAAAAGTTTGCCCACATCTCTCTTAAGAGGTCTTGTTGCCAAACTGTCCTCCAAGATTTTAGAAAAAAAAATTCAAAGAAAAATGTCACTTTGTTTTAGGACTTGGGTTTTGACCTCCCTTTGTCTGGGCCAGATAACAACAGGGACCGGGCCACATCTACATGCTATCTGGTAAAGCTTTGGGGCAGTTGGCCTAGTGGTTAAGGAAGCGGACTTGGGTTCGTAAGGCCCCCGGTTCGAATCCTCCTACCACCAAGTTACTGCTGAGGTGACCTGAGCATGGCATTGTCCCAACTAACAGCTCAAAGCTGCCCACTAATCACTTTGGTAAGGGGTTAAATGCAGAGGCGGCATTTCCTGTGAGTCACAAGAAAAAAGAAATTTAATTTAATAACCAGTCCCATTGGAAAAGAAAGTGATAAGAGTCCTGACTGAGAACTTCCTAAACTTCCTGAATTCTGAACTCTGTTATTTTACTGTATAATATCGGAGAATTCGATCAGCTGACTCATAATGCCAGTTTAAATCTGTGTCTTATTCAGAATCAAAAAAGATATTATAGAAAATACAAAACGCACATTTACATCTATGCATTTATCAGATTCTTTTATCCACAGCAAATCACAACAGACTGTATCTATTGAAGTCTCGAAAGTTTTATTCTGTTTGGATGAAGTAGCAGGAACAAAATTGTACCTGAATAATTTAGCATTCTGCTCTTCTGTCCTGATTCTTACATCATCTCTGTTCTGTATTTTTGTGCGGTAAAAATATGTGTACTCCAACAAATCTACTACACTGTGCAAGTGGGGTTCCCCAGAACTCTATATAAAGGATCCACTGCTCTTTATATGGTCTGGACAGGTTTGGCTAAAAGGTAAATTGATGATGAGACCAGTGTGAACAGTTTGTCTCTGCTTGATTGCCTTAAGAAAAGCGGCGATCTACACACGGCCCTAATGTTCTCTTAATCACCAGCCTCACTCCACGGCCTGTCAGTCCACATCTGCTTCCAGTTCCTGCCTCACCCTTTGCTCTCACTGCAATTGAACTCTTCCTGTGTGGGTGAAACTGCACACAAGTGGATAGAACTCGTACACACTAGGAGAACAGTGGTCATGGTTTAGATATAATCCATAGAGATTACAGAAAGGATTATCATCCAAGGTTTAAAGACTTGTACTCGATGACGATGCAGGAATGATTAGACCGAGGGGACGAAGCAGAAGAGGGAACGACTGATGCAATGAGGAACAAATGACAAAGTGTAATCCTAAAATCAAAAGCTTTGGGGAAACTGACGTTTGCAGTAAAGTCTTAGAAGCCTTTGATCGACCCCTTTCCTCATCAAACTAAACACTAGCAAGAAACGAAACACAATGAAAGCTGCGGCTTTGTTGTGGCGGAGCCGTCAGTGAGGCGGCAGATGTCAGAGTCAACAGTGAGGGTTCCAAACTCCCCGTTCAACCGAAGAAGAGAGTTACTGAATAATAAGCTGACATTTCACATTGAACCCTGCTCTGGGTTTAGTTTTTCACTCAACTGGCAGCAGATGTTCAGCTGGAGGAAACATGTTCACCTGTCACTCCTCTGAAGTTAATGAGTGCCTTCAAATGCCAAACGCAAAACAGATACTTTATTTAACACAGGGACAGTCTGTACTGTTAGAACTGTGCAGTACATAATATGTGAGCTTTTACTGTACCTTATGTGTTAGAGCATGGGTTGGGTTTTTGTTTAGAGCAGGAAACGGGAACGGAAGGGAATCTGAGCTGCCAAACTATCATTGATCATCATGCAAAATGCAAAATTTCACTTGTTTGTTGTAAAATATTTACAATATATTTACTGATTTTTTTTTTGTTTTAATTTCTGCAAGTATGTCAGCACTGTGTTAAACTAAATAGGTCACTAAGCAAAGACTTAGATAAAAGCAAAATATTACTATTTTAGGAAAAGAGACACACTAGGGCAGGGGTATTCAACTAAAACACCAAGAGGTCCAGTCAGAAAAAAAAATATTCAAATAAAGGTCTGGAACATTATGTCCAACTTGCCAGAGTGTTATGTATACTATGATATTATATAATTTAATATATATGTTGTAGTAGTTTTACCATCTTCAAATAAAGGTCTTAACTTAAGAGAAATCAGGTGTAGCAACAGCTTCATCATTTTTCTTTAACACACCTTGTCATAACAATCTCAACCACTTTAACAATACAAATCATAACAAATCAACAATTAACAATTAAACACTTTCAGTTTCTCTGAACCTGCTTCCCTTGTCTCCCTTGACTCTCTCTCTCTCTCTCCACGTCTCCGTCTGTGGCGGCTGTTTCTCTCACTCTGCCTGTCGCTGTTCAC
>JAFBJS010000865.1:74589-91125 GCA_016785265.1 Paraplagusia blochii
ACAGTCAGTCGGTCTGCTTCTCTACTTCACATCCCTGAGACGTCACACAAGGTTGCCACTAAAAACCAGTTGGCAACAGAGACGTAGTCACTGTGGAACACTACTGATTCTGTCTCTTATACACATCTAGATGTGTATAAGAGACAGGTATGGAAGGGCTTAGGGCAGGGGTAACTAAAACGCCAAGAGGTCCAGTCAGAAAAAAATTATTCAAATAAACGTCCGTAACATCATGTCCAGAGTGTTATGTATACTATAATATTATATAATACAATATATATGTTGTAGTAATATTAACATCTTCAAATAAAGCTCTTAAGAGAAATCAGGTGTAGCAACAGCTTATATCATTTTTCTTTAACACACCTTGTCAGAACAATCAAACCCACTTTAACAATACAAATCATAACAAATCAACAATTAACAATGAAACACTTTCAGTTTCTCTGAACCTGCTTCCCTTGTCTCTCTCTCTGTCCACGTCTCCGTCTGTTTCTGTCCCTCTCACTCTGCCTGCCGCTGTTAACTGCCAAGAATGCCGAGAGTTGATTGGCTGAAAAGCACCACGTGGGATAATTTAACCTGTACACGATTGGTCAGTTTATTTCCTGATACCAACGCAGCTTTTCCTGTGTTTACAATGGCGTTGGTCGTAAACCCTGAAAAAGCTGCGCACCTTAAAACTATCCCGTTAAATTCATCTGCCGTAAAAATAGATTCTAGATCCAGGTCCGGACACGATTACCCCTGGGTCCAGACAAGGACCGCGGTCCGCCAGTTAGTGACCCCTGCAATAGGGCATCAACTCTTTCTGCCTAGTGTCTCAACATGGCATTTAGACATGGAGAACATTTAGACATCATACCCTTCAGGGACGGCACCTAGTCGTGCATTCAGTGGACAGATCAAGCCGAGCTTGGATTTTGCTCTTTCCAGCTCATTAAGATATCCACCAATCACAGAATGTCCCCTGTGAGCGGCAAACCAATGGGGTGCGAGGTAAGTGAGTGCAACTGACATACAGAAGCACTGAATCAGCGCTGCCAGCACTGAGGGTGCTCTTATCCAATCACGCTCTTCCCCACGGTGCCTGTCTGCAACCGATCATACCCGTCCTCACCATTGTGTTTCTGTCACACTAAGGACTCGCTGTGCGGCGAGAACCAAATGGTTGTGATTGACACTTGGGCTGAAACATCCGCTGAATGGGAGACTTAAGTCTCGTCCAACATACCTCAGTCTCTTGTAGTGCTGCTTGACCTTATCCAGTGAGGCAGAATTGATCTGGGCCTGGTATTCCTCTACTGAAACGTTGTCTCTGTAGTAGTATCCCTCCATACTCTCCAGTGCTGCAGATGAAATAGAGAAAGAGAGCATGCATTAATATTGAACTTCATCTTCATGGGTGTTTTTACCTGCACTACATACAGTACAGACCTTGAGTGAAGAGCACAGGGTAAATCTTGATTCCTCCTCCGATTTTCAGTCTGTGAGGCAGCTGGGAGAAGTAAAAACTCTCCAGGAAGAAGCAAACTTTCAAGGCCTGACGCGTGCCCTCGACTTGATATGAGATGGGCATGTCTGTTGGGAAGAAGGGGCAGAAGAGATGAGTCAGCGTCAAAGGAGCCGGTAAAAGCATGGTTAAAGGTTCTGAGACATTGAACGTAGTATAAAGATCAACGGTAGAGACGGTAGTGTACGTACTGGCCACTAGAGGCTCTCCTTCAAACTGTCGGAAATAGAATGAGACCTTCTCCAGGTCAATGAGTGCCACCTCAGTGTCCTCCAACATGGCCTGTTCATCAGTCTGAGGAGAAGAAAAGACAGACCAAAAAAAAAAATTTTGCATGGTTTTAACTGTGGATTCCAATACGGGGGGCGTGGATTTAATGCAGCCAGGGGATAAGGTCAGGAGAATTTAACTTGTTTCATGGAGTGCCAAAGAAAGATCAGGCTGAATTTGAACTACAGTCTCCTTCAGCAACCAGGGATGCCTAGAGAAACAAAAGTTTGTGTGTAAGAAGAATAACAGAGACAGAAACAGACAGCTTGGCAGGGTGAAGAGGGAAATGCGTCAACACTCTTTTTCTGGGGACCTGATGTTAGCCACACACCCCTCTATTCTAAATACACTTTTATAGCTTTTCCTGTTCTCCAGATTCCCAGTGACAGGATATAGAAATAGATGCCTGAATACCTCATTCCAATAAAAATGTTTTCCTGTGTGGTTGATGATGTAAAGGCAGAAAAAAAGCAAGAGGGAAAAATGTAGAAAATCCCAAACTGGCTGCTGGAATAACTCAAAAGTGAGGACAGAATAAAGTAACAGAAAAAGTGGTGAAAGTGATGCAAAATTTTACTGACCTGAAATAAAATAAGTCACAAGGAAATCAGTCAATGTCCTCAGACAGGCTGTTTTCTATGAATATTCAGTGTAGGGCTCACCAGGTTGGGCGAGAGCAGAGACTGGAAGTGGAGGAGCAGCCCAGTGCTGGCAATCTGCTCCAACCATCGTCGACTCACTTCTTGGGAGTCCTGATGGTCCTGAGGGTCCGAAGTGTCCTGGTCCAGCTCCTTGTTGACATTGTGAAACTAAACAGGGGTAGAATCGCAAAAAAACCCATAATTATTTAAATTATATTTTGCATGAGTTAAGCTTTTTTTTTTCTTTAAATCCCTGCACCTACCTTGTTGAGCACGGCCAGCAAATGTTCCGTGAACGCACACACTGCAGCGACCAAGGACTGACAGAACACCATGTCACGACGCAGCTGGATCTCTGAATCTGCCAGTGGTTAAAGAGGAAAAAGGTTAACGAAGAATAAAAATAATTAACTCAGGTGAGGAGTGGTAGAAGACCGAGTTTGTTAAAGAAACAGACTGGGCGCTATGGTAACGTCTGATCTTCCAGTGAAGTAACAAAAGTGTCTTGGTTGATTTTTTTTTTTTTTTTTTTATGGTCTGGTGTTAAATATCAAACTGGGGGAAAATATGAGAGAAAGTGACAGGTGTGCCCGAGCGGAAAATAATTGGCCGCCTCAATTTCCTGAGGAAAAATAGTCGGGCGGGTAATATACTGACTTAATAATGAGCTCAGCAGAGATGAAGAAATTTGTCGTAAGATTAAAGTATAATTGTAAAAATGAAGCATTTTACACTTAATATTTAAAGTTTGCTTCCTGAATGGGAGCAAGTATATTACTACAGAATAAAGTAGTAGTATAGAACTAGTAATGCTGATATTATGTTGAGTTAAAGAACACATGACAAACCTGTATACTGCAGTAAAACCAACAGCAGCCTGGTCTTTACCTCTGGAAAACACAAACAAACCATCAAGGCAGTTACACAACATTTCAGTCTTAAAGTGTCCTCATCTTTGTGACCTTTACTGAAAACTCAACTATTTTCACTCATAACTGGGACAGTGGTGTGTAACTCCTCTGCTATCCAGGCTCTGCAGCTGTTTATCTTCATATATGATGAGGGAAAATAAAGAAACACGGCATCATAAAAACCGGCCAAAGGAAAAATGATAATAACATAAATCCTTGTTTATGGACGTATCAGAGCTGAGCAGAGCCCGGCAGGATCCAGCAGTGGATGAAAAAGTCATCATGAAGAGAAAAGGCAATAAAAAAAAGGAGAGGTACTGTGGACCAGCACCAGAGTGCATTAATATACCATGTGACCCGAGCTCAGAGGTTAATGAATTTTTCATAGGACAAATCCACAGATTAGTTTGCATCAATGAGCTTCACATTCTGTCACGACATGTGGTCGTACTCTGGACATCAGTTAGTGCAGCCGTAAATGACTAAAGATACTGACAGGCCACTTTATTTCAGGTTCAAGCCTGGATGTTCTCTCACCTTCGTGACTGTTTTAATTTTTAATCCAACAGATTTGACTCAACAAATAGGCATTTTCATCATAATCACACATACTCAGGGGTGATGAGTAAGTATTAAGAAGCTAAATGCATATAGAAAATTAGAGCACCTCTACCAAAAACCTTATCGTTCCTCGAGGGCCGCTGTGGCTGCAGGTTTTTGTTCCAACCTATCCAGTGCAAACTAGCTGACCAATCAGCTGTCTGGAGACTCTGATCAGTTGATTGAAAATTCAAGTCAGGTGTGCTGCTGGTTGGTTGGAACAAAAACCTGCAGCCACAGCGGCCCTTTGTGGATCCAGTTTGACACCCCTGGGCTAAGGACTAATTCAGTCTCTGTTCTCCCCCCAGAACCCTATGACCATGGATTGGACTCAAGACTTAGCCTCCATATCCCTGGCCTAGCTTCTCCAGGACCCTATGATCTGCTTTCTTGACCCAGGACTTCACCTGTATTATTTCTGCAAGGACTTTTAAGAAGCCGTTGTGTGGATAACCTGTATTGATGAATTAAATTAGTTTTTCTCCTTAGTGCCCGCCTGTCCGTCCTGGGTGAGGATCCCCTCCACTATTGATTACCCTGAGGTATCTTCCTTTTTTTATTCCTGTCTGGGTTTTTTTGGGAGTTGTTATTAGGCCGATGTGAGGGTCTATAAGGGCAGGGGGTATTTTCCTGTTTGTTTACTGTATCTTGTTTATTTTATATAATTGTTTGTAAAGTATCTTTGGACAATGGTTGCTGTGATTTGGCACTTACTTTTGGCATAAAGTTCAAAAGTCACACATTCTAAATCAGGCCTTTTTTAACTGGTGGGCCCCAACTAGTCCTAAATCTGGACACGTGTGCCAGTAAAATGTAACATTTGTGTAAACTAAAATAAATGACGTGTAAACCAAAAGGCTTCTTATCGTCTATAGGGGACATGATAGCATTGCAGGGAAAAGCCAAAGGTTTCATCACAATATAAACCAATTATATCATTTAGACAAGTTCTTCTGGCCTGGTCACAAAGCTCAATATGCTGAAACTGCCACCTGGGCCTTAGTTAACCCATGGCTGTTCTGAATGCTGCACATCCCCCGGAATATTGCAAAAAAAAGAGAGTAAATATAGCAAAATGACAGATAAATGATACTTCTTGATAACTCTGGCCCAGAGTCCTTGTCATTGTTAGTGTGGAATTCCAGGTTTACCTCCTGGGCTTCCTGGGAAACCTAACCAACTAACCTCACCAGGTTAAGCCTCAAGTGGATTCAGCACCTGGAGGAGGATTCATGAGTGGGTGGATGACAACTGACACCGACAACTGCCAACATGGTACAACTGAAGTCACATCACTTTTCTATTCTGATGTTTATTATGTTGGCAGTGGTGGCCTAGTGGTTAACAAAGCCAACTTGTGTCTGCAAGGTTTAAGGTTTGAATCCACCAGCTGACAGGGTTGCCTTGGAGCACCGTCCTGTCCTCACAACCCAGAGGAAGGCTCAGCCGAAGACGACTGAATGAATGAATGTACATCATCAACTTCACTGTCCACTTCAATAATCCCCACAATGCACTGTACCTGCTGATAAAACTGGGTTTGATTTTCTGAGCTTCATCTCTGCAGTTCAAATTTATGACTCCCATGATGCCTTTGGGTTTAAGGTTTCCAGGGAGCAGAGGATTTAGTGACGCAGGACGACCTGAAACCCGAGCAGTCGTAGCATCTCGTGTATATATATCATGAGAACGCTGCAGAATTTGTCAATTTAATGCACCTGCCAGGAGTCGACATCTTCAGTGATGAATGTTCTCTCAGGCTGTTTAGGAAAGCTTTATGTTCTTAGATACTCAAAGGCAGTTTTGTCTGAGGTCGTGCGTGCGTGTGTGTGTGTGTGTGTAATGTTCAGCCACTGTGGTGCTGACTCAGGAGCTCACTGACCTTCCACATATTTGGAGATGGTCTGCGTCAGGCTGTGAACGCTGCTGGGAAGGTTCCAGGGATCCTGCTTGACGTGGAGACGCAGCTTCTTGGTGCAGTTCACCTTGGGCTCCATCTCCTGCTGGAAGTCTGACAAACACAGAGGAACAGATGATGATGATGATGTTGATAGGCAGAATGTGACTGCACTGCAACACCTCACATAGTAATAACTTTAGAGTCACATTAGTGTCTGAATAAGCAATGAATACTTAATCAAAGACATTTTGTTACGCCACTCTATCTCATTATTTGTTTTTGTCATCATATAACGACCATTTCCAAGTAAACACAGCAACGTGTTGACATAAAAAATGTAATCTTATAACTATGGATAAAGCTGTGAAGAATGAAGAAGTCAAGTTTTATTCAATAATGAGACAAAATAAAAACGTCTGAGCTGTTCTCTGAGCTCGTGCAGAACAAATTATTTAGGGAGACACAGTGCAATAACTTTAAAGGCGCTACAGACATGTTTGTCTCACCATTTAAGTCAAACCCACTGCATTTTAATGCAACTTTATATGTATAATGTTTAGAAAAAAAACATCAACTTATATATATAGTTTGGAGCCTATTACAACTGACTGAATAATAACCCTGCCAAACGAGCAGAAATTTTCTTTTTCTTAAGTGAAAGTGTTTTCAACCTGATTAAAGAATTTGATATAATCATCACCTTAGTTTTTAATGTTTTTTTGCATTAATTTTTATTTATGCAAAGTGCAACATTTTAGGCTTCAGATAGAAAGTCAGGTCACAAAACTGATGCCCATGGAAAAAAAGTTTGATAACAGTTCTTAAAGCTACACTTAAAGCTGCACTTACTCTTACATATACACACACTTACTCTGTGTGTATATGTATGCGTGTGTGTGTGTGAGAGAGAGAGTGTCACAGAGAGGGTGAGAGATCAGATGCAGGGATGCTCCTCCACTTTAAGAGATAATCCCATTTCTGTGTTCTCAACCACACACATATCACTGGAGGAGAGAAGGATCAGCTGTGATCAAGGCCATTCAAATCCCACCTCCTCAGGGCACACACACACAGTTACACACACACACACACACGCACACACACAGTTAACACACACACACACGTGCTTAAATACATTAAATTACAGTATTCAACGTCTAAGTGACTCTCTCAATGTTTATGTTCTACAACAAACTATTTCAAAATTACCACTAGAGGGAGCCCAAGTACCACCTTTGGTACACGTACCATAGTTTTAGAACCAAAATATAGAGACACACTGAGTCCTCTACTGCTGTCCTCTATATCTTTCGCTTTCCCCAATTCTTCAAATACTCTTTATTCCTCTTTCAAATATTGCAGTAGACCTAACACTTGGCTGGGGACTTTACGTCTACGCAGTCTCTATTACTCCTATAGACTCTTATTGCCATGGGCTGGACATCACCCAACTCCCCATGGACCCTACTCTTTGAGATCTGGGTCCAGGAACTCGTGAACCAAATTTGACTATGGAGGGACTTCATAGACATTGCCATTTTTATTCTGTCACTGTTTAGTTCACCCGCCTGGGTTTTTTGGGAGTCGTTCCTCAGCCAGAGTAAGGGGCTATAAGGGCAGGGGGGTTTATTCTCTCCTGGACTGATTATTGTTGTGCTAATGCATAGTTGTTCTGTACAATGCCTCGAGATAACAGTTGTTATGATTTGGCATATTAAACAAATAAAAGTTGAAGTAGAATAAAGTATTTAGATATTTGACACCAGAAATCAATCTGCCAAAAGGATTTATATTGAAATGTAATGCCCTTCTGGTTTCAATATAATCTCCAGTGACTAAAAATTTTGTCCTGTTTGGTATAAGACAATGATGATTTACTGGCAGAAATTGAAGAAAGACATTAATGACGACCTTCTTCAATAGTTCTGTTTCTCTTTGTTTTTGGGGTTTTCCTAGCCATGTGCTTCTACCAAGTGGCTGAGTACTTATCTGCCCTGCTGGTCACATTTTGAGAAAGATAGAAAAGTGATAATAATATCAAAAATCATAATATGTATATTTTTTCGATTGAATTTTTTTTTGTGCCACAAGTGGTCAGGATTCGCTGTTTTACAGTATCCATTGGTCAGGTGGCGTCATTGGACCTGTGTGTATTTGCTGGAGGAAATGATGAGGTGTAACAGTCAGCCTTTTTCCAGCAACATTTCTTCCACTTTCCTGTAATAGACACAGAAGGGTAACAATAGCCACAGCTGTTGAACACAGAGGCCAAGATGAGGTTTGGTGGCTAATGAACCCTGGGAGAAAAACCAAGTCATCAGATTACTGCATGAGGACAATGTGATCGCAGCAGAGCCGCTGCATTTCTTTTATCTCGATGAATGTTGAGACAGGAACGAACAGCTCTGCAAAGTCATTCTCAGTTCTCAGGGCAGGGAGACAGAGTAGTTAAAAATGTAAGAAGAAGATAAGAGATAAGAAGTCCAAGACTGAAATTGATGTTTCAATCCGTCCAAAGTCTGTCCCTCATGATTCCCATATCACATCTGTGCATGCAGAGATTATTAGCACAACAGGAAGTTGAAGTCCCTGTTGTGCAGGCAGCTGCAGCTTTTACACAAAGTGCACTGTTTGCTCTGCGTGCTGAGTGGACTCAGAAATTTAACAGTTTTATCTTTTTTTTTTTTTACCCCCAAGGACAAATGTGAAAAAAACAAGAAATGACCCGAGGCTGCACATCTGTATCAGACACGTCTGCACTGTAATAGCTTTGTTGTGTTTTGTGGTTGTAACAAATGTGCCTGAAAAAGGAGTGTTTCAAGGACAGCGACACATCAGCAAAATCGCTCTGCTCCTTACCTTGTAACCCTCTTCCAGGAGTGAAACATTTGGTCTGCTCGAAGGCCCGGGCCACCACTGCTCCACGCAGCATGCTGGTGATGGAGTCCACCTGTAGGGAGGACAGTTAAGGTCAAGTCCTGCTAGGAAAAAAAAAAATCAGACTTTATCTAGATCCAGAATCCTGGACATGCAATACGTATCTGCTGCTCTGCAGGGGAATCGTTTTTTTTTTAACACAACCTAGACAGATCATCAGGTATCTCCTGGTTCTATGTCCATATCATCGTCACTACATTTGTTACCAAAGGTGTTTATTATTAGTAGAAAAACTTCCTCCTGGATTATAAATACCTGAAGCTGCTACTAAATGTGCAGCGGCATTTGTTGCACACACCTTTTTACTACATGCAGTAAACTGTAAAAACAAGCAGTAGAGTTCAGTGAAACCAGTGAGAGGAAGCAGACAGATATTTGCAGGAAAAAACACAGATGCCATGTTTTTCCCACTCTGGATCTGGGCACAGTGACGCACTCACCTGGCTAAATAGATGCTCCAAAAAGCTGTGGAGTTTCTTCTGCTTGTCATGTGACAGCCACACACTGGACGGCATCTCATCGCCTACAGACAGGTGAAGGAAAATGTTGTCATTGTTACTTAAATTGCTCTTTTGTATTTTTACAATAATAAGGAAGATTAAAAACAGTTCTAACATAGCTGACATTCCATCTCAAGAGGACGTGTGTGTGTGTGTGTGAATGTGTTTGTTTCCTCAGAGACCACGGGGAAGGATATTTAACAGGAAACGCAGCTGTGGCTTCACGTCAATGACAATTCCAGCTGAGAGGTGACGTCAAAAAAAAACAGGCGTGCGCAATTATTTTTTGTCAAGTTAACTTGGTCTTCTTTTCCTCTCTATTATAAATAAGCGAATTGCAGGTTTTCATCGTTCACTCAACAAAGATGTTGTAAGATCTTTGTTTCAAATCACAGCTTACAGTAAATTTTGTGCAATTGCATTCTATTTCTGTGACTAAACACGACTCCTGGGTAGGTTTTATGTGGCAAGAAATTGCATTCCTGGAATTGTTTTTATGGAGAAGCAGCATGGGTGGAATTTCACTGTTTCCTAATTAACTTTACCCCTGGGAAATATGATTAAAATGCAGTTTCAGTTGAGATTATCAATATTTTTGCCAACACATTTAGGTAACCATCCTGTGGCCCATCTATACTTAGCTTTCAGCTGCTTCTTTTTCAACATAAAGCTCTTTTTTTTTGTTCTGTCAAGGGTGGCCTAGTGGTTAGGGAACTGGACATGGGTTTGGTGGGCACCAGGTTCAAATCCACCAGGTTACCACTGAGGTCACCTGAGAACGGCACTGTCCCCACCCACTGCTCCCCGTGTGCTTAATGCTGCCCACTGTTCAGTTTGGTGATGGGTTAAATGCAGAGGTCACATTTCATTGTGTGCAGTGGAGTGAATCACAATGTCACAATGACAAGGAGTTTGCTTTCCTTCCAAGCTTTGGAACCACTGTGTTTGAGTAACAATCTGAAATGTGTACCTGAGTCCATCTCATCACTGTGGACGTAGGAGCTGCAGTGGCTGCTGCAGATGCTGGTGAAGGAGGCAATGGAGTTTCTGTTGCTGTTACAGTCGCTGAGCAGAGGGAACAGGGCGAAGGAACATCGTACAGTCATTAAAGGAACAACAGACTTGAAGGTCATCTCAGAGTTTCCATGTCTTTGACGACTGTGTCTACCTGTAGGAGTCTCTATTGCTGATGGTGTCGTGTCCAGAGTCTTCCTGCTCGTCGCCAGCCACGTTGAAACAAACTTTCTTCCCGTTTCGCTCTCCCTTCTCCCCCTCACTCTCTGCAGAGATGTAACTCTCTGGGGTCCTCAGCTCTGATGCTGGAGGGTGGGTGATGGAGGACAGAATGCTGATGGAGGAAGAAAGAGCAGAAGAAGGAGGAGGAGGAGGAGGAGAGCCAGCAGAGAGATAAATATATAGAGCAGTAATGACATTTGTCCAAGACTAACACTGGAGGCAGCACGACTAAAACAACCGCTTTGATCCAAACTGATGCTCCACAAGAGTCTGGCCCGTTCTCCTTCAGCGAGGTATCGTTTTTCTTTACACAGTACATAGAGCGTGAGCTCCTACAGCAGGGAGCCTGGGCCAAACAAAAGCAAAACTTGTTTGTGCTCCACTTCCGCACCAACAAGTTCAGATACACCCGGATCGGCAGCGTATCACAGGGTCAAAGCGCGGAGCGGAGAGCAGCTGTGTCAACAGCCTGCAGAGATCAGCTCCTCACTGACTGTTCCTGTTGATCCGCCTTCTATCGGGAGCATATCAGAGGAGCAGGAAGAGATCGGCCCGGGATATTTTTACAGTTACGGCAACACATGGTGACATTTAAGGACATATTCCAATAAATGCAAGGGCTGGATTTTTCGCTTCTTGATGTTTACCCCAGGCACACAAACATTGACACGCAACGTCTGTTTACTTTTTAGGCCCGTTTTAATTTGTGTCTACTTAAATTTTCCATTGTCTCACCGCGTTTGGGGAGGGGCTGCTAGAGGGCACTATAACAGAGGATAGAACAACTTTACACAACCCTGTTAAAAATGTTTGGGTCTTGATGTAAAACAGCAGAGCCAGGATTGTCAAATTTCACAGCATTTTCCGACTTTAATGCCACCAATAATCTGTGCATTTTGATGGCGAGGGGAGAGGAAAATAAAACCAAAAAACACACCCTGTTATAATGTGAGAGGTGGCTGTGTTCAGCCAATTATCAAATCACATTTAAAGCACTTAGTAGCAGCCAGTGCACTGCACCAATCAAATGAGGTGACTGTGGTGGAGGAGGGTTTCTAACTCTTTACTGAGCTGTAACTCACAGCAGTAACCACGCTCTGGCAGCAGCAGCAGCAGCAGCAGCAGCAGCAGCAGCATTGATGGAATACTTTTGTTGGAAGATTCAGCACAGACACAGAAAAAAAGAATTAAAAAATCTGAGCTATCACAAATTCAACAGAATGGACTGAAGACACTCATCATAAAGTCAGAAAGATTCAACATATGGGATGTTGAATTAAAAAGTAACAGACCGAAAAAAAGATCTACCACAAATCTATTCAAATAGCGGCTCGGGGGCCACATGTGGTCCAGACACAACCGCAAAGTGGGCCAGTCTATGGTTATTGGACAGAAAGTGAGAAAATTACACTTGGCTTGTAATTAGGATTTCCACAGTAAAATAAACCACGAATGGAACACTGGAGCAAAAAAGACCCACAATGCCTCACTCTAGTGTCTGGATGTGTTACAACTCTATACAGTAGCATGTCTCTGCTGATGTCTCAGATGACGGTTGTCAGTTTTAATTTATCCCCACTGGCAAATAACAATACAAAAACAAATAAATCAATGTGGGCCATTTCCTTAGGCCCAAAGTCTCTGTTGCCAGCATTGTTGTGGAGCTCCAGGGTTCGCCTCCAAGGCAAGATCAACGCTGTTAGCGTGGTTGAATCATCCAGTCCATAAGAGGATGAAGATGGATGGATGGATAAAGACATGTTTATTTTGAAAAGTGCAGAAACAATTTCTGAATGTAAAAAAAATGTGATCTAAATTGAGTTAAAACAAACGGCGTCAAATGGTCCAACTAGAGATCCAAACTGGATTCAGTGAGAACCAAAAAGGGTTCAGTTGTCAGCAACTGGACTTCTTCTTGGGACTTCATCATTTTCTGGTTGATGTCAGAGGGAACTCTAGTAGTTCTCCTCCTCTAGTCCACTCCCTTCACCACTGGACAAAGGTGTGAAGAGTTGTTTTGGTCTCCTCACCTTTTTAGACAGAAACTGCTCCTGATTATATGATCAGTTTTCTTGCCTCATGTCATGAGATAATGACCTGGATGAATGAGAATCTTCACAGACAGACTCAGTGAGAAGGTTTAAACTGAAGAACTGCAAACAGTCATTTAGGTTGTTATTCCTATAAAAGGCAAAGAGCTCAGCATGGCTCCAAAACCATGTCCATGTCACGTTACTGAGATAGATCTCAGATATGTTTCTATTTCTAAAATCCAACCCATCCTCCACACGCTTTTCATCCCTGGCCCAGTTTCCCCAGTGGACCAGAGAGATGCCCTCATTATGGTCCTCTTCAGGACCCAGCATAAAGCACCTCCAAAGGAGATTGGCATTCATCGCTATGGAGAAGCTTTGCAGGCTCTGTGATTGGCTATTGGCTAAAAAATGAAATGAGCACAGTTTGGGGCCTTTGGGGTGCAAACTAGGTGAGGGAGCAAAGAAGGAGAACAAAGCCTGAATCAGAGAAGGCTCTTTAACAGAGAAATGGAGAGGGAGGGAAAACCGAGAGCAGAGAACTGTGAGGGTAAGATTTCCTAAACTCCGACAGGGAAACTCTTTAACCCACTTTAACACATATCAGTGGATCTGCATCACAAAGCTCCACGTGAGGCGGTTTTCGCGCCGCAATATTTGCATAATGCTTTAATCGACGCTGAGTTCAAAACACGGAATAATCCCTGCAGCTGGAACTCAACTGCTGATTATATTAATGAAGTGCACGGATTAGAATTATATTAAATTGTGTTGAGGAACATGGGAGGAGAGCTGTTCCATGATAAGGAAGAGAGCCTGACAGGCTCACACAGCTACAGCTGTGACTCCCCCGTCAGTGCTCCAGGTCGGCAGGTCGCCGCCTCGGAACGGAGTTCTCCCCATTAGGCCAAAAAATTATGTAACGTCGTCCTTCATCCAGTTGTTTTCTCTTCTTAAATTACCCAGGAGGATATTTCTAACCTGCTACAAATATACTGCAGACCTCCACTCTCCACTTTGACATTTAAATAGTGGTTTTGTTATAAGGCGCACAAAGTGAAGTCGTATAAAAATGGAGACTGGGGTTCAAAATTATAACATCATGTAAAAGTGCGGGGAAAAGTAAAGTACGCCCAGAGACATGGAGAGTGATTTATGTCTGTGTCTACGACTGCAGACGGGTGTGAAGAACACCAAGTAGAGAGGAAATAAGACAGGACAAAAAGGAAGTCAGACAGCTGGGGAAAAAACTGTGAAAAAGACAGTGACCTCTACGTCCAGGATAGGAACCTGATTAAAGCTCGGGAGTGTTGGACCCGCCCACACAGACAGGTGGACAATTATTTTTCAGAAAAAGTTTCTAAAAGGTCAGTGTTTCCTCCCCTCTGATCTCACACAGTAAAAAGTTCTAATTGGACAATGCAATTAATGCAGTAATGGGAAAAAGTAAAAATAGACAACGTTACTTGTCAGTAATGGGTAATCAACCTAATTACTTCATCAAGCTGTTGGTGCACTTTACTGAATCTGCACTTTAAAGCTGTTGTCCAACTGCACCTGAGACATTTGTTGGGAATCCATATTGATTCAAAAACAGATAGCAATGCCATCTCCCACCCGTCACCAGCAGATGGCAGCAGCTGACAGGATAACACAGAAAAATAACAAAACTGCAAAAACTAAAGCGTGTGTGGGATTTGTCTGTAAGCTATAACATAAATGAGTTGTGCAAAAAGCAAATTCCTGTTAATGTATCTGTAATTATTTTTGTTGTTACTATCAAAGTGGCTGGGCATCATTTTGTTTGACTTATTTGTGAAACCTGCTTTAAAAGTTAAAACTAACAAAATAGTTTCTTCCCCTGAAAGATAGTTACCAATGAATACATTTTTGGGGGAAGTAACTAATAATAAATGTGCCTTATTCTGGTTTGTTGACTTAAGTTCAACAACTCCAACTGTCATCCTCTGACCAGTGATCTGGCTCTAGACCTTGGTTTTTCATCCATGGACAGGTTATGTAAGCCAGTGAAAATCCAATATTCACCCTAACAATAGGACAAAGGACAGAAAATCACAACTGATTACCCACTGGGACACAGCTGTAGATAAAAAAAAGAAAACTTGCTGTGGTCTCCTCACTACAGCGTTGTGTCCCCCAGCTGACCTGCTCCTAAGACCGAAAATGTTGTTTTTTACTTCCTGGGTGCAGTGTTTTTGCTGCGAGATTTTTCGCAGTGGTCGTCAGGTCATTACAGACCTTAAATACAGTTGAATTCCTCAGAAGATAACTAGTTAAACCACTGCCACAAGCCACAAATCCCTGCAGTCACTAAGGAATCTAGATTCCAGCACCTTTGGTCGACCACGGTGAGCCGGCTGTGACTTTCTTCTTCGAGCCATTCAACCTGCTACAAATAAAGTTAGACTAACAACCTCTAAAAGACAGCAGGGACTAGAACATCCAGTTCTTATTATGTCCCTGGGCACAGGTACAGGCACTGATACTTCATACAAAGCACTGATGAACGGTGTGCTGGAACAGAACGTAAAGGTCTGATGAATATGACCATATCCATTCAACACTGTGAGGTAATTGTCTTTCATTACAGCAGCGGACGCACTAATCCACTCCCAGGTTCAGTTTCCTGTTTGGGTGAATGGGGAAGGACAAAGGGTCCAGCATTTCCTCTTCAGAGTGTGCAGAATAAAAAAAAACTGTTAAACTGAACAGACACTGTCTGGCAGGAAATGCTCAACTGACACACACACACACACACACAAAGATATAGAAGAGCATGTGTGAAATACGCTGCATTAAAAGAGCGTTAGTATAACCTTGGAGCTTTGCTTGAGCAGACACGCAATGGTGGAAAAAAAAAAAAAAAACACACCCGATGTGTCTGTTTTTGCTTGTCCTTCTTTTTTACTTTTTTCCTCACACACACACTTTCACATTGGCACATGGTAGTGGACTAATGTCCAAATATATATGCCAGCCAAGCAGCAGATGCAGCAGGATGACTGGACCGGCTGTCTAGGTTAAAAACTGTTACATGACGCAATCTGTTTTCACACACGTTAGAAACGCCATGAATAGAATCAGAATCAGGATAAATTTGTGGTTTTGTTTTGGGTTTTTGCAATAAATCAACCTAGAAATATATTAAGTCCTTATCTTTGACTCACATGGTAAGGATTTAAGAATATATATTGGAGAGAGCCGTGTGCTCTTGTGACCCATGACTTCAATCTCGTGCATGGTATAGATCAGGTACAGATGTATGCTCTCGGCATGAACACGTGCATGTGCCTGAAGCCACTCACTCATGTATGTGGGCGCCGTGCGTCTCCATCTCCTTGACAGCTGTGGTGAGTTTGTAGAGGAGTTTCTGATAGGCGTCCAGGGTCAGCAGATCATCTTCTCTGAGCAGGAAGCGCAGGCCGTGTCCTTCTGTCCGGCCCAGGCTGTGACCTGAGGGAGCCGCCATGCTGGTGATGGTGTACTGGACGTTCACCATGGCACTTGGCTTACCTGGAATATCAAATACTGCAAAGTCAAAAGTGTATTTCTAGATTTGATAAACTTCTCAAATTCTCAATTCTACGCAAACAGTTAGCTTATTCTTATTCTTCCGGGGTTGCCACAGCGACGATTTCCATCTCACCCTGTCCTCCGCATCTTCAACTACAACTCCAACCACCTGTCCTTCCTCACCGCATCCGGAAATCTCCTCTACGTCTCTTACCTGGTAGCTCCATATCTGGGATCAGTCTTCTACCAATATATCCACTCTCCCTCCTCTGAACATGTCCAAACCATCTCAATCTGGCTTTTCTAGCTTTTTCTCCAATCCTTCCTGTCTGTGTTGTCCCTCTAATCACCTCATTCCTGAACCTGTCCATCATTGTCTCTCCTAAGGACATTCTCAGATTACAGACATATTCAACAATAAAACATAAACCCAGGAGATGTCAGTGTTACAGGTCAAGGAC
>JAFBJS010000865.1:91867-103099 GCA_016785265.1 Paraplagusia blochii
TGGCTGGTCTCACAACTGTCCTGTAAACCTTTCCCTTCACCTTAGCTGACTCTCTTCTATCACAGATCACTGCTGACTCTTTTCTCCAGTTGTTCCATCCTGACTGTCCTCTATTCTTCCCCTCTCTTCCACAGTCTCCACTGCTCTGAACAGTTGATCTAAACTCCTCCACCTTCACCACCTCTGCTCCTTGTAACCTCATTATTCCACTGTTCCCCCTTTTCATTCACAAATTCAAACTGATTGCTAACTACGTAAACAGTTAGCAATCCTTCCTTTTCAATGGCTTAGACTAGGGCTTTGTAACCTGTAAAACTAATAGTCGACAATCTGTGAACTCACAGATCAGTCCAATCTCAACAATCTATCAGATCCTACAGTGTGAGCACACAAATCCTGAGTTGTGAACTCACAACCCCTGAGAATAACTTGTACAGTGTGAGCAGTAGATGAACACCACAATTGAAAAAAAAAAAATCACACAGTGCACACCCTAAGATTTCACACCAATGACAGAAAATAATGGTGCTTTGGTCCAGAGGCAATGTCTCCATCTTTCACTCTTAGTTTGCTGTTAACAAGCAAGTTTAAAATATAAATGTAATATAATTTGTCTATAATACACGCAAGCAAATTTTGGCGTTGGCGACTTTGCAGGTCATGCATCATTGATCTCACCTTGTTCAGAACTGCTGCGTCCTCCCTTTTCTGGTGTATTTTTTCGGTTGTCCAGCTGAACACCAAAGGCGCTGCCCAGGGAGGTGGTGGTTTTAGGGTAGGAGACCTCCATCACATTAATGTGGCAGTTTGTAGGGCAGAAGTCGCTGCTGTGGAGTGGGGACACCTTGGCCTTGGCCTGTTTGAAGGTGGGCCACGCTCTGTTCCTCAGCACCCGAGCAAACTGCAAAAGACAGAGATGTTTTTTGGTGGAGAATGAGAAAGGATTTTTATTTTTAATATAACATTAAACAACAATAATACCCTGATTTATGATGTCACTCTTCTGAAACAAGCGGACAAGACACTAAAACAGTTTGTCTTACAGCTAATTCATCCAAGGGAAACCATGTCCATCAGTCCACGCTGCAGCTCTTTCATTCTTTGTGCTGTTACTTGCATCATTTCATAGAAAACGAGACTCATTGTGGAGTTAAAATTGAAAAAGGACAGAGTGCAGCTCATGGATTCACTACAGGGCTAAAAGGCTGTAGTATATGAGGCAAGAGAATAATGGTTTGGGGAGTAACAGGTTTGGACTTTTATTCAGATTTTTTTTGCCTTTCTGCAGCCTATAATCAAATCAATCATTGTTGCATACAGCAAGCAGTTTTAATCTGATCATCACATTGTCACCATGCACTTTCTGATAAGGGAGCACTTGCTTTTGCCAAAACTCCCTGATACAGACCAAGACTATGCCCCAAAAGATTCAGTCAAAATCAAAATCAGCTCTTGTCCACTGTGCCACATTTACTACAATGAAATAATGACCTGACTACTCCCAACGTCCCTTTATATTAAGGACAGCTTCCATCTTTTTTGACTGTTACTGTGTGTGTCCACTACAGGAACCTCTGTGTATATTTTTAATGAAATAAAAGAGAAAAACCTCATTGAACGAAACCAAGACACAATCTTTCTTGCATCTTGAAGTCCTGACATGATACTGGAGAGCACACAGCTTGGACAGAACTCAGCATGTTGCCAAATATCACAAACACATCACTCGGTGGTTGCACTTTCCTTGAACCCCCCGTCACAGGGCCTGCATAATTTCATGAATGTTAGAAAGCAGATGCTTCGTACCATCAGATCAGTTTCTAGTCACCTCAGGTCATCCAGGAAAATCCTGCTAGCATAATACAGAGCAGGGTTCCAGGTTCTGATGGCGGGTCCTGACACTTTTGGATCCGTTCAGAGTTAATGACAGAGGTGAAAATGAACATCTAGTTCACCTTAAATTGAACAGATATTTGGAGGCTGCTGCTGCAAGTCAGCTGAGAAGGTTGAGATGGAGCAAGAGCTGGACCTTCTTATAAAACACATCAACACTTCAAATTTTTTGTGGACCCCAATTTCCAAGAATTATTCTGCCCCTAAATCACATTATGCTGTGCAATCTGCTCTGTCCTCCTGCTCTTTGTCTTCTTCTCCATTCTCTAAACTTTCTTTCTTTCCCTGTCTCGCTTTCTCTCTCAGGGTTCGAGCAGGAATGTTGACAACGCGGGTGGGAGTCTTGTGCAACAAAGGTCCTGGCTACGGCTGAGTTTGGCTATTTTTAAGTGACTGATAATTAATCCAAGACCCTTCTCTGATTTGGAGTTTGATCTTTTCTGTTTTCTCTTTGACTCATACTTGTGTTGCATAGTTTTTATTTTCTTCTTCTTCTTAGGAAAAATACTATAGTTATGTTCTTAATACATAAAATATTCTCTGGACTCCAGAGAAGCCAAAGGGAAGATGTATATTTGTTACCAATACATAAACTAATGGGTAATTTAACAGATTAACAAGTGTACAGCTATGGATGTCAAAAGTGGCTAATTCTTAGAAAAATAATCAGTGTAATCATCATTTTTACCTTTCTGTAGTTGGTGATCCGACGGTTAATGTGCTCCACTCTGTCACCACACATGGCACTGAAGCGTAACTGCAGCTCCTCGGGGATGATGTCACAGCTGGAACTCAACCTGCTGCACGTCTGCACCAGCATGTCATCGTTACGTGCCAGCGACTCCAGGATCTGGACACAAAAAAAGCCAACGGTGTAAAATCTGATACGGTCATTTTCCTGAAATGAGTCACAAAGCCTGCAATTCGGCATAAATTACTAAGTGTATTTTTGTACTTGGGGAAAAATAACATAAATTAAAATGGACTGACGGAATTGATAAACACACTGGAGACGTGATATCCCCGCAATTGTAAACTGTTTAGATTCATAGATTTTTTGGATTTCAGATCAAAATGTGAATCATATTATGTACTGATGCAAAGCACTGGCTTTCTGGATTAGACTGTAGATAAATGAAGGAAGAAAGACATTGATCCATAACATGTTTTAATAAGAGGCAGATAGAGAGGGAGATAGAGAGGAAAAAGGTCAGTGGAGCGAAAGCAGCAGCAGGAAGAGACTGAAGCACGAACAAAATCTGAGGACCACAACAGTGAAATTAAAATTAAATAGAACAAACATTTCACATGTCCCTGAGGAAAATCAGTCATCTTAGAAAGATGGTCATAATAATAATAATAACAATACTTTGAGTCTTTTTTCTCTGCAGTTTAAGAAGTGTTTGATTTATCATGATGCTTCCAAAGTAAAGACATAAACACAGCTTATGGTGGAAGGAGGAAATGTGTAGATCCAGGTTTTACAAGGCAGTATTTTTCTTTTTTGTATCACTATTGTTTTTCACTAAGTCTCTGTGTGTGTTTGTCTTTGTCTAAGGTGATGATCGACCTTTGACCTGTGTCAACACTGAAGAATACAGCTGTCTCTACCAACTCACATCAAGACTCTGCAAACAACTACTGATGGGAACTCAAGTAAAGAGGTAATCGTAAGTAGGGGAAATCAAAAGTATAAAATAGAGATCTTTACGTATAATAACAAATCTGGGATAACTGTGATTTCAGTACTAATAAGTACTGAGACAAATACATTTGAGTCTTTATTGTATTTCCTCATTGAAGATGAGGTGAGGTAATGAACATGACAGACACTATTCATCGCCTCTGAGGACAGAAAAGTCTAACTTTATGTCTGCTTCTACGACTAAAAAAATCTTGATAAATGTCATTGAGTTAACATTGGTGTCACACTGGCAAAAGTGTATGGTTTTTCACAAGCGATTATTTTCACCCCAACACCTCTGTGCTAGTGCTGTTATCATCCAATGTTTGACAACATATTTTAGAAAGTGGATCAGGTGTTCCAGCTGGACCAAAACAAATGAAAGAGAAATTGCCATCATCCCTGTTTTAGAAACAAATAAAAATTTTTACCCAAACCCCGGCCCATGTGTTCTGAGTTCATCCAACCCAATCAGACTCTACCTTTGCAGTGAGGCTGAAAAATCCCTTGGGCTCCACCATTTTTTCCAGAACCTGGCACTTGACGCCTGCCGTGCTGTCGTACTCGTACACCACTCCATACTCCAGGTGGACGTTGTCTACGGTTAGGCTGACGTGGTCCTTCTTGCCATCGATGATAGCGATGGTGTTGAACTTGTCCATCACCTCTGAGATGAGAGAGAGGAGCAAAGAATGGAGAGTGATGAAACCCAATTTGTACTCGCAGATCATTAAAATCTTATTTTGATTTCATTATGTTTTTGTCCTGACCACAGACTGACAATTAACACGTGTTTGCATGGCCACGTCACCGTAGGAGGTCCCCACCACCACTAGATCTGGAGTTTGTGTCAACGGGAGACCCTCGGCTCACATGATGTGCAATTCCAGAGAAATTAACTTAACTGGCCCTGAGCTGCAGCAATAACTTAATATGCCAATAAATCCCAGTCGGAGCTGTTTGCGATGAAGGGAATTGCTTTTTCTGTTTTACATTCTCGTTGGGATCCATAAATCGCTGGGGGGGAATTAACACTCGATGAGCCGGAGGAGGTGGCTTTTACAGACTAACACTCTCCAGATGAGCTTGTTTGGAGCGAGCGGTGTTCCTGTTAACAAGTCTGCCTCACATCTGCCGACACCTTTGAGCAGAACTCTGTGGTTGAAGGAACACGTGCGAGTCCGGTCACCTTCCACTTTGCACTCGAAGACGTCTCCATTCTCCTCCGTGGTGTGTTTCTGGTTTGCCCTCTGGTTGTCCTCCTGGGCGCTCTCCGTGTTGTTATACACCCATTTAATGGTATCTTGCTGCAAAGGGGGAGAGCAGAAAAATATGTCTGGGTTTTATTGTGTTGGTTGAAAGTGTTTTTGAATCATAAAAGCAGAGAAATGATTGACAGCCAATGCGTTATCCTCCTGTAAATCGCATTATGTTTCTACCACTGCCTGTCCGTGCAGCGGGCAAATCTGGATTTTCACACACTTTCAACGAATATGATCCATTTCAGTCACCTTTGCTCAGAAAGTCAACACCACTCTGTTTATTGTGGCGTAAATCTTTTTTTCCTATCCTTGTAGTCGTGCAGGATGTGAGTGTATTGTACTTATGTGTCTTTGTGTGTGTGTGTGTGTGTTTAGCACTGAGGTTTGGATCAGAGCAGCTTGTTTCGCTGATCCTGCCCAGATATGGTTTACAGTGACACAGCTGGGTTGGCCGAGTGAACGCTGGGGGAAAAAAGAAACGCTTTCACAAACATATGGAAACATGGTTGCTCGGTGAGGCCGCAGAAGCAAAACTCGTGCCAATCTCATCAACCCACAATAGCGTGCAGTGTGTGTATGCATGAGTGTGTGTCTATCTGTGTATCAGTCTGTGCTATCCACACCCAAACCCACAGCAGTTTTTATCTGCCAAGGCTACACACTGTGTCTGCCTACTGCTTTGTGGTCACACACACACACACACACACACACTGAGGGTGGCTCCATCGTGTCCATAATTGATGTAAACCAGATCTCCAGTAGTGTTAAAAACCCTGTGGTGCTTCATTAGGTGTTGATGAAACTCCCTTAATTCATACAAACATCTTGGGTTCTACTTTCACACTGTTTTCACACCATTTCAACAGGTGGACTGACACCAGTTTATCTTCTTACACATCATCTACTGTCATCCACTTCCCTCCTCCCCATGGCCTCCAGCGCGTAAACCCACCCTGCGTAGCAGCCACCTCCAGATCCTTTCCCACCTCTCCCTGCTGCCTGCCAGTCTCCCACAGCAGCCTCACTGCTGCGAGCCAGAGGTCAGCGCCGGAGGAGCCAAAAAATACTATTATTTCTGCATAATGACCCAAGGGAGTGAGGGATGGAGTCAGAGGGAGAGGGTTAGAGAGATATGGGGGTGAAGTGGAGCTAGGAGGTCTGTATTTTTCTCACAGTTAACTACCACTCACCTTTTTTCTCCACTTCACTGCTGTTTCTATACACTCTATGTTGCTCTTTTATGGCGTTCTACTTCTACACCCTACAACCAGTGAGAATTAGGAGCTAATGTAAGAGCAGCACCACAGCTGTCCTTGTCCAATACTGCAGTACATTCTTTTCCAAAGACCCCGATCCTCAAGTGGGCTTCAAGATTGGTTTGGGAACCACTGCTCTAATATGCACATGTGTACTATATGCACTGTATCACAGAATTCTGACAGTAGAATATCACGATGCAGGAGAAGATGATGAGAGCAGAGTCTGTGAAGATTCTCATTCATCCCGGTCATGATATACAAAACGTTTTAGTTGTCAGCAACTGGACTTCTTGGAGATGAAAGACGTTTCATTCCTCAACTGAGGAACTTTATTTGTTTCTGAAATGATGAAGTTCTTTAAAAGACGTTTCATTCCTCAACTGAGGAACTTTATTAGTTTCTGAAATGATGAAGTTCTTTAAAAGACGTTTCATTCCTCAACTGTTGATATTGAGGAATAAAACATCTTTTAAGGCGAAGTCCTCAACTTCAACTACAAGAAGAAGTTACTTGCAACTAAAACTTTTTAGATGATGAGAGATGCCGTGATGCACACGGCAATAAGAGTGAGGAACAGAACAGCATAAGCATTAAACTGAGTACGATCTTGTTTAGGTAAACAAAGGGATCAGCGACAGTTGGCAAATTTACCCCAATAGGAAAGGAATTCCATATAAATATACATGTATAAGTACATATATGTATAATATAATAGAACATATATATATATTATATATATATATATATATATATATATATTAGGGGTGTGACGATTCACTCACATAATGATCCGATTCAGGAATGATTCATAAAAAATATTAAGCAATCGATCCAGTTCAATCCGATTCAGTTCAGTTCGATCCAAACCGTTCCAAAACGATTAATTTGCACTCCCCTAATATATATAATCTCTATACATAGAATCTATACATAGATTCATTTTATACAATCATTTTTTTTCCCACCTCTGCTAGTTACTACAGCTAGTTACTTTTTTTTACAACCAGTCAACTTTTAGAATCATAGAGTTGACTGACTCTCACTCTCTCTCTCACCTGTGAGGGTCGTCTGTACTTCCTGCAGGCTGTGACGTGAGCGATGACGCTGGCATGACTCTCTTTGCTTACATTGATGCCATTGACCTTGATGATGCACTGGCCTGGGTGGAGGCCAGCGATGGCTGCTACTGTGCCTGATGTAGGACAAAGACAGGCAGACAGAGAGGGAACATGTGTCAAGGTCAAGAACCTGCTGTGATTCTGTCCAGGTGAAGGTGTACACAAAAAGTTTCACATTCAAGAGAAGAAGAAAAAACAGCTGTCACTTTTTCTTCCTTAGTCCTTTTTTATTTTGTATTTTCAGTGGTGTTTCCTGTTCGGCAGCTCAGGTGGGAGAGGGGGCTGGAGAGGAGGGAGGTTGTTTATCTGAAGTTGGACGAGGCCTCGGTGAGGGACGGGGCTCAGACTGTCAAGGTTTACAACATTCAGAAGGAAGCCTATGTCTGTCTGAGTGTCTGTTTAGACAGCTACTTAAATAAAGGCCGTCCACAGTTCATATTCCGATGGAACAAAATGAATGTTATCACTTCATGAAAATGTTCAGTTTAGTCTAAGGTTTCGGCTGTTTCTGTGAGACGAAACGCTGTTAGACAAAACAATTTTGGACAATTTTTTTGGCAAATACCGTAATTTCCGCACTATAAGCCGCAACTTTTGTCACATAATTTTAACCTCACAACCGCCAAAAAACACCATAGAAGAAAAAGAAGTATAACATACGGTAATGCGCTTTGCAAATGAATAAAATTAGCATAAACTGACCCTCATCATGGAAAATGCAAAAAGAATGCGGCACATACAGCTTATAGTCAGGTGCGGCTTATGTATGTACAAAATGTTTTTTCTTTTAAAAAATGTATTGGGTGCGCCTTTAGTCCGGTGCGGCTTATAGTCCGGAAATTACGGTACTATGCTTCAAAAATACTGCAACACTTGTCACTGTTGGCAACATCTGTGGTACGTCAAGACGAAGGTCTGTCTATTCTCTTTAAACACCCCAGTTACATGTCCCAGATACCACTGCATAAGGTGTTCAAAAAAGAACCTCCTCCGGCAACTAACAAGTCCCAGGATCATTAGAGGTGAGCTGTCACGAATGGGTGTGGTCACATAGTGCACCCATAGACACCCAGGCTAGGACAACTAGAAGGTCGACAGTGAGAAGCCGGAGAGAGTCACTTTCCCATCGGCCTAAGCCAACCTGCAGAAACCCACAGAGGAAGGTGAGAGACCTGCGAGCCTCCCCCTGCCCCAGTCCGCTGGGTTGCCAGGTCCCACCCCCAGCCGACGGAGGGCCGAGAAGGTAAAGCAACTGCACTCAGGACCGGGGATTTCGAATCCACCAACTGTCCAGTTATACTGAGGTGCTCTCAGCATGGCACCATCCCCGCTCACTGCTCCCAGGGTGTTCAAAGCTGCCCACTGTTCACTTCAGTTATGAGTTAAATGCAGATGCAAATGCAAGGAGTTTGCTTTCCTTTCCTTGCTAGGCCTGAGCTAAGAGCACGTGTGAACGGGGATTGTTTTGGTTTTTCTCTCCCCCACTCATACACATCAGTGTGGCAGCTGTTTGCCAGCTGTGCCACAGTCACAGAGGGGAAGGATTTCTGCTGATGAAGCCAGACGGCTTAAATAGTAGAGGCGACGATCCCATACCTCGACCGACAGCGTGCACCACAGATGGACCAAAACCACGGATCTGGAAACCTAGTCCATCAGCCGAGTCTGGGATCTTCACCGTCCTGGAGACCACCAGGGAAAGAAAGGCGATGCATCACTCTGAAGAACGTGGACAGTACATTCATTTCAAACGGGCAGAGTTGGCGGACTTACTCTCTGGGTTTGGTGCTGACCAGCACTCTGAGTGGGCCTTTGCTGCTAAAACATTGCCTGAGGAGAGCTTCCACTTCAGAGAAAGGTCGAAGGAACACCAGATCTCCATTTATGGCAAACAGCTTCTTCCCCACTTCCAGACCGGCCATCTTAAATAAAATCATAGATGTAATGTAAAACAGACTCATGCTAAACACATACAACCAAATCATTTTACTTTATGGTTACAATGCTGTGGTTTAAAGAAGCAAATTTTATCACAGGATTTTTACATATCACACGTTAGATTGAACATAATGAGCGCGAGCGCTAACTTTTGGCAGATCTTTCATCTGTGTGCACGCAGCTGGATCCTGTCAGGGATTTCACATTCAATATTTTAATGGCAAACACACACACAATGCCAGTCTCTATGCAAACCAGAACTTCCAGACCCCGTTCAGCACTCCTCCAGCCCTGCAAGGAATTATGAGTCGTGCGCACTGAGATTGCATTTTCCTTCAAACTCCCTGCGTCCCATTTTCATCCGGCAGATCAAAGCTGAACACCAAAGAAGACCCCAAAAAACATGGAGCCCTTTTAATGTGCTCTGTTTCTGCACGAAATCTTCTCGTAACCCTAGCATCAATGTCCGTCCCCATAAATCAGGCTTAGCTGAGGAGCAAACAGTTGGAGGTTTATATAGTTTATGACTGTTGATGGAGCCATGTTTTATCAACAGCAGGCTTCCTCTCACTGATGTGCATCTGCTGTGAAGACATCACAGATTTGTAGAATCCAATACAACAGAACAGAGCTAAATCAAAACGGGAAATACAATTAAACATCAGAATAACAGAAACACCCTTAACTTATGTGTTACAGCTAAGGTCGTCCTGGATTACTCAGAGGTTACTCTCGTAGGTGTGTACATTAAATAAGAATCTGTTCTAATTTAAAGGGATAATCACTGGAATTAAAGCAGATGTGGTTAATGGATTTGTCTCAGGTAACGACAATCAAGAGAGGGGTTTTTGTTTCATGCATTAATGCACTTGTTTGGATTACAGTTACCACTCATCACACCAAACTTGAAAATTTGATGGATGAGCAACTCTGCTTAAACACCTGTTTACACTCCCATGTATCATCAAACAAAAAAAAAGACAGTGGCTACCCTCCCTAAATCTTTTTCCAAATATGCACTACTTAAAGCTTCCAAATTTCTTATCAAGGTGTCAGTATGTCTCATCATGACAAATGTCTTAAATGTGCTGAGTTAAAATGTAAAAGACTAAAGATTCAGCTAAAAAACTTGCCACTTTTTCCTCAGACTAAAGCCATCGTTGCATCATCAATGTCGGAGTTAGCCAATCACATTCCCTCCTTATCTCACAAACAAGTAGCATTTAGTAGACTTTTTTTGCCCAAATAGTTTAGACCAAGTCAAGGCAAACACTACTGCAGAAACATAACTGTTTATTCCATATAAAATGTGTGCATCCAATGCCTTGGTCTGTCAGTGTGCACGTACATAATATTCACCAGTGGTACCCAACCACTGGGCTGGGGACCGGTACCAGTCCGTGGGTGAATTGGTGCCGGGCTGCAGAGAAATAATGTTTCCTTTTGGCCCCATCTGTGTGGATCCATACCATTATCAACAAAAGAACTGAACAATAGAATGGCTAGGATTCCATCATCAATATTGCAACTATATTTCATTAGGAAATATTTTCTCAGTGAAGACAACAACAATAAACTCTAAATGATTTTGAGTCATTATGAGTCATTGATACAAGATTCTAACCTTGTCTGGTAGGAGGAAATTATAGGTTGTGTGCACTTGGGAAACCCTTGTTGTGTGTTTGCACAGATATTTTGGGTAGGAGGATTTTATAGATAAACATTTCAGAACACTGGAAATGTAATTTTATTAAGGGATATTTATCTGCCACAACTTACTGACCAGTCTGTGAAAATAGCATTAGGATTGAAGACAAGTAGAGAAGCATATTATTCAGTAGTTAGTTACAGCGACTAGTAGGTAATGTAATGCTCTGTTGGTCATGTAGGTAATTCAGTAGATGAGCAGGATAAGGTGTAGGGAAATAGGTAGGAGGTGGTGGTTAGATAGGCTGATAGTTTAGGCAGTTAAGTATTGATGTTAGTTGCTCCGTAGGTTGGTCTCCATTTCCAGTAGTGCTGCTGTTGATATGTAGACAGTATAGTTTTAATTTTTAAATTAAATTAACTTAATTCTG
>JAFBJS010000865.1:103174-130557 GCA_016785265.1 Paraplagusia blochii
CCCTGTGGGTGGTGAGTCCACTGGAAATGATGTGGATCGGGATTATGATCAGATAATCTCAGCGCTCTGTTGGATTTGAACATGGAGACTTCCCTCCGCTCCCTTATCCTGCTGCCCTGTAGATGCTCAATGACCTGTCTCTTATACACATCTAGATGTGTATAAGAGACAGGAGTTTGACACATGTCTACCGTAATTGGTTCTGGGCCGCAGAGAAATAATGTTTCCTTTTGGCCCTGTCTGGCTATTACTTATACTTGATCCATACTCATATCAACAAAAGAACTGAACAATATGGCTAGGATTCCATCATCAACCATGCAACTATATTTGATTAGGAAATATTTTCTCAGTGAAGACAACAATAAACTCAAAATGATGCAGAGTCATTGATATAAGATTCTAACCTTGTCTGGTAGGAAATTATAGGCTGTGTGCACTTGGGAAACCCTTGTTGTGTGTTTGCACAGATATTTTGGGTAGGAGGATTTTATAGATAAATATTTCAGAACACCGGAAATTTAATTTTATTAAGGGGTATTTGTCTGCCACAACTTACTGACCAGTCTGTGAAAATAGTATGAGATATTTAACCGGCCCATGGCGCAAAAAAGGTTGGGGAACACTGATCTACACAATGCCTCTTACCTCAGCTGGCGAGCCCTTCTCCACAGACTTGATGATGGGAACTCTGTTTCTCTCTTCCAGGGTAAATCCATAGCCTCCATCACTGGGCCTTATCTAAAAAAACTATCACTCATCAGCAGAATCCCAAACCAAGAGACTTTGACATCCTCACAGAGCACAAAGACAGACACCAAATGCACATAGTGGTAAACACAAGGGTCAGCAGTAAAGCACTATTTGCTCGCTTCTTAAAAACAAGAATGTTTACTGAACTAAAAAAAGAGTTGTTGTATTCTCTCTCTCTCTCCAGCAGCTGTGCATTTTCCACCCTGTCAGACAGACGGAGGTCTACGTAGTTAATGACTCAGCACGAAGGCTGCGGGTGAGCACTCACCAGGAGAGACTTGGAGATGACGTTCTCCACTATTTTCAAGTCATGTTTCACAGGTTTGTGCTTGGTGTTGGAACCTTCCATCTCCTCGTCAGCAAAGAATCGGAACAGCAAAGGCTCGTCCTTGAACTCGCTCTTTTCCAACACTGAGAAAAGTGACAGAAAGAGTGCGATATATAGTATATGCACAAAACAGTAAGTCAGTAACTTTCAGTCATCATTGATGAATGGACTGTTGTCATCAATCAGCTACTCCATCGGTCTAGAACCATCACCCGTTCAACCAAATCTTACTACATCCTCAAGAAGCACTTTCTGCTTATTTCTGCATCTTCCTTTTATAAACTTGAGATCATAAGTTAGAACAACATTAAATAATAACAGGGATTTATCTACCAGTTCCTGTACAAACATGAGCACAGCCAACTTGTGCAGAACGTAACTCCAACTCCTATGTTATTAACTTTTAAGAGGCAAACCCTTAAACGAACAGTAAAAAGAACAGACCCTATTTTTTTCATGTGACACTAATTTTTGGACTAGAACAGTGCTTCTCAAAGTGTGGGGCGGGCCCCCCTGGGGGGGCACGGTGCGGTGCAATTAGACTACAATAAAGTGTATTTGCACATCCTTGTAAGTTGACCTATATTTCATTTTTTGTTTTCTTTATGTTAACAAGGATACGATGTTCTGCAGAGGTGTACCTAGAACTATTTTATAGACAAATGCTGTTATTTATTGTTGCGGCAGTGAGGTTCGGAGGGGGGCACGATTTGTTTTCTTCTTGCTGGGGGGGGGCGCAACAGAAAATAATTGAGAAGCACTGGCCTAGAGCAACAAAAGATGGTGTGTTCAGATTTATCAGCCATAATTTTTTGTAGTGAATCTAGCATTGACTAGTGCAAGAATATTTACTGTTTAGATTAAATGATTAACTAATAATTTATTTTACAACGGAAAAAATAAAACATAAACTTACAAAAAAAACTCTTGTAATTTTTCTTATAATTTCCTTTTTTAATTCTGCAATCTATTAGGTCAACTGCCAGCTGTTTCATTAATCACACCAACAGACCCAATAGCTGCCAGCACTAATTGTAAGAATAGCCAGAGGGCTGTGAGGTGTAGGTTTGAGGCAGTTTGATGTTTGCAGCAAGCTGGTAATTTGTACTGCAAGGCATGAACTGTGGGTAGTTCAGCACCGTTACATCATGGAGAATACGAGGAGAGTCGCTATGACTAACACTCCAGTTTGTACTGTAACATCTGAACCGGTATTCAACGTGGCATGAAGTTAACATCAAGCCTGACTCCCATAAACACAGCATCACCATGGCAACAGATCAGTTTTACACTGTGTGTAATTGGCCAAATTCCTAAATATAACAACAAGCAGACATTAGGCCTGCACTGAAAATATGTATTTGATTTTTGAACAACCACACGTATGCATGGACACACACAGGTCTACATCTATTCTTTGGATCGGGAATAAAAAGCAAAGCAAATCCACGGAGAACAGAGGTGTGTGTTGTTGTAACACAGGACGCTAAAGGCCAAACAGCCTCTGTGTGGTTTCTCCAGAGCATTGACTGTCGTTCAACCAGTGAAGAGATTCTGCGGTTTATGCACACCATGATCAGAACTTTTTTTTAAGGTCAGCAAAAATACAGAGGAAAGAAAAGCGACGTACCGTGATGCATGAAGCCGTTGTCGCACAGCTCCACCCCCAAAATCAATGCTTCCTCTCTGGTTCTGCAGTCGCCCTGGGACAACAGACAGAGCAGGCAGATACAGAGATGTCAGTGAAGTCAAGGTAAGGAAAAAAACTACAGGACAAAAAGGAAAAAGGAGCAGAAAACAGGATACTGTGTGTGAAGAGAGCAGTGAAAATGTAAAACCCATCGCTTCTTTGTTCTAACATCTAGAAACCTCTGAGGCCGATGCAGTCAGAGTCACACACGGCCCAGAACGTGTCTAGACAGCAGATTGTGACAGTTGTCATATTTCCATTGAAGTAGAGAAGACGGTTCTGTTTGCCAGGGTCAAACCCATTCATCCGGATGAACGTGCACACACAAACACACACACACGTGCACTCATAGTGTCTGCCATTGATCCTGTGGAGTGGCCATATATACTTTTCATTTCTCTGTTGTCAGGACCATCAATCTGTCGGACTCAAAGCCTCCTGTCAAAGTCAATAAAGCTTAGCCGCTGAATCAATTCTGCTTCGTGTTGTTTGTTTGTTTCTGCTCTGCTGAGACCCTGAGTTGAATGACCCACGATCCTTTGTTGTCTCAAATTCCATCTTCTGTAGTACTCTTGAACTGACCTGCATTTAATGGCAACGGCGGAACACTATGGACCTGTGTACAAAGACAGCAGTCTTTCAAATATGCTGGGAAATAAGAATAGTCCTTTATTGACATCGTACCTTGGCAGGTACAACCAAATTGAGGAAATAAGTTACATTTTTTTTATGTATTGACCTGACATCATTAAAAAAGACTATATCTGCACATTCTCTTTAGGAGAGACAAGGATGGACAGGATCCAGAATGAGGTGATTAGAGGGACAACACAGACAGGACGGTTTGGAAAAAAAGCTAGACACGACAGATTGAGATGGTTTGGACATGTGGAACTCGGCACTCACCTGTGCAATGAGCCAGTCTATAAGCTTGTTCGCCATCACTACCGACTTGTACGTCCGCAAATGATAATCTTTATCCCTGGACAGACAACAGAGAAGCAGGATGATTAAGGATTAGGAAAATAAGAGTCCACCTTAAAACCTGGACTGTGTTAACTTGTTATTCCACTGTGTGATTCACCGTGGCTGAAATAAGCCCAGATGGGGAACTTGGAGGGTTGTAATTGCTTGGTTTATTTAAACAGTGTTTAAAAGAGAGCTAATAATTTCCACTGTCAGCGAGGCGCGGTCACTTTTCACAGCACTGGCCGTGTTGCATCATGATTCCGAAAGAAAGTTCTGACAGACGGTAACGTCAATAACAGCCTTGGGTGCCTCCTGTAAGACTGTTGATGTTTGTGTTTGTTACTTCACCCCAACCGTGTTGTGGTTTTCCCATAAATACTGGGGCCTCCCTGAGGAAAAAGGAAGGGACTACACGGCCCGGGTCGGGAAAGTACAGAACCACTGTGACTTCCACAACTCCACAGCTTCTTTCAATGAAAACACTCAGTTTAGACAAGTCAACATGACATATTGGTTCAGACAAAATCCACAGGCAGCTGTTGGGAGCTCTTCAGAATGTGAAGCGTGAGAGGCTGGACGCTGCTCTGTTTCCTCCAACAATGGAACATTCTGTTGCATAACTGTTCTTGACAGCCTGGGCCGGTCTCTGATGAGGACTGCGGTGCTGATATCAGCCAGTGAGGCACGGCAGGCATAAACCACTCAGTCCAGATGAACCACGCGGTCCAATGTTTTGCCCTGAACGTGATACAAAAACCTGGACGACTGTGGCTGCAGCGGGTGGTGCACACCGAGGCTGTCAGAGTGAAAAATGGAGCGGTAAACTCCAGGCCAGTGGGCAGCCATATGTCCAGGACACAGAAGCAGCAGTTTGAGGAGTAACAGAGGGAAAGGTCATAGAGCTGGTTTTTAACTTCCTGTCCAAACAAGAAAGTTTCCCTTGGCATTTAGTGAAAGGGAAATAAATGGTGTATATATATATATCCCTGGTATATAAAGCCATAATGTTTTTTGGCATTAATTAAGTGCCAAAGATTAAAAAGGATAAAAATGTCTCAAAGCCACTATCCAATTAAAAATGTATTTAAGGGGAATATAACCTAGATTTAACCCTTTAACCATTAAGTTTACCATGAATCTCTAAAATGCACCATTTATAAAGGTTGTAGCTGCATTGTTTCGTATGTATTTTACAGTTGATTGTAAAGGTATTTGGTTAGATAACTACCACACATATATATTTATATGTCCTGTAGATCTGGAGTCTAAATTTACAGTACAGTAACATTCTGATCGCAGGCATATGTAGATGAGATTACGACACATTACAGCAAAAATCTAATTTCCATCCAAAGAAGTTTGCAAATTCTTTTGCTACTTCATGATTAAAAATTATACTCGATGGTAACACTTTTATCTTCTGGAGACCTGATCTGTGTGAGTGAGTAGGTGGAGTGGAAGGTGGAAGTGAACCCTGCCTTGTTTCCCTCGTCTCTGTCCCTCTGCCAGGAAATTCCACCTAATTAGGCAGGGGCTGATTGCTCCAATTAAACTCTGGCATTCCTCGACCCTGAGCTCGCCTCTCAGTATGTGCTTCCCAGATACGCCAGCCGGTGAAACACCCGACACTCATAAATGCAACATAAGCTTTTAAAAAGCCAGTAAGTCTGGCCGGAGCGGAGGCAGAGTTAATATTGACCCACACAAAAAAACAATCAGCTCCACAATATCCAGATCAAAATAGAAACACGGAGAAGTTTTTGCTGGAAGAGTTTCAGGGACCACTCCACGTAACTCAAGCATTTGCACACGTTAATTGGTCTGAAATTAAAGCTTCTCTTCAGGCCATTTGACATCCAGCATAAACTGGCCGACGTCATGTCAACACTGATGGATTCTGGAGAAACAGCACTGAAAACTAAACCGACGTGCATCACATCACTTCACTCTAATAAAAATGAGTTTGCCTCAAATGTATTCCCGTCAGATGAAGAGATTACGCGTACCAACGCTGGTGCAGGAGCCACATGTTTTACATTTAGGCTTCTCCTACTATTACATGGGTATAATGGCTGTTACTGTTTGCACTTGTTTACACTAATCGCCCTTTGTAAGTGGACTAACTGGAAATATCCTTAACGTGTTATTGGACAACATCAGACTTCAATTTCAGGAATGAAAGGCTAAAAGCAGAAATGAGATGATGTCAGACATCTGAACCTCTTCTTCTTCTTCTTTTCCTTTCGGCTTGTCCCTTTTCTCAGGGGTTGCCACAGCGAGTCAACAATATTCATCTCCCTCTGTCCCCTGTATCCCCAACTCTAACTCCAACTACGTCCATGTCCTCCCTCACTGCATTCATCAATCTCCTCTTCGTCTCCTACCTGGTAGCTCCATCTCTAGGATCATTCTTCTAACAATATAATCACTTTTCCTTAATGTCAGACGTCTAAACCTTTTGGAATCACAGAAAAACATAAACTTATCGCCTAATAGAGATGTCTGAGTTTAAGGTTGATCAGAAAAGTCTTTAAATATTTTCAAGTTTCTTATTTGTCAACGTTGATGTGCTGCCCCGAGGCATATTGGTGCCCATTAGCCCATTATTGGTTGTTCAATGTGTAGCTTTATAGAAACGACTGTATTTTATAAACTAGACCAAATAAACAGACAAAAACAGACAAAACAAAGAGGACATCAGGTCGATTTCCACCTGATGTTTGAAAATCAAAAGAGGAGATGAAAATGTTAGTCTCTGTAGACCAGTTCACCACCCTATGTCATGTTAGGTAATGTTCTCAAAATAAAACTACAGATTTTGTGGTTGCACCACACAAAGAATAAAGAAAGCCCAACTAACAGGAGTACCAGATACTTGTCAAATGCCTAAGCTGCCATTCAGTGACTGTCTGAGCTTAGCACCACCCACACCCAGGGCGGTGCTATCCTGACGCAGTTGGATTCACCTGGTAATGGATAAGAGGATACGTGTATGAATGAATACATAAGTCACACCTGAGTATAAGTCGCACACTGAGTCAATTAATAAAAAAGAGTGACTTATATACCGTTTTCACACTGGCACTTAATTCGGTATTCGCTGCGACGCGAAACCAGTTTCGCTCCCCGTTTGCGTTCACATTATAAACTAATGCGCATTCGCTCCTCAACTAATGCGCATTAACTAGTCCACCTGTAGTCGGGGGTTTCGAATTAATTAACCAAATTAAGTAGTACGGATGTAAAGCATTAAAAAGTAAAAAACGGTTGTCGCTCCCCGCTTGTGTGTGAACACAACAACACCCCTATTAGTTTAACGAGCTTGTAAAATGCTACGTGAGCAGCTCATCTCCTTGTCAACCGCTATATGTTGCTGCATTATTAGGAACAGGATTACAAAACACTTCCTCATATCCTCTCTTTACTCTTTACTCTTTATCTTCTTCATTCGTTCTTTGTGTCTCCTTCTCATTGCTTTCATACATCGCCTTGATCTTTCTTTAACCTGCTCCATTTATTCCTCAAAATTGCACGTGCGTTTGTTGACAGAATCCATGTTGAATAAAACCCCATATTAATGAGATCTCGTTATATAACCATGTGATCAAATTGAAACTGGACCATTTAAATATAGTTTGACTAATGCGCATTCGCTCCCTTATGGTGTGTGAATGCAATGCGGGTATCGTATGCGCAGCTAACACCAAATTAAACTGAATGTGAATGCAAAGTGAATCGAATGCGGATTAGTTATTACGGGATTGAATCCCACTTCAGTATTCGATTCCGAATTGAACAAGAAAGCGGTGTCACTGAGTGGCCTTGAAGCTGTTCTCCGTATCAAAGAGGTTGGTGACTTCTGATCTGAGAACTTTCTGGTATGTTTAACCGTGAATGAATGATCATGTATGATGACATTATCATCATATGATGTTGTGGAAAATAAGAAAAGAGAAACAAATCAGTCTAATCTACAGCTGTTCCTTCTTAGTGATTGTTGTGAGACGTTTTTCCTGACCTAAATATTTCACATAACTGTCCATAATGCATTTCACATTTCAAGAATTATATTATGCAATAAGAAGAGGAAAACAAGACAAATGAATTATATCAGTGTTGTTTCACACAGTCCTCGGGGTCCAGGTTGAGTACATCTTATAATTAACTAAAAAAATGTTCAGGTTTAGTGTTTGGTTCGAGGGACGTCTCAAGTTTTGCCTGAATTTGTTTTGTTCTCCGATACAGTATGGCCATAGTAACCAAACCAAACATTTGAGTAAGAGGAATAGATATCAATGTGATAGATAATAACCTAAACTTCTGAAGAAAAAACATAAGCTCATCATTAGTGGCTTAGAGTTATTTTTAGCAGGACGATCCAGACCAGCTGAACTGCTGCAGAGAAAATGGCTGCTCACCTGATGACTGGAGTGAAAAGACTGTGGAGACGACAGAAGAGCCGGACACCCTGAGGAGGAACACAAGGGTTTTTGGGGTCGTGTGAGTAAAATCCGAGTCAATTGTGACAACAGTTAAATCTCTTGTTTAAAGACACACACCTTGGAAATGACGTCGTGCATGTCACTCCTGGGGTGGTAGGTGCCATCATCGTAGCGGAAGCGGTAAAGCACAGGCTCTGGTTTGAACTGGTGTTTGTCTGTGACTGTAGGAACAATTCAGGACAGAAACAGGACAGAAAGAACATGATAAAACAGCAGAGAAGGAAAAAAGTCACACAGCCTGGGGCGGCTTTTCTTTTCATCCTTCTTTGGGATTGAGAAAATGGGAAAAGTCATGCGGAAAGCCCGAAAAGAGACGGTCCTTTGAGACAAAAATGCAACTGAAACTTTACTCACAGATCCCTGATCTTTTGCTTGGGGGACCTGGGAGATCTAACCCTGATCTTCTGTGTAGCCTTGGCTGCAGCTGCGTGAATTCTATTAAACTTTTCCTTTTCTATGAAAAGATATTCACTCTTTTTTTCATATGGTAACATCTGACTAAGCTGTGAGAGAACTCGGAGTCCCAGGAGTTCTTCTGTGCAGTCGGAACATGTGAGGCTCAAAGTCATTCTTTTTGTTGAGATAATAAAAAAACCTGAGGTGAATTAATATCTAACCTGGTCAAAGACCACTAGGCTTTTTACAAAAAATAATTCATTAAGGCAGCTGTGTTTGGATGAAACCTTGTTATCCAATCCACAAAGCAGCAACCATGCAAATAATCTACAAACATCACAGCAAGAGAGTCCAGAAATATCGAGAAAGTCATGACTTTATTCATCTCATGACATGATCCTTCTAGGTGCCCGCGAGCCAGCCTTTGAACACATCAACAACAGACGAATGTTGGAATTGTCTTATTCTTATTCTTATAAAACATGGATAAAATAAGAGTTAGTTAAGTCGGTGTTAACTGACCGTGGTGAATGATGCCGTTCTCCAGCAGAGCTTGGCCGAGATGAACTCCTTCCTCTGGGTTTCCCGTCTCACCAATTTCCATCAGCCATGACACAAACTCACTGGAGAAAACACAAAGCGCACGTATGTGTAAAAACACACTGACTCCTAAATAAGACAAACATTCACTGGGGAAAAAAAAACCTCATCACTTTATTAAGAAGGAATCTTTGGTTTTACCCTCAAAAAAAAAAAAAAACAAATATATTTTTTATGAGGCCACTGCCATAATTCATCACATTTACCACAAATGTTTACTCAAGCATGACTGATTATGGCACCATTTGGCTGAAAAATATGAAGTGTTTGGGGCAACAGCTTCATCTTTTACCACATAAATGATTTAAAGCCAATCTGGAGCATGGAGTCAATCCTGGTCAGGGAGCAGATGCAGAGGCAGCATATAAAGAGATAAAACATTAAAACAAGTATATCTCTACATGTGAACTAAACTCGATCATATTAAAGAATTATTATGTAAATAATAAAAACTAACCATACAGAGATAAAAAAAAATCTCTGTCTGACTCTGACAGACTATGACAGGGAAGCTGAGGGAGACAGGGGAAGGCAGAGGAGCACCAACTTATCAGATTACATCCTCAATGTCCGGTCTCGCCACAAACAGAACCATCGGAATTCTCTGGAGTTGACTTCCAGGCCATGGTTGAGGCAGCATGGTGAGAGCGTGAAGCCAACAGAACCATTTAGAGAGGTTTTTTTAGAGAATGGCCTGACCAAAAACACACCACCTCTGACATCTTGCACTTTTTAACCACACGTCCCTTAAGCTCCCTCTCTCCGCAGTGAAACCACTGGGGAGAAACAAAACGTCTGTAACAATGTCCATTTGTCAACCTCTGCACCTTAACCACAGGGTGGAAAAACAACCTGAGATGTGAGTTCTCATGGCCTGCAGCAGATTAGGGTCACATGTGCAATAAACAGTCCCGAGCAACTGGAGTCACCATATGGGTCTGGGGGAAATTGAGCAAATCAAACAGCTCAATAGTTAAGATTCATATCGATCATTTCTGGATATGTCTGGGTGTTTGGTCAGTGTGGGAGAAAAAATACGTCTCATTTAACTTTAATTTTGCATTTGAAATCTAATTTTTCAGCCGACATCCTAGTGTGAGAAATTGGACCAAACAGAAACCTGACCGTGAAAAGATGATTGAGGTTCTTTCACACGAGTAATGTTTGGTTTCCAAAGCTGATGTTAATTCACACTTAGGAACAGATGTGAGTAAAAAGGAAGACAGCTATTAGGCCAAAAATAGTTTGCAGTAACATGAATATTTTTTTTCTTTGTTTTTTCTTGAACACAATGTAGAAAACATGAAAGTTCAATATATGTTTGGTGCAAAATGGCTAAGTTCATTTAAAGTTGGGTCAAACTTACAGAAAATAAATTGTTGCAAAAACTTATGTCCATTCTTTATGGCAAACATTTTATTTAGAATCAGCTTCTTAAGGGCGTAATGAGATTTTGGTTCGCTAACAATGGCATGGTTCAACACGTGATGGTTCTAGAGCAGATCCGGGCAAATTATTTGGCTAATGGGCCACATTAGAGTTTTACAGAGGGACCTGAGCCAGGAGCGGATAGATTCAGGTTTTTGTGAGCTAAAGTAAATGACAAGTCATGACTGAAAGCTGCAATGTTAAAACGCCTTTACCCTTTCCTACACTATTGGGAAAAAGCGGACATCGCAGGGAAACGGCTGGAAAGGATGATGATTAAAAAAATAAATAGTATAATTAAGACCAGTTTTGTGGGCCACAATAAAAACTCAATGGACCGCATCCCGGGCCTTAGTTTGCCCAGGTGTGTTCTAGACCAGGGGTTTTCAAAGTGTGGGGCGGGCCCCCCTGGAGGGGCGCGCTGCGATGCTGAGGGGGGCGCGTGTGACTCTGGGGAAGATGCTTTTTTTCCGCCGTACTACAATAAAGTGTAATTGCACATCCTTGTAAGGTGAACTATATCTCTCTTTTTGTTTCTTTATGTTAACAAGGATACGATACAGAGGTGTAGCTAGAACTATTTTATAGACAAATGCTGTTATTTATAGTTGCGGCAGAGAGTGGGTGGGGGGCGCAAATTGTTTTCTTCTCGCTAGGGGGGCGTAACAGAAAAAGATTGGGAAGCACTGATCTAGACCAATGTAGTAGCTGATTGATGACATCAGTCTATCAACATGGCTGCCTCCATGGTTTGACTGAAGGTTACTGATACAGAGGGATTCTCCAACAGGAGGAACTCTGTCTGACAAAAATTAGAAAAAAATCCTTGAAAAAAAAAAAACAGAAAGTGTAACAGACTTATGAGTTTCACAATGAAGGGAGTGGAAACCACGGGTAATGTGAATTCCATCATAGAAATACCACTGGTTTCTTCAACTTCACGGGTGTAACTCGACGGTTACACCCACGTGTAATCGTGACGGACGACACGTCCACTGACGACTCTCTCAGTCACACTGGTCCAGAAGGTGCTTTGAGGAGCTGTTCAGACTCAGCGCAGTGTCTACATACGACGAGTCTTTGATCCGTCTAATCTTTTTAGCTGACTGATCCATTCCTCCCTCAGACCACAAGGGATCTGGTGTTGTCTGCGTGCACCAAAGGAGAAACAAACTCCTCATTCCAAAACCACCATGAAATGTAACTTGGCCACAACTATGTCCAACTGGACCTTTGGGTTCTTTCTCTTCTCCCCGGGCTTTCAAAAATAACAGGGATTCTAAAATGACTGTTTGCGTAAGGGTGGCTGTTAGTGTGAATATTACCAGGCCAAATGTCTTTTTGAAGAATTTAAAACAAATACTCCAACATGGGGCTTTTTTTTCGGGTGGATGTGACGGAGCGTTTACAAGGCCAATTTGTTACAGGATTTAAAACGTCAAGGTTGGAGAACAGCTTTAATAACATCCACCTGCTTTAAAATTACACAGCGTCGTCACCCTGTTAAAGACTCCTGGCTGTCACATGGGTTTTTTTATTATTATTTTCAAACATGAAAAGGTGTTCGGCTGCAGCCAGAAGTTTGTAGATTTTATCTTTGTGATTTGTCACATTCTCACCCTCTGACAGCGTGAGTCCAACACAGATTTTCTACTATTGCAGCATGAGAAGTCAAGTGAAGTTAAGAGTTGCTGTCAGCAGCTCTCAGACTCAATCAAACAAGTATTATCACTCTGTAACACCCGCAGTACTTTACACTATTTTCTATGTTTTTTTTTTCTGTGGTTATGTGTTCTTCCAACTTCACAGATTTAGTTTCTTTTCAGTTCCATTTATAAATCATAGATACTTCAAAAATGGTAGAAAGCGAAGACAAGTACTCTGACTACAGGTGTTCTTGTCAGTTTAAATACTCCAAAAATTTATATTATTTTTCATGTTCATGTTAATTTTCTCTCTATATATGTATATTTATATACTATATAAATACTGCAATGGAAGATGGTCAGCTATGGTAGGGTTTACAGGACAGTGAGACCAGCCATGATGGATGGATTAGAGACACTAGAAATAGGGAGAAGACAGGAGGCAGAGCTGGAGGTGGAGGAGTTAAAGATGCTGAGATTCTCTTTAGGAGAGACAAGGATGGACAGGATCAGGAATGAGGTGATTAGAGTGACAACACAGACAGGAAGGTTTGGAGAAAAAGCTGGAGAAGCCAGATTGAGATGGTTTGGACATGTTCAGAGGAGGGACAGCGGAGACATTGGTAGAAGAATGATAGAGGTGGAGCTACCAGGTAGGAGACAAAGAGGAGATTGATGGATGCAGTGAGGGAGGACATGGAGGTAGTTGGAGTCAGAGTAGAAGATAGAGAGGACAGGGTGAGAAGGAAATCGCTGAAAAAAGGCACAAGCTTAAAGGAAAAATAAAGATATACTTTATAAATATATGCACAATTATATCCTGCCAACATTTTTACTTTTTTAATATAGTCACCTACTTTTTTAAAATGTACTTAAAAAGCTTTAACAAATTGCGGATGGAAATACATGAACTCATAGCAGGGCGTGAGAAGTCAAAGACACCAGGAGATGAAGACGTCACTGATCCACACACAGCTGCCCTCTGACTTCAGCCAGTTTCTTACTATAGTTACCTCATGGATTCCTCAACACAGAGTTTATTGTAATCCAACATGGGCGAGTAGAAAAAAAAGTGTCCAGTCATCTGAGTCGCACAGGAATATCTCCCGACTGATTTATGACCGCCATTCAATGGCCAATCTGTCCCCAGATACCACAGCAATAATCTTTAAATGAGATTCATGGGATAAATCTGTCTAGAATTTATTTTCCCATGACTGAGTTTGCATTACACACAGTCTGCTGAAACAGAACGCAGCAGAGCTGTGTGCGACCCGGGCTGCTTACAAATCCCTACTAATTCATAAGGGAAACCACGCTTGAAGAAACAGATCCTTATTTTCAAAGTGTTTCGTTGACACCGTACAAGACCTACATCAAATAAAAAAAAAGACCCACAAGTGGTGAGAGTTCAAATGCACTTAATTGGACGCAGATATTTATTCTGGTTCATGCCAGAGGCCTTGCGGCGCAGTCATCCTGTCCCGCTGCTCCACAGATAAACACTGTATCTGACAGGGACTTGACAGCAGAGGAAACCACAAGGACACAACACTGGTTGGCAGGAGACGTACCTTCCCAGGAAGCACTTGGGGAACGTGGTGAGCTTGCGTTTCCGATCCTTAATGAGGTTTCCCTTGGTCATGAGGTGGTAGAGCTTCTCCCCCTTCTCTGACACCATCACCCACGTATCCTGCTCCATGCCCAGCCGCAGACCTGCACGGCAGGGGGAGGAAGAGGAGGTGAAGGAGCAAAATCCTGTCGTCAGTATCCTGGCATGAATAATAAATCTGTGCTCAACTGGACGAGATGTGACATCAATTTCTAAAGAGGAGAAGGTTAATGTCTTCTAATTTCATCAGGTAATTAGTGTTGACTTTCACTGTGTCCTGACAGGGTTAGATTGAAGTCACCTACACAAAAGGAATTTGTCTTCAGTGTGTTTGTCCCTGCCGACGTATTCAACAGGATGACCTGAGACATTTACTTCTGATTATTCAGTTTCATTTTCTATGTATTGATCTCCTTAAATGCTGCATATGTTATGGTTAGGAAGCAAAGTTCACAGAGTTGAACCCGTCCGTCCACGCCTCTGTCTTACTTTTCCTACGCTCCCTCTCCTTCATGATGGCCTCCAGCCATTCCTGCTTCTCCTCTGGGGTCTTGGCCATGCAGACGAACCACTTGTTCTTGGCCGTGTTGTGGATCTTCCAGCCGTTGTTGACTATGTTCCCGCTGCTGTGGTAGTCAGCTGTGAGTCAGAAGAGGAGAGCACAGATGCATCAGCTTCAACAGAGTTTTATAAAGAGCAGCAGAAGAGGAGGAACAGCCCGTTGGTCACTGAGGACGATCAATCAGAGGTGACACTTTATTATTACACTGTAAACAGAGATGTTGGGAACTCAGAGTCACAACATTGGGGAATATATTGGCTCCTCTGGAATGGGTTGGTAGGTTAAATGCTGTCAGATTTCAATGGGTGATTGTTCTAAAGATGGCACTCGACATTGTAAAGTGTAGGACATTGTTTCCAAAAGACTGGGACGCAACCTTAATGTTTCATGGTCATTTCTTATTCTCTTTCCCTTTTATGTTGCAAAACAGTCTTAACGACAAAGACTTCTTTGAATGAAACAATGAATCATCCTTTTCTATCTCCCCCTGTCCTCTGTATCTTCTACTCTGACTCCAACTACCTCCATGTCCTCCCTCACTGCATCCATCAATCTCCTATTTGTCTCCTACTTGGTAGCTCCATCTCTAGGATCATTCTTCTACCAATATATCCACTGTCCCTCCTGTGAACATGTCCAAACCATCTCAATCAGGCTTTTCTAGCTTTCACTTCAAACCCCTCTGTCTGTGTTGTCCCTCTACCTCATTCCTGATCCTGTTTTGTCTCTCCTAAAAAGAATCTCAAATCTTACTCTGCTACAAATATCAGAGTACCGATTTAATTGAGTGGATGAAAAGATTGGGTCGATCAGGTCTTCGCTGACTCTCATCGAAGAAATTTATTCACTAACCGTTGGTGGAAATTCAAGCAGGAAAACAGACTTGAATCAGTTCCTAACAAGCATTTAACAAACAGGGTCTGTGAGAAAGAGTATTAAAAAGACCAAAATGGGCAGAACCTTGTTTGATGGCCTGTTGTGGTAGATGATCTGCTGGCCTGAAGCAGCACAGAGCTAAAATAGTAGGAATATTTTCCTCTATTTAACTGCAGACCCTGACTACAGACACATTTTTCCTTCTCTTGTGTCCGCCCTTATGGCCCCCTCATTGATTGGGGTTATTGATTATCCCTCGTCTCGATAAATAAGACGAATGAGGGAACACAGGGAAAAGAGAAAAATCCTTCATCAGCATTATTTAATTATTTGCAGAAGTCCTCCAAGGAACATGGAATTTTCCAGAAGTGGCGGTGGCATCAGCTCTATCTGTTCTGGACGTTAATGAACATTGAGACAGGTGAATGTCTCAACCTGCTGCAAGTGCATGTTAACCTTTGTGATGGTTTGAAAGCCTCTAATGATGAGCTCTTGTCCCTCCTGCAAGACGTATACCATTACAATCATCATTGCTGTCCTTTACCAGGCTGGCCTCAAGGGCGTTTGTCAACCTCTGGCGAACAAGTGTGTCCACAATGTGTGGGAAAAAAAAGTTTGTGGTCCTGTGTTGGAATCTTGGCAAAAATACTGCTGTCGCCCTTCAGAATGAGATCTCGCCTATGGAGAAGAACACCCACGACTTATTGCACCCGGTGCCTTACTGCCATGTTTATCCTCCCTTCTCCCCTCTCCTGCCTTTCCACGTCTCACCAGAAACACCCAATATTACTGTGCAGGAAGCAATGGCTTCTACAAATATAAATGATAATCATTGGCTACGTCAGGCCAAGAGACACAGGAACTGGAGTCCACCAAGTCCCGTGTCTGTAACTATAGATTTCCTTGAAGTTGTTTATAGGTAAATCCTATTTTTCTAGGACAAACTCCAGTATGAGAATCACACAATTGTGCAGCAGCTGGGAGCAGAGAATGTGTTGTCATTGTTCTGACGTTGGTGATTATGGCACATTTTTAAACCCTCTGCTGCCATGAGGGCTAGAATAAAAATGAAAATATGAAAAGCAGAAACAAATGAGAAAAGGAAAAGTCTAACAAATCAATCAGTCCGACATTTGTCCAATGTCAATGACAGCGCTTTAAGCGGGTTGACTCACCTGTGCCGTCGTCCACATTTTCCACCTCCATCACCTCGGTGTTGATTCTTCCTCTGAACAGGTAGCGGGGACCGTCTGCAGACGTTTTACTGTTTTTTAAACGCCTTGAACAGAGACAAACCAAAGAGTGTGAGTCAGTTAATACTGTTAAACCAACATCTTGCCCAAACCTTCAGCCTGATTATTCGTTCAGTGCCACCAAAAACACGCTGCACCATAGTGTGAGCCCACTGGAAGTTATGTGGAGGGGGGACGGCACCTCGGTGACAAACTGGCTCAGAGTAATAAGTCCCGCTCAGAGTACATTACATTTTTAACAGGCTAACATAGTTCACATGGTGTTTCCCTCCATGTAGTAATCCAATTGACGAAGTGAAGTGTAACCACATTAGGTTAGCTACTGAATTCTGGGTTGGGGCAATGTTTTTATTTCCTTTTTTTTTTGGTACCTGCTTTCAGCTACTACCTGCACATGGAGGGAACATTCAGTAAAAGCAGATCAAAGCAGGTAGCAAATGAAAATCACATGTAGCTGCTGTGTTAGCAGCAGCACACTATGTGTAAAACAGAACCTGTGTGTGTGTGTTTTTTTTTTCGTCTGCCTATTCATTAAGGGTCTCTGCCTGCAGAGGGACAACATTGCTGCACAATCAGCCCACGTTTCCTGACTCGGATTACACTAATTGTAATACATGTCAAACTTGTTGTGAAATATGTCTGATGTCTTTTCTTTCACCTCCATGAAGAACATATTTTACCCACAGTGCACTGCTCCCCAGTCTTCATAAAAGCAGAGCACAATGTGGTGCAGTGAATTATTGATGAAGCCCTGAACAAACTGCAGGTGAACGGGGAAAAAATACTAAATTAAAAATAGCAATTATTTCTCTGTACATGTCTTTTCAGGCCAATGATGAAAACCTGCGTTTGTTTTTAATTATTTAAAAGTATGACTCAACACTTTAAGTCCACTTCCACTGATTGCCTCAATAAAATGGTGCTTTCACACAATATAAGAAGCAAACATTATTCTCACAAGTTACTAAATAATTCAAAAGTAAAGTTCATGTGTAATATTTTTCACTTTAAATTAGAATGGAGCAGACGTTTTACTGTGACACCGCCAGAAGGGAGTTGCCACGGGGCAAAAAGAAATTGAGTGTTTTATTCATCAAAGAAAAAAATGACTTTGGGTCTTTGCAACTGATAAAAGCTGCCACAAGAGGCAGCATTAGAGATATATGACTCCTTTAGGAAAAGAAAAAAAAATGATGAATCAGGGAAAGTAAAATGAATTCAATAGAGCCAAATGGCGAATGAAATGGAAGAGCATATAAAAAAGTGACATTTTGTGGTCTATATTGTCTGTCCATTAACTGACTGAGTCATGAATCCAAACTAAAAATTCGATATTGGCAGCAAAGGCTCAAAAAATTTAAATGGATTTAATGGTGAATGCAAAAAAATGTTTCTGTTTTAATTCCAAGGTATTTTTATGACCTGTCACTGGTTAATGTCAAAATGCACGTAAAACAAACACCTGTTCTTCTTCTTGCAGTAGACCAGGAGTTTGTCGAACAGGAAGAAAATCCTCTCCTGTATATTTCCAGCTGAAATCTTCAACAGGACGCCCTGCATGAGCATCTCTGTGCACGTGTCCGTTATATTCGAGCCCTGGAAACACGCACAAGAACATATGGTCACATGATGCTTAGACAAGGGAGCTCATAACATGGTGGAGTTTGGGTTTTTTTTTTCATCCTTAAATATCTCTGTACTTCACTTTTAAAACCTTTCAGTTTTCACATCTAGCGTCTGGACAGGAGGTGGGATCACACTGCCCAGCCTTTCCTGTTCAACCTCTGTGGGGTCTGTGAAAACACTCCTCGCTTCCTCCGCCCAGATTGCTGGGGGACCTTAAAATGTGCAGTTGTTAATAGGGTCTTTAGAATAACATCCCGTCCAGTCGAACTCCGCGTCGCATTGTGGAGCCTGCTCCCCATATTGGACGGGGTTCCTGCTGCAAGTGATAAAGTGTGCTCTCACTTCCTTTACCTTGCCTGTTCGGGGAATTTATGGACCCCGTCTGATCAGCCCTTCAGAGCTAAAAATATCTCCCAATGCGCAGAGAGCCGGAAAATGTGCTAAGCATTTCCTCCTGCTGGAGACATCAGCCAGCCAAAATCTATCCCATTTTTCCCTCGTCCCTCCTTGCCCTTTTTTTTATTTCCCCTCTCCTGTCCTCCCCTCCCTTCTCCTTCAATCCTCAGTCAATTCATCTCCTCCTTTCTTTCCTCCACACTTCTTGATCCCCCAGTTCTTTTAGGAGCATTTTAACTCCCCAGCACTTGACCAGATGTTAAACTAATTTTCGGCAGGTGAATGTGTACGCACATCGGAGGCCAGGTGGTTTCTGTCACATGACAGGACCTAGGTTATATCACACTAGTCTGGATAAGGCAAAAACTAAATAATAAGTGTGTTTTCAGTAACATAAAAATTAAAAGAGGGCCAGTTTGTCAGGAAAAAACTTTTGCTTTATGTTATATTTATGTTCTTAAAGTTCTGCAAGATGGTTGTGCCCATGTTTATTCAGGGTAGACTGTAAGGTGAACACTATTATCGTACGTTTGTTGGAAAAAAACTCTTTTCATTCTTTATGCCAAGGACTAGCTTCTTCAGGGTGTAATAAGACTTTGATTCGGAAGCAGTGGCACAATTTGACTCGTTCCAGGAATGTCCAATAAGTAGATCAGGATCTACCAGTAGATCGCCAAAATAGTGCGGGTAGATCCTGAGCAATAACGTAAGAAATAGTAGTAATTAAAACTACAGATATATTCGTATTTCAAGATACTAATTACTGGGCTTAAGTCAGAATCATATGTTTATGTTAATAGAGAATACGATATTCAGTTTATGTGGTAAATATATTTAAAAGTTTTTCAATCTGCTTTTTTTGCAGCATTTTTCTCTCACTCTTCACCTTGAGGTGGTTCCAAACCAAAGCTTCAGGGACTGAATTTATAAACCTTGGATTATTGACCAAGGTACACAGGAAGGTGTCTCAGTGTCCTGCTGAACTGCAACAATTGTAGTGCAGAGCTGATCCAGACCCTCCCTCACTTCTTGAGCTTGGAGCGAAAGGCAACAAAAAGCACAGGATTCAGCCGTCCGTTGAAGGACACCAACCACTCTTTTGAGGACCAAGACATTCAAATCTTGGCCTGGGAAGACAGATGGTTTGAGAGAGGTGTGAAGGAACCCATTTTTGTCAACCTGGAAAAACCATCACTCAACAGAGGTGGAGGTTTGAGACATAACCTCTCATCCACCTACAAAGCCCTCTTGGGAACAACACCCAAAAGATTCCACTCTCAACAACCAGTCTCACACATCAACAAGCGAGTGGGACCAAAATCACTCCAACAATAACAGTAACAACCCATCAAAACCCACCCAACCACTGGTATCACACTTCACAGGTGTCCCCAGGTCCACCCAACAGGAGGGACTTGAAACACGCCTTCCTCCTCACCCACAGGATAGAACTTCTGTTACTCCCCACTAACAGTTAGAGCTGAAGAAGCCTCTAGGATGAGAGGAGAAACGTTTTCCAAAAAACTGAATGTCCAGTTGCCTAAACTAAACTTTAATCTCACTCATTCAAGAAAACTACTGCCACCTACAGCTGAAGGTCTATTTTACCAGTCCATCTTCCTGAAACCCTGATTTAACCCTGAATGAGAGAGGAGAGTGTGATTATGAGGCAGCCGCTCCAGGACTGTTGCCTTCTGGTCTAAAACAAACGTATTCCTGTGGTTCGCAGTGACAAAACACAAACACTTCCAATACTAACCCAGAGGCAATCAAAACGCTGGCAGCCATTGCCATGGTGACCACGACGGGCCATCGCCCTGTCTCTCCCACGCAAGGTGAACCTGCCAGGGTGCCCCGAGGCCAGGCAGCTGCGGCGCAGGTTGGCGCTAACAAGCAATCAGGCCGAGCGCAGAAGGAGGAGGCAGAAATGGAGAAAACAGCCGCTCGCACAATTGTTGCTCAAACTCCCACACAGAAATGCAAGAAGCAACCGTGAGTTAGATCAATCACTTCTTCACCCCTCTATCCTTTTTTTTTTTTCACTTTTATTCCCTTCTTTACTGCGGAACCTGGCGCTGCATCAGTACGAGGTCCTGCTCCAGAATGAGCTAATGTGTGCGATTAATAAAAGCGCCGGGGAGAAAACCACAAAGTGGCTGCAGCCAGGACCATGTCAAGTATGAGATACGTCACCCCACCCAACACTGAGCCCCTTTTTTACCACTCTATTCTTAGAGCCTCTGTTGTTTGGATGCATGTGTGCATTTTACCATATGTAAAAACACCAGTGTTTTTTTTCTCTTAATGGGCAGAAATAATTACAATACTGCTGCAGTTGAAACCAGGATTTACAACTGAACTTTTAACGTGTGACTAAAAAGTTTTTGTTTCCGCAGTTGATGCTTCTTTGAAAGAAAACATCTCAGTTTAAGGTCTGAATAATGCTATCACAGCAGCTGATGTTGACAGTGATCCTAAACCAACACCAACGTCTCAGACATACTGTATGTACGGAAGTCTAATCACGCTCCACTCTATCTTGTCTCGCTCATATCTGGGTTTGAAGCCTGTTTTATATTCCGTAAAAACAGTCTGTAACTTTCTACACTCAGCCTGAGTCAACACTGGCAGCATCTTTCTGTCTGCATGTGTCCAGGAAGCTGTTGGGACACGGTTGGACAGAGCAAGGTCAATTACATAAGCATTCCATCATCCGTTACAATTGCCATGACTGTGTTCTGGTTCCAGACATCACTGGGCCGACTGACAACCGCAGAACTCTGGAGGGAAATCAATCAGAAGGCAACTTTCTCGATGAAGAAGAACACTCTACCTGATGATGATTGAATCAGTCACCTCAAAAGCGAGGCTGCTTTAACTGCATGCTCGTCCAGGCGGAATAAATCTGGCCATTATGAATACAAGTCATTGTTCCCGGAGAGGAGACGGAGGCTTAAAAAGGCTAAAAAGCCACAGCACTTTGTTTTCGTATTCTTGTTGAACTGCCGTCACCAGGCTAAGTGGCTTTAAATTAGTAATTTCTTGAAGCTTTAGCCGTGTGAGTCAAAGGGTGAGGGGAAATCCTGAGTTAAGGGCATGTAAATCAATTAAGCTATTTGCGTTAAACCTTCCATTAAAACTTAAATACGTAATGAAGCACAGTTCGTTTGCAGATTTGTGTCTGGGGGCCCACCTCCCAGCCCTCTATGTGTGACTGCCACTCTTCCAGAATCTCCAACTTCTCCATCTGTCGCTTGGCTTCATTAATGCTGGAGCACACAGCCTTCATCACATGCAGAGACTCCTGCACCAGACCATAGTCGTTATGCCTCTTAGGGGTCCTCTTCAGCAGCTCCTGCAAGAGGAGAGACGCATGCATGTGTTTGTTGGTGACAGGATAGTGAAGACTGACATAAAGTGGATCTTGTAGACAGGAGACTCAGTCTTCACAGTGTCCCACAGTGACTACGCCCGAGGCTCTTTCATGCATTGGTAAAAAACAGGGATTTTTTTATGAAATAAAGAATGAGCTATTGGTGAAACTGTCACGGTCTCTGACCTGCCACTCAAAATAAAAAAATAAAAAAAAAGAAATTAACATTATATTTGTAAACCTTTGTGTTACTAGTAAAGTAGATCTGACCTTTTCTAAATCTGTGATTCCAAACTGGTAGCTCAGCACCAAATCTTTTGGTCACAGACACATTTTCATTGGTTCTCAGGCCTTTGCTGATATATTAAAAATGTAATACCAATCTAAAAATCTTAAATACATTTGTGAAGTTGAAATTTGGGTTGAAACTTGGACGGAGAAGCTGATAAACAACGCTTTAAATCTCAACAAAATGTCATTAATTGCATATAAAGAGAAATACTTAATTAACAGGGAAAATCTTCTAGAAATTCTTCTATTCATGTCTAGTTGTAACGGCCGTGCCTTTCCATATATTGTGTTTAACAAAATATTCTCTGTCTCAGGCACTACAGGGCTGATGTACCATGTCCAGGATTTGTAGATGGCAATCAGTGTGGTGTGGTGGAAAGGAGGCTGTGGAAGCTGAAAGACTTCTAACAGCCATGCATCAGATTACACCTTATTATTTTAACATCCCTTTTCTTTGTTCCACTGCTTGTTTGGAGAACGTTAATAGATCATGAGTGATGACTGACACGGGACGTCTCAGATCACCAGCTAAAACAAGCCTTTGAACGAGTATTTCATTTCGCCAGATTCACATGGAGAAAAATGGAAATGTTGAAACCAAAAACTCAGGACAAAGGTATGAGAAAGCTCCACCAAGCTTCCTAAATATGCAGCTGAATGAAGGAGGTGACGAGGGCTACTGTGTTATTTCTCCACTGCGGTTGTGCCGAGGTACTGAAGTAAGGAAGTGTCAGAATGTGAGGCCAGTGTTTCATTAGCCAGGGAGAGGTTGATGTGAATGGGACGGAAAGGCCCCAACTAATGACTGGGTGGTGGTGGAGGAAAAGATGGGTGGAAGGTGCCCTGCAGAGGTGGCACGAGGGTGTGGTGTTTCCATAATGCATGGTTAGCGCTCACAGGGCCATACTCACTCTGAGCAGCAGTGGGTACTTGCAGATCCTCTGAATCGGAGCCACCAGGTAACCTTCCAGAGGGACCTCTGTGTTTTTTCTGCCGCCCAGCAACATGCAGTTCTGGAGGACAGAGGAGGACAGGATGTTTACAACAAGGAGGAAGAAGGAGGATTTGCAGTGTTGTTAAGTAGAGTTAAAGGCTGAGCTAGATTTTTTTATTCACTTTCTCAATCCAATATGCAGGAGGATTTTACAGCCTGCAAAAAAAAAAATCATCTTTTGCGAACAATGTCAGTAAAGTGATCTTTACTGACTTGTCTCTGGTTGTGTGTTATGAGGTTAAAAGCTAATCTTTATTCTTGCCTTCCCCTCACCTCAGCTGTGAATGAGGCAGAGTTACACCATAAATAATGAAGGAGAATTTATAGCTGTCAGTTGGTCAAAGGTCTAAGGGAGATTTGGAGACCGTCACCGCCACGGTCACTGCACAGCCTGGGAGCTGACCTGAGCTCCATCAGCCTATAGGTGAGGGCGGTTGGAGCGTAACACGATACCCACAAAACCCTGGTGAGGGCTCAGGTCACTGAGAGGCCAAGGATATAAAGTCTCTGTTAAATCAAAGTCAATTAATATGAGCCTCTTCAGGCGTCTTAAATTAGAGGCAGGCACAAATAGTAAATCACATATGGAACTCTTCTCTGATGCAGCTAATTCAGCATGCGTGAGTATGTGCTCGATTTCCTGCTTCTTTAATTAGATTTTATCATCGCATACTCGACCATAATCGATACATCATAGGTCTGTGGCTCTGACGGGTTTGTAACTCTGCTGTAGGTCCGATTTTCAAAGTGATCTGTTTTAAGGAAGCCCTTAAATAACGGGATTATGGACTGGAGTGATGCAAGCAAGTGACTCCGCCAGCTGAGGAAACAAACGCTGTAAAAGGCAGGATGCACAAAGAAGTTGGACTGGCTAAACAGAGGCAGAAGCCTGTCAATGGTATTAAGTGATGGGCAAAGAGATAGAGAGAGGTGTGTGTCTGTGTGTGTGTGTGTGTGTGAGGGGGCACAGGGGGGGGGGGGGTTGACCTCTTTGCACACACAAACACACATGTGCAGTGAAACCCGCCAACAGTGGGAATGTAGTTCTTTGTTCTAGCAACACGATGCACCCCTTTGGCAGAGAAAGTCTCAGAGAGTGTCGGGACAGGAAGTGGGAGTCCACCCACGCATCAGGCAGAGTCACATCAGCTGTCAGACACACTGGAACACAAGGTGCAGACTTTGACACTGTCCAGCTGCCTCGCCGCCTGCCTGCCTGTCTGTGTCTGTGTGTATGTGTTTTAAGGCCGAACTCTTGAGCCCAGTTTCGATCACTCATGTTCTCACTTGGACTCTAACTTTGTACCTTTCACATGCAAAATGAAGTATTTACAACTTTGGGATCGAATGTTATGCTTCCATGTGCCATTTGGAAATCCAGAGACAAATGAATCACAGAGCTCTGCTGCTCTGAGCGTCACGGAGGAGAAATGTTTATTCAGACTGAGATCTGAGACCATCAGCCCTTCTTGTCTTTATCAAGTCGGTGAACGTTGGTAACCATATGTTAAGTGCATATTTACAATCCCTTCTCACCAGTAAACACGTCCGAACACTTCTGATCTTATTGAGCTCCAGCAGCAGCCTCTGGGCCTTCTCATGGTTTCCACAGTATTCATCATAAATCTGGAAACGGCTCCTCTGTGAAAGCCAGAGAGAGAGGCAGAGAAAATGGTGCATTAGTGGCAAATCCAACGAGGCAATACAAAAGAATGAAAGATTATTGCTTTGTTGATGTATTGTGGAAATGCTTCTATACCTCAATGTATGGGGAGAATATGCAGTAAATGTCGTACGGAATGCGAGCGAAGGCTGCAATGACTTCCTGTCATCTGCCTTGCAGCCATATGACCTACCACTTTCCACTAAACCAATTCTCATGACATTCATCTTCCTTTGTCTTTGAAAGGCAGCAGCAGCAGCAGAGCCCAACCACACAACCGTAATAAATCACTCACTACAAAGTAAGTACAGAGCAGCAAACACAGTACATGGTCTGCTGCCATGGCACTCTGCCGCAGAAGACAAAGCCCTGTGATGTGGAGTGACACCAGCCACATAACAACAAGCAGACATGCGGCGGAAACACAACAATGCCCGACATTCAAAGGAGTGTAGGATTACAGGTAGGATAGACGTGGCCAAAATGTTAACAGAGAGAGACAAGAAGCTGGCACGTATCAAATGTGACGTGATAATGCGGAGGTCAACTTTATCAAAGCCATTTAACACTGACTGAGGAAGAGCAGCCAAAAACAAAAAACACACTTAATATAGCAACAAGAAAAGACAAAAGTCTTACCAAAGATGCAACGTAAAAAAAGGAAAAAAAGGAATGTTAATTAGGATGGAATTTTCACAAAGCCATACTTTTAGTTTTAAAGAATTAGCTAAACTAAGGGAGAGTACGGAAAGGAAACTGAAAGGACACTGTGATTCACACCACTGCACACAAGGACATGTCACCTCTGCATTTAACCCATCACCAAACTGAACATTTGGCAGCTTTTGAGAGCCCGAGGAGTAGTTAGTGGGGACGTGCCATGCTCAGTGGACCTCAGTCAGAACCTGGCTGTTGGTAGATTCGAACTTGGAACCCTCCAGACTCCAGTTCCTCAACCACTAGGCCACCACTGCCCCCCAATCAATTATTTGATAACTAAATAACCTGGGTGGAAACATCAATGACCTCAAACTAACATACTGGCATCTATAACTACATATATGAGTAGTCACAAAATATCTTTACACAATGTGAGATTTAAGAAGTTGTTGAAATATTAATAATGGCATTAAAAAAGTTTAGAAATCCTGAAAGGGAGTTAGAAGTGAGCCAAACAAATGAACGCTCAGATAAAAACTTCATAATAACTTGCATAAAAATATCTATATTTGTAAACCGCGGCTCGAAGTCATTAAAACCTTGTGAGTCTGCTCTGGGATCACAGCAGCAGACAAGCCCTGAGGGAAATCTCTTTCTTGATTCAAAAATGATAATTTCTCAAAACATTCGTGATGCCTTGAAAGTAAATATGTCCCTTTTCCAGCGTGGTGCTTTGGATTCTTAAGTAATGACACACAACTGTTCCTTTGGCTTTAGTGTATTTGTTTATGTTTTTGACTCGTAACAGTTGGTTTATTCCTTCCATGAATTTATAATTCCAACAGAGAAAGACAAATCAAAAGCAATGCAATAAAATATAAAGCCTCAAAGAGTCTCACATGACCGTCATGACAACTAAATTTGGGTCGTGTGTGCTTAGCTATGCTCTAAATCTTCTCAAAGCGCTCATCCTTGCATGAACCGAGGTCGCATCTGTGCAAATAACTCAAACCTCTTTCACCTGCATCAGCCTTAACCTGAAAAGTTACCTCATGTTCAACCTGAAAACATTTAGATTTATTGGACTTCGAGGCCTATTACATGCCAGCGTGATTCCAGGCTTCTCAGAATGTGAAATATAAGGATGAAGAGTAGTATATCAGAGCGCTATCATCAAAATATTACACATGTGCACGCTCTCTTCATGGGTAATCCAGGCAAATAAAATGATAACATGTGGTGCAGCGCCACATTTTTAGAGATACTGCGTCTGCACGGAAAGATATTTCGTAGCCAGTAGGCTTCAGTGGAAAGAGTATTACTATACTATATATGACTGCATGAAGTGAACTCAAATAAGTTGAGGGCCACCACCCATACTATCATTTCACTGAAGGGCCTCATCAACCTTCAGTGTTCAATAAGAAAAAAAATAAGAAAAAATCTGTTTCCCATAAATTCTGTGTAATACAACACTGAACCAGAAGGAGACTGTGGATCAGGGTTTTAATAACAATAATAACTATTATTATTAATAATATTTTCTTCTTTCGGCTTATCCGGTTTTTCAGGGGTTGCCACAGCAAGTCAATTTCCATCTCACCCTGTCCTCTGCATCCTCAACTCCAGCTCCAACCACCTCCATGTCCTCCCTCACTGCATCCATAAATCTCCTCTTTGGCCTTCCTCTTCATCTCCTACCTGGTAGCTCCATCTCTAGGATCATTCTTCTCCCAATATAACCACTGTCCCTCCTCTGAACATG
>JAFBJS010000865.1:131113-190610 GCA_016785265.1 Paraplagusia blochii
CTCTGACTCCAACTACCTCCATGTCCTCCCTCATGCATCCATCAATCTCCTCTTTGTCTCCTCCCTGGTAGCTCCATCTCTAGTATTCTATCAGCATTTCCTCCTCTGTACATGTCCAAACCATCTCAGTCTGGCTTCTCTAGCTTTTTCTCCAAACCTTCCTGTCTGTGTTGTCCCCCTGATTACCTCGTTCCTGATCCTGTCCATCCTTGTCTCTCCTAAAGACAATCTCAGCATCTTTAACTCCTCCACCTCCAGCCTCTTGTCTTCTACCTATTCCTATTCGTGTCTCTAATCCATACATCATGGCTGGTCTCACAACTGTCCTGTAAACTTTTCCCTTCACCTTAGCTGTAATTATTATTATTATTATTATTAATATTACTATTATTATTATTATTATTAAAAAACAGAAGGAGACTCTGGATCAGGGTTTTGAGAACTATAGGATTTACCATAAAATGTGGAGAACATGTCTATAAACTATTATTATAAATTCAACTTTCACATCAAGGTTGGGGCCACAAAATATCTAGCTGAGCATGGGCATGGCATTGTCTCCAAGTTATGCTCCCGGGTGGATGGACCACTGATGATTTGACTTGGTTGAGCTTGAATTTCCTTGTGTGCAGTGTGTGCAACAGTGTGTCACAGTGTAGTTAGGCTTCCTTTCTATAAGAATAAACAAAGTTGGACTCAATAATAACCACTGCCAATCTTTGAGACATTCCCATGTCTCATGGCCTGGATGACTGCAGTCAACTTAACTATAATGCACAAAGTGGGAAAAACTATTTTTTGAGGCCTGTAGTAACATTTGAATGGAAAGGAACCATTTTATGGTGGTTTTAAAAGCTTCTTATAAAATTCTAACCCAGACAGGAAACAGCCACGACATTTATCATCCACGTAAACTGAGGTCACATCACTGTACATTAATGTACTCAGATGAGTCACCCAGTCCCAAAAAAGAGATCTTCTCCAGTGGAAATCTAGAAGCACTGAAAAGAAACTAGTATGTTTGCTGAGCCAAAGCTAAGTGCACGGTCATTTGAGCTCAGGGTAATTGCTAATTGTCACTTCCAAAATGCATGTTTCTTACAAAGTGCAAGAAGCATCGCCCAATTTCATGATGGGCATGGGGATCAGGCTGCAGCAGCTCCTCCACCATGGACAGGAAGTCTTTGTGAACAGCCAGAATCTCTTGTATGTTGGAAAATAAAACCTGGAGAACACACAAATGCAAAACAAATTAAAACAGAGCATTGCAACTACAGTATAATTTTTTTTTAAGTGTCAACACTTTTTTTACAGCTGCTAAGATCAATTTTTCTGTATTTGCTGCTTTATTGTGGGTTGGTGTCACAAGGAGAAAAAATGTCTGTGGCCGCAGATTTAGGGATGAGGTTTCTTTGTATTGTGGATCTTGGCCGGGGCTGTCTTTGATATATGGATTTCTAACATTAGTGGAGATATTTTAAAAGAGTTGCTAAAAATAGGACGCAGTTTAAGATCTGTTGGGTTGCTGCGTTGTCTTCATGTGGTGATGACTTCTGTACCCTGTCATGCCATTCTGTGGAGTGCATTAAGAAGGATAAAACAATATGCTGGATGAGGAACGAAGCTAGTGAAATTAAAAGAAAGGAAACCAAAGTCTTTTATGAGCTTGTGGGGCCTAAGAAATCTTAAGAGATACTCGGAGGAGGGAGGGAGGGAGGAATAAATGTGCATTTTCGCTCTTAGGGACTGAATGTCATTTACGTAGCTGCCTCGCTGACGCCACAGTCTGTTGAACTCTTGTTATCTAAAACCCACTCTGTACAGCCTGTTCCCAAATAAAGCATAGCATTAGTGGACGAACTCCAAATCACAGGACACTGGACGGGCAGTAAATATCCATTGGATGTGTGTTTACCTTGGAGTGTAAGCAAACTCAGTCAGAGAGTTACTCCCACTGTGAGAGCGCATCCTATTTTATCCTACACCCAGAATCCTTTGTAAATAGATTATATTTTCAGCCGCTTCCTCTGTCGCCCACTAGTTCTTTTTTCATTCACAACTTGACTATTTTTGGCTTTGAACACAACTCCAAACATGGGGATCAGTTTGTTCAGGTCCCTGAGTAATTTCCGGCTCTTTCACGGTTGGAGCTGCTGCACCAACAGGGAGTTTACGTACAATGTCAGTGAATGTCAGTTGTGCCTGATATTTTTGCATGTCTTAAATATGCAGACCCACACCCCGGAGGTTGACCCCCACCTTTACTGTTTCCTCTGTGATGTTCTTGTCCAGTTTGGTGGCAGCGTACTGGTTGAGGCGATGAAGGAACACCTGAAACGGAGCAGGGGAAGAGAAAACTGTTAACACTTTTAAAGTGGCCCCAGGATTACGTTACCTGCTGGCAGTGGATCACTTTAACATTCTGGAGACCAAATAAAAAACAGGCTTTGAGGCTTTGAAGGCAGCTGCCACTGGGGTTAATTGGTAACCACCACAATGGTCACCTGATATATGTGAAACACAATCTTTGCAGAAGAAGGGGGGAAAAAACAGGGGAATAATAGGAGAACATGTTATTTCACTGGCTGGAGACGAGTTGAAGACGCCAACAGTGTGCAAATTGAGATGGATGGAAGTGTTCTTTTCTTCTTTCTGTCTCTGACGCCGCTTTCTACGACGAGCAAATTAAGACCATGTACTCTGAAGATATACATGGCTGGTTACCAGTCAAAATGAGTCTGTGTTTTTTTTACGTATGACGCTCCAAACACAAAGTGACAGACTGGAACCTTTCTTTAGGACAAAGCTCTGAGGAATTCAAATTGGCAATGTCAGAGTTAAGATTAATGGCTGTAATTAAATCTACGGAAGTTAGTGTTAGCATCCAAGGGACAATCCCAGTGTATCAAACTTAAGCCGAGTGGGTTGGTTGTTGGAAAAGCTTAAATACCAGAAGAAGAACTGAGAATGAAGCAAAATACTTCCCAAGATCCCTTTGTCTGTTACCAGGTGGCAGTGCCTATGACTGCCAACTCTCTATGGCCTAGAACTGGGCCACAGCCTGCCATTGGGCTACCACATCATGGGCAACCTTCCTCAGTAAAGTCGATAAATTCACTACATTTTCATATTCCATATTGATGATTGAGGACCACTTGCAAGTATAGTAAAGTGAGGGTTGTCCAGGAGTAGGAGAGTTCAAATAACCAGAGTAGCTGATAACATAGCAGCTACATTTAGCAGAAACCAATTTATTTTAAGAAAGAAGTTGAAAGGGTTGGGAGTGTTTTGGTGTGACAGACAAGTGACAAGAAGCTAGATTATCCACTGTTTCACGCAAAGACTCAAAATCTTATTCTACAGCCCTGGCTTTATTTCACATAAAACAATATATTTGCTGCACAAACAGACTGTGTTACCTATAGATCTGTCAGATATGAATAAAAGCCAACAGTACAGGATAAAGTGGACAACCTCAGCCTAGAAACCAACCTGTCCCCACGTCACTTGATGTTGTCTTATATCTCAAACATATTTAAAGCCTTTTCAAATGTCAATAAAGGGAACAGTGGAGACTTCACATAGAACGACATGGGTCGTAGACTGAAAGGTACAGAGAGGCTTAATGTGTTGGGTTTTGATTCCAACTGAGTTTGGAGTGGCAGCCAGACCATTCATTACGGCTGTTTTAAATTCAGGATCTGCCTTAAAAGGCCTAACGCTCAACATTCAAGTGCTTTCATTAAGCCTAGTGTCACGTTACAAAATAACCAGCAACAGAGTGTGAAGCACAAATACTGCAAACTTATTTCGTGTTTCAATCAGAGACAAAACAAAGCAGATGATTGAGGTGTGCACTGATGAGTCAAACTTGGCAAGTCCTCCCATCTGCCCTGGCAGTTGACCCTAAATGTGGGTATCCCTTTATTGCTCCATTGAGGTCCATAATGTCATCTGCTGCCTTGTGTAACCATCCGGCAGGCAGGCTGACCTGATACACTGACGACAACACACCCACATAACATATAAACAGCTTATTCTAATGAGCAGACAAGCCAAGAGTTGTTCTACTGCCAGTGGAAAAGCGTGGTTGTGACTTTGTTAAAGCGCATTGAAACATTTCATTGGAATAACTGTGAACAGATGTGGAATGTAAAAATCTCATGTTGTTGAAATCTCATGTCAACTCTACCTTATTATGGAATCAGCGTTGAGGTAATTTTCTAAAAAAAAAATACAAAAAAACAACAACTTAAGGTGAAATGATCTTAATCCCAGTTGTATTGACAACAAGTGACATTCCAGGAGTGAATCCTTTAAGAAAGCCTTCAATAATCAGCCTTTTTTGTCAGTTTAGTCCACACTGATTTTCTTTCTGTAGCTGCCTTATCTGGCAACTCTGACACTCACAGGCATTAGCATCTGATTAGCAATTCTAATAGATACGAACCAGGCGCAGACTTCAACAGGCCCTCACACAGACCTGACAGGGCTTAATGTATACAACAAAAGAATGGACAATTTGTATAAAAGCCCAGCTTTGTATCAGTGATGTGGAACATCAAACATGGGATTATTAGAGAGACTATTAAAGAAGAAACCTTCACTTTATCAACATACCATTAATTACTGTGCATCATCAGTGTATGTTTAGCTGCAGGGCAAAATACACAGCAGATTTTTCAACAGTTGAATAACAGAAACACAGTTCATAACAAAGCACCAATAGACCAGTGGGTCTTTTTGCACAACGAGGCGACGAGTAGAGCAAAGTTAAAACAACCTTCATGACGTTTTAACAGGAAGCCCATTCTGTCTCAGAAAAGAGTGAAAAGTCAACTTTTCCTTGATATGTGGGACATAAAACACCTTTTTCTTGACTGGCAAAGAGACAATCAAGAAGACTTGTTGGTGTTGTTAAGGCAGTGAGCTATAAAGAACTCCAGATAGAGAATGGAGAGTTGATTGGCTAACTGACTGACTTCAGTCTGTGGGGTTTGTACAGTTCCTATTGGACATTCACGTGTCCAATTATCATTCTCTTTGTCTAACAACATTACCATCATTAGACTATGACCCAAGGAGCTATAGTTGCATGACTGTAAATGTTGTTCTATGTGTATCAGCAGGTGTATGCAATTATGTAAAACTTATTTTTTATTTTTATAATGTAAAGAAAAAGAAAAGTTTGTTTCCAGTAACTTGAAAAAAAAAAACATTTGATCTTTTAGACATTTTTTTTTTTTCAAATTTCTTAAATAACACATGAATAACGCAAGAGTTTAATATTATTTTCTGTGCAGGACAGCTGTGATCATGTCTATTAGGGCTGGGTATTGATTAGAATTTTCTAGATCGATTCGATTCGATCCACAAGGGTTCGATTCGATTCAATTCACTATTCGCTTCGGTTTTCGATTCAGTTTTTGTCATATCAATTATAGTTCTGTGCCAACATTATTCTCAGAAGAATCAAAGCTAAAATTGAAACTTAATCCGTTTGCTAATAAAATAAAATAAAGTAAATACGTAATCACCTGTGGTGCTTGAGTTCACGAAAAGTTGTTTGGAAAAGAAGGAAAAAAAAGATCGATTTTTGGATTTATGAATCGATATCGTCCTATGGACAAAAAAAACGATTAATTGATTTTTTTTAACCCAGCCCTAATGTCTATGTAGGCCATAAAGTGGATTCTATAATCGTTTCATCTTGCTCAGACATCCTTAACTGCACCACACATGTGTATATGTAGAGTTGTGACATCCTACATTATTAAATCAGTAGTATTCCACACATAAACAAAGAATATTACTGTTCAGGTATGAGTAAACGTAAACCTGTTTATTACCATTGGCTGTAGGGGGACAGACAGTAACATGTAAAGTTGTTATTGTTATTCTGCAGAACAGATGGGTTTGATGAATAGATTGGTTCATTCACTGTATGTGGCCCAGCATTCATTAATTCACACAAAGTTCACATGCTGTGAGATGCACTGAGAAAACCTTGTCTGCAGGACCTGAGGTGATGATCTTCAGATAAAAACATCAACAACAACAACCTGCTGTTTACTGCCAGACAAGAATTAAGGAAGAAGACACTGACAAGGAACATTTTAGGAATAAGTGGCTCCAAGGGGGTGCTATGACTAGATGGATGACAACGCCTACTGTCATAGAAGAAATCAAGAACTTGTTATTTACAGTTAATGTCTTTATTAAGCAGTATTATCACAGCACTTGTAACATTAGCTGCTTCTGTGTGACTTTGATATTTTCATTGTGGTAAGACGTTGACAATTTTCACTGTACTGTATGTGTTACTAGTTAAATTGTGCCAATGTGGTTACATAAAATGGAGGCTTTCAGTCCTGCGATTAAAATAAGGTTTATTTATTTAGATTACTGTCATATAATTGCACTCTACTGCAGGCTCTTGTAAAAGTAAGAAGAAAAAAAAACCCATTCAGTGCAGAAATAGCCCATTAACAACTGTGGTTTACTGGAACAAGTTTATTTTCTGGAGCGGCGTTATAAAAATGTTCACCCTGCGTCCTCTGGCCTTCAGTCTCATTCCCAGGGCCAAACAGACTCGCTGGGCTCCTGTTTCTATACCAACAGATTGTGTGCTGTGCCAACCCCAGTCAGGAAACTCTATGAAAGGACATTATGCAGTGCTACCTCACCCTCTCACCCCCATCTCTCCTTGATATTTTGCCAGATTGGAAAGATACAATTAGAGGAAGGCAGGCCCCTCCTTCTGTGTGTGTGTGTTTACCTCTGTGTCAATGAAACACATGAATCACACCAACACACTGGGACAACAACAAAGATGGCCACCTTCCGCACAAAGGACATTTTTTTTTCTGTTCAGTAACACTAACAGTAACTGTGTGAGAGTTCATCTCTTTAGGATAACTTTTTTTTTTTTTTTTTTTTTACTTATTTATTTCTACTTATTTATTTGTCTTTCACTTTCCACTTCAAATACGTTCTGAAGGTATGACTGGATAAGTGTTTTAATAGGGAAAAAATGAAAAAAAAAAAGGTTTTAATTAGTCTAAGTGTGTGTGTGTGTGTGTGTGTAAGTATGTAAATATATATGATAATGGGATTAGACCAAATGACATTATTAAATAAAATAAAAAATGAAATTAAGAAATTTAGTGTTTTTAAGTAACCATGCCAAAAATACATATCTTCTGTCAAATTTCCTTTGCTATTTTATTGAGGGCAACACGAGTTTGCCTTTATTCTTTGTTTCAATATACATTAGCATAAGTGTAAAACACTGTTAAGAATCCATTTGGCCATTTTGGTTAAAGACTTCAGAGAGAATTTGGTATTGTTAAGTTAAAAACATGGCCGCAGCCTTGTTGCCCCATTGTTGTTGTCAACGAGCTACTCCATTGGTCATGATCATAATCAAAATGCCACAACTTGTGAACCGAAGACTTAGTATGCTGTAAACTAGAGAGTGCCAATAACTTTTTGCCGTAACTTCACGTAATTCATTCTTTTTTCATAAACTTCGTGATTGGGTAGTTCAGTGACATCAGAGTGAGATGAATTATAGTAGGGCTAACTTTACCACCTACCCTGAATAGACATTGGCACAGCCAATTCATGCATAATTTAGGAAAAAGTCATTTTGATTTTCAGACCAAGATAGATAGATAGAACTTTATTAACTTTAAAAAAATACGGAAAAACTTACTGAACTGCGATGGCCGGGAATCGAACCCAGGTCAACTGCTTGGAAGGCAGCTATGCTCACCACTATACCACCATCGCTTAGTAAACACCGACCCCATCTTATTTTTTCATGTTACCAGAAAAACACTATTACTATTTTTTTTTTTTGGTCTAACCAGAAAAGGACACATGGTTAAGGAAATTTAATGAGGTCCATTCTACAAAGCCATACTCTCTGCAGGAAGCGCAGTGGAAGGAATACAAATACCTCCAGAGAGGAAAGGTGTTAAACAGATGTAAAAGAGTAAAATGATGCAGAAAATTGCCCTGACTGTAAAAAGAAAAGAGACAGAAGGGGTTTGTCAAGCAGCTCCAGTACAAAAGAAAAGCCCTGACACGAGGTACAAAATGTGACAATGCATTTGCCAGCTGAAAAAATAAATTTTATTCTTTCTACATTTACACAATTCAGCTGCAGTTTTGTGCTGTAGGATCCATGTTCCACTCTTGAGAACAGACTACAGTGAGGATACTGGCAAAGTTCCCCCGGAATAAACTCTGGCAGGGCCTCCATTGGACAGACACTGTCTCATTTGTCTGGCGCTGATTCACAAGTCCTCTTTGTTGTCAAGATTGATAAAACAGGAACAAAGTGATTAAAACATAAATAAATAAGTTTCATTATACTTTATTGTGACATACTTGGAGTTTAAATATTGAAATATAGACCATCTGTGGCCTCATTTACTCGTTAACAAATAAAAAATAGGAAACAAAGGCTATTTTGTTCCGGGGATGGAGACACAAACTGCAGCTTCCCTGTGACAAAGCCCACCGGAGTGAATCACTAGACTGTGAAGGTATGCTCATTAATGTAACAGTCTCTCTCAGTCTCAGTCTTCTTTGTCACATCTCTCCTCCTCGGGGAGACGGTGGAAATAGCGAAGTGCTGCGGCATCAGTTAAAGGTCAGACAGGTAACAGGTGCAGTAGCAGTTCCACACCCTCAGACAGGCCGTGAAACCCACCAGACCCTGGACTGTCTCCTTATGTGTGAGGAGGGGTTTTGTGCCGAAAGAAGAGACGCAAGAAAAATATGAAAAAGTGAGAATAGTGCAACAAATACTGATGTACACTGGCAGCATGGGAAGATGTACCAGGATGTTTTTTACAATTTCCAACTATACTAAAAGAATACAAGATCGCAGTGTTGTTTTGCCATCAGCATGCAAACCTCTTGACACAAGTAAATGTAGCAAAAACACCAACCCCTCAGACAGAGAGCATTAATAATTCACAGCTTTACTCCAGTCTACAGTAATTCCTGAAAATCTGATATTTTATCTGAACACAGGAAGTGAATCAAAATTCTTCACTGCTCCGTGCCCCCTCTGGGAAGCCGCCCCCAGCTTTGGGGACCTTTGGGTGAGACCATCCCATTTTAGTCAGCTACAGCTGCCTTTGGATGTGTTGGGCCACTCGTGATGGATCCCCGCGGCAAACGACCTCATACACACACCTACATTATGCACATATGTTGGAAGCTGACCCAGGATGTTCTGACCGCAGACAGAACAGAGTCAGACTCGTACACTCACAGTGGGGAACATCCTTAAAGAGAGAAAAGGCTCTTTGTTTCTTTCCTCTCTGGCAAGCCCCTCCCCTCTCGTCCCCAGCAGGTCCTAAAGACACCTCCCGTAGTCCTCCTCTGCGCCTTATCTTAATTGTGTTGTTGCTAGTCCAAACTGAGCCGTCCGCAGGGACAGTGCAGAGGAAACAGGCAAAGTATAGATACAGCGGGGAATGTTAATTTGTCTGTCTCGAAAGTGGATATTAAGACTCATCTGTGCAGAGGATTGGAAAGCTTTTTATAGGAAGCATTTGATTAGCAATGGAGAAAAAGTCTTTTTAACACACAAAGTCAATTAGTTTGAGGACCATTACTTCACTATTACAAGCAAATACACAATAGTTAGAGCAGATTACAACTTACTACAATCTCACCCTTAAACCTTGTAAGATCATATCTGAAAATTGTCAAACGTCAAACGTCTCATTAAAAAACATTTTAATCAAAGGGCTTTGATCTAGTACAGACCAAAAATCCAAGTCCCATCTTGTCTTTGAAGTTATCCATCTCCTTCCACTGACCTTGATGCACAAGGAACTTCAACAAGAATCTGAGCACTGCAAATTATCGCGCAAAGACATCTGCATCCCTTGTCTGAGGTTGACTCCTGCTGAGAGCAGTGCTACAGTAAGTATAAATGTGGTTATTTCTGTTTAACTCAGTATTTGAAGGAGCGTAGGACTGTTCAATTTCACCCATCACGCTACAGTAAATGACACGCATCCTATGCAGGAGGAGGATGATTCCAGTTGTGAAATTGGATGTTGAACAGTGAGTCTCCTGCACTCTGGAGAGAAAGAGGTTCAGCATAATTCCCTCATTTCTATGAGCCACTAACAGAGGAGGCATTTCCCTCCACTGCCCCAACAGTCTGTATTGATCTCTGAGATGACTGTAGAGAAGGGGATGGGGTGGGAAAGGGGAGGTGGAGGAGGTGATCTCTACTGCCATCTATTTTAAAAGGGGAAAATGGGAAACTTGCAGCGTCAGCCGCTCTCTGACTTGACAGATCAGGATATGGCGCAGTGTGGAAAATTGAACAAGCACTCTGCCAGCTTCAACCCTGTGCTCTCTCATTGAAAACACGACCACTTCGATCATGCCAACTGCCAACCCATACAAGTGCACCCTCGCTCTCTGCCAGGGTTCTGCTCATCAGGTCTCCCTTTTATCCAGTAAATTGACGGAGCAGGAGTCTCCAGGCTGATCTGCATACCCCCAAGTCTCCTCCTTTCTCCTCTATTGACTGCCCCCATCAGGGGCTGCCACAGTGGATCATCTGCCTCCATCTCACCCTCTACTTGCCTCTCCACTGTCGGACATGGGTCATACTTTGAAATTTGAATGCACAGGCAGGGATTTTGACCGAGGTGAATCGGTTAGCAAAAAGACATTGGTATTAAAACTGCATCGTCAACATCAAGTGTTGGGCTGTTCACAGTCTTTGGAGGATTAGCATTAATCAAGGCTTTTACTGGGAAGAGTATAATTTCTGAGGCTCAGACTCAAACAATTTCCAAGACTTTTGACCAGTGCTATACACTGGGTTAGAGCAGCAGAGTTTTGTTCTTACCATTAATGTTGATACACCTGCAATACAACTGTGGGACTGTGACACATTTAATTTTCCTCAAAGAAAAGTAGGAAAAGTCTCAATCACATCCTACAGATTAAAGGTGTCGTTAAGACTGACTAAACAGCAGTTAATAATGAAACTGTACTATTCATTGTACTTCCGTCTTTTATTAAAATAGGAAGAAGGAAAGAAAGAAAGAAAGGAAGAAAGAAAGGAAGAAAGGAAGAAAGGAAGAAAGAAAGAAAGAAAAAAGGAAAGAAAAAAGAAGAAAGAAATAGAAAGATAGTTCATGTTAGTGCTTCTGCTTGGAGACATAGAGGCACTTGTTTTTCTCAGAGCTTCTTCTCTGAATCCCATTCAAGTGCTTAATGAAATAATTTAGAGCCAAGTGGAATTTCCCCTGGTGTCTGGCTGAACAACCGTGGATGTTTACGGACTGAGAAGCCGGATGAACAGAGACATGGCTGACATGGAAAGTGTGAGCTGCAACCACAGAGGTAACATGAAAACAAGACTCCGTTCACTTTATGATATCTAAACGTTCAAAGGCCAACACAGCTGGCTAGGAAACTACTCAGCATGACAAGCAATTGGTTGGTTTGTAAATATTTTTCCTCCCATCTGATTGCATATCAATGTTATGGTAATGCAGGGACAGGTTGAAAAGTGCAAGGCTAACATTGCAGGCATACTGATCTGTACGTGCATGTGTGTGTATGAGAGAGGGCATGCCAGGAGAAAACACTGACCCTCTTGTAATCACAACCCTCTCACGCTGCCTGTGCGCCCTGACAAGTGTCTTTGGGAATACCACCACTGCCACTTTTGTACTTGACGCACGTAAGCGCCATGTGACCCAGCAGCTGGCACCGACTAAATCAAAGGCAGCCTTCTCCTCTGCACCACCTCTGCCTCCTGGGTCGCTGCATCCTGATCGCATTTGCAATGAAGTATGCGCCTGCCCATCGCGCATTTGACTGTGTTTGTGTGTTTGTGAGTGTGGAGCAGGAAACCTGACGCACAATGTAAAGATGGGGAGGGCCAGGAAGGAAGGAAGGAAATCCTGCTTGAAAAATGGCCCCTGAGACAAAGGCAAAAGAACCCTCTACAGGCTGGAGACCCAGCTAGAAGTACTTTAAAGTGACAGGGAAAAGGTGTACACGGCTGAAACCACGCACAGATTAGTTCAATTATGGCCCCAGCACTTCAACAGTTGCATGCGGGCAGTAGTCAACAAGCTTCTTGTCTCAAGGTTAAGGGTATTGTGTGAGACTTTGATAGCCCTTAAAGTAGATTTAAGGAAAATCCAAATATGGTCTGATTTTTTTTTTTGACATTTCTCACTCTCTCTCTGACTCAGCCACGTTACTATATATGATTCTTGGTTTATTAATCCCAGGCCATGTTTAGCGTGCATTTAATCATTCATGCATTCATTGTATTACTTTTCAAGACAGTCCATGTGTGTAGTGAAAGTACACCTGATAAGTTTTTTTAATCGTCCTTGTGTACAGTATATACTTCAGTCATCCATCTTCATTCATGCTTGTCCGTTCACCTTGTCCCACCTAAATCACATTGCACCATATTGTGAGCCTTCCTATGGGTGGTGAGCCCACAAGAAGTGATGTGGGTCGCGATGCTTGTGTATATAAGTAAGTACAAATTCATTCTCAGCATTGCACTTTGCAATATCTTGACACCCAGAATTCCCTTAATACTCGGGTGACTGAACCAGAGGCTCTGATGCCTTTTTAGTGAATAGGCGAGAACAGGATTTGGTGCGCCCCTTCTAGGGGATTAAAGAAGTCCGCCCTCTATAAGATGACACCCTTGTCAGTAGGAACATGGAATAGAATAACTGCCAAGGCAACAATTCTCAAAAGTCTTCACATAGTATTTTAATTGATACAGTATTCAAATTCCATGCACCACAATTCAAGTGGGACAGACTGGTGTTTGAAGCTCTGTGTCATTCCGTGCCATTTGTCCCCAAGATTAGCCTTAAAATGCTTGAAAATAGTTATGGACACAAATCTAGAGCAGTGATTTTACATTTACAGCAAAGTATAACAAACAAAAAAGGCTTTCATCACTAATGTAAAGCAGATATGACAGCAACATCCCTGTAAACATGGCATGAAGAGCAGGCTCCATGGAGTGGCAATGGTGTGGAATTGAAATGCAAGTGAGCCACTTAATCAGTCCAGGGGCCTCACACTGGGGAAAGCCACAAGAAAGAGTAGAGACTGGCTGAATCCAATTACAAAGAGTCAAGCAGAAAAACATGTCACTGTGCTCTCTCTCCCTTTCCCCCTCCCTCTCTCCCTCTCTCCCTCACTCCGATGGCATTTCTTAGGCTTCAGCAATCACAGGTTTGTGACTATATTGTTGAATTGAATATAAATTAAAGCAAATCAATCAATTACAACAGAAGACAAGAAGAAACTTTAATTCCTTCTGGACATAATCCTTAAAAAAATTAAGTTACTAGTTGACTGTTGCAAAAATTCGTAAAAAAAAATGCTCTCACTGAAGCAGTTTGTGACTCTATAGCGCAGGGGTCTCACACTCAAATAAGTTGAGGGCCATCATCCAAACTAAGCATTTCACCTAAGGGCTGAGTCAACTTTCAGCTTTTGTAATAAATCCAAGTTTTTACATCAAGGTGGGGGCCGCAAAGTTTCGTTCCATGGATGCAAATGGCCCATGGGCCGCAGGTTTGACACCCCTGCTACAGTATAACAACACACTGGATGTCCCCACACACAGTAGATGTCTCAGTACGGTGATTTGTTCTGCTTTTTGTCCTATAAACCCTCTTTACTTCTCCTAAAGCACCAAAAGACTGCTCTTTAAGAGTGTTCTGTTCGAGATCACTGAGTTGGAATGTGTTTAATTATAGAAATAGATTAAATAATACTAATCTATTATTTTTAAAATCAGTTATCTTTTAAAATAAGGTTTGTTAAAGGACTCAGATAGTGTTTCTTTTGTTACTGTTTCCAAAAGAACACAAGGAGGAGCCTCTGTGTTGGCGTCAAATCTGCAGATTAACAGACAGACAGGAAAAGGATAGGAAAAAGAAGTCAGGACCTTTAGGGTCATCAGCTGCACCCTCCATCCGCAAGTTATGAACCTTCATGCTGCAACTCCTCCCCACAGAGAAACTAGCCAGGAGTGCTGACTCCTCATAAGTAGCAAGGAAAAAAGAAGACAACTTGGACCAATGTTGGCCGAGACTTTGGGCCAACAAATGCAAATCCTGGGAGAGAGATGTGAAAGCTTTTTATATGCACACACAATCACAGAGGGTTAGTTTGAACACCTGGGTTTCTAAGAACTGGTTAAAGCTTCTTTTCAGCAGCCGCTCTCTTCATTAGGCCCGATTCTCCACTTCCTGCAGTTATTTCCTCTGAACAGTGACTACAGACATTAAGTGACCAGCAGCAGTCTGCAGGCCAACAATTGTTAAATCTGAGAGCCCAGATGCTGAGAGGAGAATAATAAAATACAGCTGTATCAATACAGTGAAACTATAGATGACATACACTCTATAGGAGGAACATCCAGATTTACAGCCAGGGGCTATTCCTGACACTAGGACTGTTTTTATTTGGCCCAGGACTTTATGTAAAATTTATGATTTTTATGACCCGCCATAAAAGATTACTTGGCCTCTGTGTAAAATGTTTGGGAGCATTTTCAGTCAGTTTCTGTATTATCTGTTGAAGCTAATTATAGACATGACCCTATTTTGTTTATTTCTTTGACTTTAATGCTAGTTTGGTTTAACTTTACAACCTTCAATATCTTCTTTGCTGACTTTGGGGCAATTGCAATAAATGTTGCATGCAAAAGTGAACAAATCGTGTAAAATACTTATACATGTTTCTAAAACGCAGTGCATTTAATTGCACTTTTTTTTTTATTTTCACAGATTCAAGTACATTTCTAATAATTCAATGTTAACAAACCCTGGCCTGAAATGTAAGAACAATTTTGATATACAGCATATGGAATGTAGTTCCTGTAATACCGGCTATCATTTCTTATAATGTCTAAGTACCAAAGTCGTTCATTCCAATTTCCAGAAAGATTAAAAATGTTTTACAAGATAATGTCTGTTGCAACCTAAGCTTTCTAAAAGCCGACTTGAGAAAAGAGGAAGGAGCTCTTATCCACTGCAAAGCTCTCAGGAACATATTACATGAACTTGAAGCTCAGATGTTGTTCCACAGCGGGGACATGAAAGGTTTCCGCCTTTGCCCATTCTTTGGTCTTGGAAGTCATGAAAGCAAATGGCTGTCAGTCACAATTTACCCTCTGTCTTCAGCTCTTCGGCTGAACACAATTGGAACATAACATTTAACCAGCTCATAGTGGTCCAAGGTAAGGTCTCCGACACCTAATTGGTCTGTGTGTTGGACAGACCTGAAATATCTCTGAGAGTCTTCTCCATCAAATCAATCGGTGAGTCAATGTTGGGCTCCACACAACACAGAAAGTCAGGTTTGGGCTTCCAAGAAATGATACCTTCAAGATGCAATCTCGACTTTTCCCACACGAGTTTAAGTAAAGCCACACAATAGCTACAGCCTGTCCTGGGACAAGCTGCTCTAATCATCTGTGGCCTCTGTGTTGTTTTCCATTGCTTCTATAGTAAACTATGTGTGAGGTGCATTGTGTGCGGGTCCCACAGATCAGTAGCAAGAATCTGTGTTCCATAGTTCAACCTCAGCTACTGACCGGACCCTCATTGTTCCCCTGCATTTCCTAACCTCGGAGGAATTCCTTCTCCAGGAAATATGGTGAAGAGGAGAAGGCACCAGGCCCAGCCACTTGTGGAGGCCCAGCCCCCTTCTGGCTGCCCTGCACCCCGTAAGCTTTCACTCTCCTGGCATGGTCAGCCATGTGATCCTCTCTACCCTTGTCTTTCTGCACTGATGCCAGTCGGAATAGCTAGGAATCACCTGAAATGTTGCCCTGAAGACAATTCTATGCAGAAAGCTGACATTTTCAACATCACTCTCATACACTACCATCACTGTAATACAGCAGCTACCATCACTGTTGATAAAAAGCCAGTGCATTGCAATGGCATTGCATTCTACTCATTCATACTATATACATAAGAGACTATATTCACATTGGCAAGCTAAAAAGTACTCTGGTCTTGAATAATACTATATATAAATATATAGTGTTGTATAGCATACTATAATAATACAGCAGGTATTTATGTCCTGCAACAAGTTTTACTTAGCAGCTCACTTCTGAGAAAAAAACCTTTAAAAATAAAATAGACCTTTAAAAACCAGACCTCGGGCTACAGAAATTTCAGGACCTGAGACACATTTTTCCCAGCTTGTTATATCATGACCTGAGATTTCATTTCTTCAACAAACTGTAGCAAGGCACAACAGTCTCCAACATTCCTGCTATTTTGTTGGACTGTACACAAAGAATGAAATAATGAAAATAGATGGCCCATTGATGGTTTTGGTTTGGTAGTCAAGTAAGAGAGGCATCAATTGTGGGCAGATGAAGTTGCATGTGTGACTGCTCTCCTCAGTAAGGTCTTTGACCATCCTGGACGTCTTCTCTGATGCTCTGCAGGAGCTTGGGGATCATAGGGGAGCAGATAATGGCATGTCTTCTTCTCTTCTTTTCTAACATTTTAATCCTCCAGCTTCACTGTGTGACAGGCAGATAATCCCACAACATCCCTGCTCTTGTTTACAGTCAGTGTTCAATCTGAAGCATCCCATCCCAACATTCCCAACAAGAACAGTGCTCCCTTGTAAAGGTCAGGCTCTTTTGAAATGAATCCCAGATCCGGCACAACAGGGGAGATAAGGGAGGAGAGGCTGCATTCCCAAAACCCCCACAACTACAACAGAGGACACATTCCCTCATGTAACCTTTGTGTAATCGCCTCCACCATCTCCCTGATGATGCCACTTCTAAGAAAATCAGAGAGCGCTCCATCCCATCTCTGCAAGGCCTCCCTTTGCCCTCCATTGGGAACTTTGGGCAGTCATTGTAGAGGAGAGGGCTCTGCATATCCATATATGCGGTCTGGGAAATTGTGTTTTTGTTTTTGACACGCCAACTCAATGTTCCTTTAACCCAACTTCCTTCCACAGTTCCCACCGATAGGATAAGAAGTAAACACTGTAGTGTATGACAAAATCCACAGAGACAGACCCACAGAACAGGGCCCACGTTAGTGCAGCGACTGTAAATACTTCACTATAACCTAAGCAAATAAAAACTGATCAGCTGATGACAGATACAATGTTGCTGTTTGTACATTAAGGTCAACAACATCATTAGGACTGGAAACTGAGCACAGATAGGGACATATATATTGGACAGAGAATATTTGAGATGAAGCGGAGATGGAGGGTAGGAGGAAGTCTTTAGACAGGTGAGTCACAGATGCAGTCGAGAACACAACAACAACATTGGTAAAGAAGTGTAAATTTGACCCAAAATTCACAAGAATTTATAGAAAAACATTTACAAGTGTTTTCTGTAACATTCTGTAACAAGTCAACAAAATTAAACAGTAGTATAACGCAATCAGTTCCTTTACAAATGGTATACATTAGTCAGAGGTTCAAGACAGATGTCTAACATGACAGACTTTGCAAATCTGCACAACTGGTCAATGTTATATTTTGAGGGATATTATCTGGTGAACCTTTTTAATTCACACCTGTTGTAGCGTGTCATCAGAGGTAAAGGAGAGTGAGGAGGAGGTGACTTTGCCAAAAGATTTTGTGTTTTTAATCTATACAGTTGAAATTCCACACCTCTGCATTAATATAATTTCTTACATTTTTTTAAAGTAACATTGCATTATTATTATTAGCACTATCTTGACCCCAAAACATCCAGTGGGCTCACCACCCACAAGAAGACAGTGTGATTTGGGTGTCAGTGATGGAGACTGATGCCCCTGAGACCAGATAATGGATAAAGGGAAGAATGGAGATCAGTTATTTATATAAGTTATTAACACACAGGTGTTCTGGGATATTTACCTCTGATTTGGGGGCAAACAGTGGCGTATACAGATATTGGGAAATTACGTTTTTGGACAATATTGGCAAAAGTTCCATCCCTACTCTGGGTCTAACATTGAGCATCTTTTCTATTGAGATTAACTGAAGGAGGCATCAGGTATCTTTTCAGTATTATTTTTTTAAGTTGTCTTAAAATTGTGGCTAACTTTCTGTTGTTCTTTAACTTAATTGAGTTAGTTTGGTCAACATTAGTCATTTTTGTGTCAACATGTCTCCCTTCTGAATTTAGTGGTTGTCCTGCCCTATGCAATTGGTAGTTTTCTGCTATTTTAAAGTTGAAAATCAACTTTTAACGTTGTTTTTGAGCTCCGTTGACCTAAAATGATCTCCATCCCTGATATCAGCTGTTGTCAGATTAAACCTCAGACTCTGACTGTGCTGGAATTCTGGACCTTTAACACTGCTCGGGTAATTTCACGCTTACGATCTAAGAGTTAATTTTCTCAATGTAATTCTCCTGAGGTGACCAGGGCACAGATTAGTGAAAGCCTTCTCTGCTGGACACAGAACGAAGACACAGCGGGCAGCGCTGGTCGTTCTCCAGGCTCAGGAGCTGATGCTCCGTGAATACTAAACAGCATCTGTTTTTGTTTGTTCTTTTGTGCAGAAACTGTGGATTTAAACGCGGACATTAGGGGTGACATCTTTGAAAACTCACCGACAGAAAGTCCAGAGTTCCAACATAATCCCGCTCCGTCTTTAAAAGTTCGTTCAGGACGCAGACTCGCAGCCGCAGCTGTTTCTCCAGGTCCTTCCCGCTCTCAGCTCGGTGTTCACTCCTGCTCTCCTCTGTCATTGTGGATGCAATAAACAAAAGTTGTTCTTGATTTTTTACAACAAAAATCCCCGTCTTTTCTCTCCTGCCGTTTCCAACTTTCACATCACTCAACAGGTTGCATGCGAAGTTAGCAGCATGGTCGGGAAGTGAAGCTGGAGCCGGTCAGTGCACCCTGATGGTCCGACAGAACAAGTGGTCCGGACGGGTGAGAAAGTTCGAGAAAAAAGCTAAGAACAGAGTTATGTTTTAACCGGTGAGAGTGGACATGTCCCCGGAGAGAGGAGGTGATGGACAACTGCACTCTGTTATAAACTGGGTCCATGTGACTCTATCTTCGCCCTAGTCCTGCCCCCCATCTCGGTTTTATTTAATGCGGAGAACGGTAACAAGCCAGCAGGAAATAATGCGGACGTTTCCGGTTAGAGCCGTCAAAATAAAAGCACCACTGACGCTGACAGGAAACGACATCGGTTTAACTGCAAAATGTATTTTATTAATTAGGTATCAGGTAGTCATAAATGATTACGTATAAAAAAGCATGAAATTGCAGTTTAACGGTCCATTGCTGGCAGAAATAATGTCTCTCTCCTTGGTGTAAAACTCCAATCCTGGTTAGGGATTGACTTCCATTGAGCTCACCACCTGCAGGAAAGTATGGTATGGTGCATTGTGATTTGGGTGGCAGTTAATTGGATGAAAATGGATGGATGGATGGATTTAGTAAGGTCAATGTGTAAATTGAAGTGGCTGATTTCATAGATATGTTAGGCCTTTGCCATACTGTAAATGGTCAATGGTTAAATCAATTGATGGTATATTTTTGGTATAATGTGAGTTTGGTTCATGTAAATATAGGGTTGATACGGAAGTGGAATTGGGGTTATCACCCACAGGCTTACAGTATCTAGCAATGTGATTTGGTTGGATTACCAGGTTCTGTGTGACCAGGTAACATATAAGCAGAGGAAGATGAATGAGGTATAATTAATATTTGCAGTGGTGTCCTGGCACCTATACATGTCATTGTATATTCATTTTTATTTCAAAGGGTATATAGTAATACTAAACACGAAAAAAACTAAAACTAAACACGGCTCTCTGTTGCTTTGTGGAGTTTGAATTTATTTGTTAATTACTAGAGAATGCTGAGATTCTGTTTAGGGGTGACTAGGATGGACAGGATTAGGAACGAGGTAATCAGGGGAAAGTTCGGAGAAACAGCTAGAGAAGCCAGATTGAGATGGTTTGGACATGTTCAGAGGAGGGACACTGGATACATTGGTAGAAGAATCAGATCATCCCTTTTTGGGGGGTTCCACGTTGAGTCATTGTTTTCCATCTCCCCCTGTCCTCTGCATCTTTTACTCTGACTCCAACTACCTCCATGTCCTCCCTCACTGCATCCATCAATCTCCTCTTTGTCTCCTACCTGGTAGAACCATCTCTAGGATCATTCTTCTTCCAATATAACCACTGTTCCTCCTCTGAACATGTCCAAACATCTCAATCTGGCTTCTCTAGCTTTTTCTCCAAACCTTCCTGTCTGTGATGTCCTAATCACCTCATTCCTGATCCTGTCCATCCTTATCTCTCCTGAAGATAATCTCAGCATCTTGAACTCTCTTTTCCCTTCACCTAAGCTCTGACACGTTCACAGATCACTCATAATTCCCTTTTTTTTTGCTACAGCTAAAATTAATGGTGTGAAATAATGAATAAAGTATGGCCTTCTCCACCCTTGACTCCCATGAATGACCGTTGACACCAAGCTCGTAGCCTTGCAGCACTGTTGGAATTGCTCCCTTACTTCCTGTTCTGAAACACAGCGGTTGATTAATGAAGCAAACAAATCTCACTCATAAAAATCTCAGCATCCATCATTAAACAACAAATGAGCCTCGTCATTAATATCTGTGAGATGATTAAGATACCGTTTCAAATGGGAATGATTCATTAGAACGGCACAGAGAGATCACGCTGGGACGATGAACACAGAAATAATCACAGTATCTGCAGATTTGTCAGCAGATTAAGGGGAGAACTGAGGCCTGGTTATGTGCACGTGAGTCGTTTTCATTTGCAACACGTCTGTTGCACAAGTTCATTCTCGTTTGATGAATGGTTTAATCAGTGTGTTTGTTTTTATGTCGTCGTTAAAACTGGTAATATTTTGAATGAGGATTTTTTATTTTGTTGCTTTCCATTCATTGTTTGTGAGGTGAGTTAATTAAGAGAGAAAAACAGTAAGAAAATGAAATGGTCTTTGTTCCTATCAGACTTTTGTAGTGCTCTCCCTCGGGTGAAATATTCTGTAATTGGACACATTTTCTATTTGGGTAAATATTTTCATCCTTATCCTGTTTCTGAATCAGACAGGCGAGCACTTTGACAATTTGACAGAGGGTTTACGTCAGGAGCAGAGAGATGGAGTGTGTATGTAAACTAAGATAAATTACATACAACACACAGACTTTAGGCCCTTTCTAAGCTATATATTGGGGGAATATAGGCATTGGGAAAAGGCCAAAGTATTCATTCATTCTTTCGTCTTCTTCTCCTTGTTTGCTGCTGGGTCACAGGTGTAGCTGTGATCAATTTAATTCTGTAATTTGATCTGGCAATAAACATCTTATTTAAAAAATTATAATTATATATACATATACACACACTCATATATATGTTTACATTTATTACTGCCCCAACAACGTCCTGTGACCCACTGAAAACAGGTCACATTTTTGGGCTGCGACCCACAAGTTAAGACTCACTGATCTGGAGGTTTATTTGCTTGAGAACTGACAGCCTGAATGAGAAGCTTCAATTACAGTATTACCTAGAAAACTGATGATGGTTTTAGTTCCAAACAAGTGTCCGGCAACATAGAGGTCATGTTTTACTTTCCTCAGACAGTTTTTTTTTTTTATTTTACCCTAATACGACAAGGACCCAGAGGTGGTCTACAGAAGATCAAGTGAAGTCTCATTTTCTGCTATGATTAAATCAAAATATTGTGACTCCATAGTCATGTGTTTGACCTGCATTAAAGCACAGGTGAACTCAGACTCAGTTATCACTTCTCTGCATCCAGGTTACAACTTTATTTTATTACATTTTTATATTATATTATATTATATTATATTATATTATATTATATTATATTATATTATATTATATTATATTATACTACATTATATATATATATATATATACAGTATATGTTTATGTATTCATTGGGAGAGTGCAGGTGCAAAGAGGGACAGCCTTTTATTATAGAGCTGTTTTATGTCTCATTTATAGGTTGTCTATGTGTCTATGTTCACAGGGTGATACGAGGACACGTGACTTAAACCCAGGCACAGAGCACACTCTGGCGGTCAAAGGCTTTTCCGCATGCTGCCACAGCGGGTCTGATGTGGCTCGCTCTTTTTTATTATTTCCACTAGAGGGAAGTGTTGTCTTAAACTTACAAACGAGCACTTGGACCATTTATTGAACAATTATGTGCGATTACAAAGTACATAAGGTTGTGATTGGATGTCCAGGCGTCTCTTTGTAATTTTGTCCATCCATCAGTCTCTGTGGCGCAATCGGTTAGCGCGTTCGGCTGTTAACCGAAAGGTTGGTGGTTCGAGCCCACCCAGGGACGTTCGATGTTTTTTCACTATGGCAACAAGGTAGGTTATCCTTAACATATCTAATACGTGTTTATTGAACTCGCATATCATAGATAGGGCAGCTGAGGCAGACAACAGATGATGTTAAGCAATGTCTTATATCAGTCACTTTATTACAGGTGCAATAAATGTTCTGATTAGGATTTTATAATTCACAACCTTGAACGGTGGGGCTAACATATGTCAAACTGCACATTTTCTGACTGCAGCCTGCACAAGTACCGTCTTGTTCTGTTCTGAATGGTCATGTGCTTTCCATTTCTGTTTTGTTCAGGTTCTGCTCTGCTCTTCTATGTTCTGTTTGGTTCCTTCCTGTATGGTCTTGGCTGTCCCATTCCGACCTGTCCTTTTCTATTCTGTTCCTTCCCGTCCTGCTCTGTTTCATCCTGTTCTGTTCTGTTCTGTTCTGTTCTGTTCTGTTCTGTTCCTTCGCATCAGGTCTGGGCTGTCCGTCCTATCCTGTCCTGTTCTTTACCCTCTTTTTCCATTCTGGTCCTTCCCGTTTTGTTCCTTTTTATCATGTTCTGTTCTGTTCTGTTCTGTTCTGTTCTGTTCTGTTCTGTTCTGTTCTGACCTGACCTGACCTGTCCTGTCCTGTCCTGTCCTGTCCTGGTCTGTTCCGTTCTGTTCTGACCTCTCCTGTCCTGTCCTGGTCTGTTCTGTTCTGTTCTGTTCTGTTCTGACCTGTCCTGTCCTGTCCTGTCCTGGTCTGTTCTGTTCTGTTCTGTTCTGACCTCTCCTGTCCTGTCCTGGTCTGTTCTGTTCCGTTCTGTTCCGTTCTGTTCCGTTTCTTCAGGTTCGGACTGTCCGTTCTATCCTGTCCTGTTCTTTACCGTCTTTTTCCATTCTTGTCCTTCCCGCTTTGTTCCTTTTTATCATGTTCTGTTCTGTTCTGTTCTGTTCCGTACCATCTGGTCTGGGCTGTCCTGTTCTGTACTGTCATTTCCCATTCCGGTCCTTCTCGCCCTGTTCCGTTCAGTCATGTTCTGTCCTAACCTGACCCATCCTAACTTGTCCTGTCCTGTCCTATTCAGTTCCATGATTGTCCTGTCCTGTCTTGTCCTGTCCTTTTACATTATGAACAACTGTCGTGTCAGACTGATATGAGCCAGGCACTTAACATCGACCATCCGTGGTTGTAGCTCTGCACTAATTACAGATGTGAAGCCACAAACACAGTGCCAGTGAGTGGCAGGAGGATAGTGTGTGCTGTCAAACATGTTTACAGCTGAATGTGGTTGAAAGCGTTTCCTATTTTCAAGACTCCGCACAGACCAAACAAGACATAACTGTCACGCTACTGATGAAAAGATGTAGTATGGTACTGTAGGAATCATGCTAAACCAGGGTTTCCATACTCTCACCGTAGATCTGTTCTCTGTTTGAGGTATTTGTTCTATCTAGTTCAATCTATCTGTCTTTGTTTACATTCACTGACTTTTCTCCAATGCCTAACATGTCAAATATCATTGTGTTCTGCATATTTTTATTTACTACTATTTACAAGTTCCTGCTCTTATTCTGAAACTTTTATGCCAATCCACCGTCATAATGTAATCCAGAACACATTTTCACCACAACCGGTCAACCCGTGTCACGACTTCAATTGAGAGGTTATGTTGGAGTCAAAGCTCTGCTCACTTTCTATTCTCCTTGTATTTGGAGAGCTCAGTTGTCAAGTTGGCCTTTCCCCTCTGGGTCTAAAGATCAGAGACGTGCACTCACGGCTCTTCGGGGTCAGCTGACATGACAAAAAGCCACCATTTGCTCCCCTCATCACCACCATGACCAATGCCAGCCCTTTTTACTTTAGGAGCTTATCAAAGAGTTCATTCACCGACCCTAGCTGATGTTTGAGGCTCTGGCAGGAAGGAACAGACTGACTAACTGACCCTTGTGGGCCATGGTAACATCGAAAGCCCACACTTGGCTCAGTGGCCACACGGCACAGATCTGCGTTCCAGTGTAATAAATTCCCATGGTAGCAGCGGTGCTGCCCACAACCAGCACCTCAGTGTCCAACACTTCATGCTCCATGAACCACATGACGTCACAAACTTTACCTGTGAGCGTTTTCCCTTATACCCACAAATCCCTGAACATGATACGAAGAAAACTCTCCATGAATACATCCCTGTGTGCAGCCATCCAGTAAAAACTCACGTACTGGGTTTGAGGTATTTTTGAAATATGGCTCTAACTTACTCTGTAAACACTCTTCCCGTTTTACTTTTTTTTCCAGAAGCTCTTAAACAGAACAGAGGAGGGTCGTGATGATCAAGCTAGAGAAATCCTGTTCAGTCACAGGCAAATGTGTTGATATTCAGTTTGGGGACCACAAGAAGACTGCAGTGATTGCAGGTTATCATTAATAAAGCATTCAGTCTCCACCACTGCCTCCACAATAATGTGGGGCGTCCTGTGGGTGGTGAGCCCACTGTAGGTTATGTGGGTTGGGACAGGGGTTGTGCTCAGTGGGAACTCGGCAGCTTGGAATTGAACCAGAGGCTACCTATGTCATGCAAACACTCTTTAAGTTAATTTAAGTTAATTTCCTTAGTATTTTATTTTTTATCTTGCAACTTCCTGTCCGCTGATTTCTAGCTATTTTGGACTGACCTTTAGCAATTTTATTGTGCATTCCTTTTTTATTCAATGGTAGTCTTTTCATAAAATTGTAGTCTTGTATCCAATTGTCTGTAAGATATTTTGACAACAAGTGATCTAGTTTTTCACCCCAGTTGCAACCTGCCAGCTGTTGGACTTTAACCCGAAACCTCACAGACCTAAGACCTTTTCTTTACCCCTAATTTTCATCTGCTACTGGGTAGCAGGGTCAGCAGTCTCCACGACTGCCACCCAAATCACATAGCACTGTTCCATACCATTCTGCAGGTGATGAGCCCACTGGAAGCCAATCGGCCTAACCGGAATTTGAACTTGCCCAGGTGGTGAATCCCGGGGTATAACCAAAGACAGAGACATCACCTCTGGGCAAAATTGAAGGCCTTACTCTTATATAAATATAAAAATGACGTGACAAACACAGAGATGTGATACTGTCTTTAGGATAGTCTTTAATACAAGGGTCTAACCATGTGAGGTTAGTTCAGACCACGGTATGTTGTAGAGTTATTAGGGTCGGACAGGGGAAGCAAAACGTGAAAATGTGTATTACTGTTATTTGAACAAGGAGGAAAAGACTGTCAGTGGACTAAGACACTTAATCACTGTGTTTGAGGCATAAGTAGAGGAAAGCCTGGAATAACAGGGAGAGACACTGGGGTCTTCACAGAGGGATTCCTGCTGGATCAGAGTCAAGCAACAGTCCTGATAGGAGGGGGCTGCTGGTTAGGACACAGGCTGCAGAGGAGTCTTTATAGGACTGGATGTTGGAACATTATCCATGAAATAAGTCAGGAAATCAGTAATAAAATGTTACGATAAATTGTCAAAACTTTAAATATGACTTTTAATAAGATAAGTGAAATCAGATGCGAGACATCAGACCAGAGACCATACAAATGATAACATCAGCTAAATGTTAATAACAACATACAGGATAAAATATATATAATAAGCCAAAGTAACCTAACCTCTTAAATTATCTTTGGTTGGATGGAACATAAGTTGTTCTATTTCAACTACAAATATCTAAAAAAAATATGCCAACTAAAATAGAAATAAAGAATACCTTAATACTTCTTAGCCAAACTTGATATTAAATTATTCTGGCAACATTTCAGAGTGGAAAATCCCATTGTGAAGGAAATAATAACTGGGGATACCAAAGACCGGAAAAAACAGTTTAAGTGCCACTAAGGGCCCCGGAGCCGGATGATGGAAATACCAGGTTTCATTTAAGTCAAGCTATGGATTTAGGAGTTTCTCGTGCACCTGAGGACCTTGATTCAATACATAAATCTGGCCCCAGTCGTTGCCCACAGAGATTTAAGATTTTCATTTTCTCTGTAAGACGATTCTTCCCCAAATGTTATGGAAGAAGTGTGTTTTCAATCTAAGGGATTGGCTTGAAATATGGAAGAGACATCATTGGGATAGTTGACGTTGGACAGGAATATATAGGGTTGGTGCCAGGGTCTTTTGAGGCTCCAGGCGAGAGATCACTGGGGCCCTAACCCTATCAGTACACAGAGCAAGAAAAAGTTTAACCAACCACCTGGTTTACCTGTCCTCAAGAGGATCAGGGTTATGAGTGTGGCATGATCTATGGGACTTTTTTTTAAACTATGTCTATATATTTACAATATATTATATATACTTTGTCTTTGATATTAAATATTTAATTCATTGAGTTCTAGGATGTACAGGTGGTGGCCTAGTGGTTAAGAGGCTGACTCGGGTCCGCAAGGCCCCCGGTTCAAATCCCCCTACCGCCAAGTAACCACTGAAGTGCCCTGAGCATGGTAACACCCCCACTCACAGCTCCCCGGGCGCTCAAAAGCACCACTTTGGTGATGGGTTAAATGCAGAGGTGACATTTCGTTGCGTAAATCACTATGTCACAATGACCAAAAAAAGAGACATTTAATTTTTTTTTTTTTTTTTTCCCTTTTGTATTTTTGAGCAGTGTATATATAGAAAGGAAGAAGAGACAGTGATACTATAATGACCCCAATTTTGAGAAAACATTGTGTTATCACGCTGCCCCAGACAAGAGCCAATGGTGTCCTTCCTCAGGGAATCTAACCCAGGACTCTCTGCTTTCTCTGTTTGGAGGTAGGCGTGCTAACCACTACACTATGGAACCAACAAAGAAATGTGTCCTTTGTATTTAAACCATCATCAAAGTGAGCAATGGCCCGGGGAGCAGTAAGTGGGAATAGTGCCATGCTCAGTGGACCTCAGTGGTAACCTGGCAGTTGGTGGATTTTGAATATATATATCAAAGTGACTAGTGGTAGAGGGTTAAATAATATGTATATATATATATATGTGTGTGTGTGTGTGTGTAAAAAACAATCCATCCTGTACATAACCTCCAGTTACCACCCACAGGAGCAGTGTGATTTGGGGGGCAGTTGTGGAGACTGACTGGATAAGTAGATGAAGGTAAATAAATTATGTCTCATGAATGAACATGTCACCTAAATCAGTGGTCCCCAACCACCGGGCCGTGGACCGGTGGCGGTCCGTGGGACAATTGGTACCAGGCCGCAGAGAGATGATGCTCAGCTTAACACAATTTATGTTTTATTTATTATTAGACACTAATAAGTGTTTTGATAAAGGACCAGATCCGCTCATGTTTGAGTGTCCAAGGAGATGTCCAAAAAATACCACTTTTATGCTGGACGTTTCATTTTCATTAGTGGTATTTATCAGCTACACCTCAAAGACCGGTCCGCAAAAAAAAAATTTCTAGACGTTTGACCATTCCGTGACGCAAATAGTGTTGGGGAACACTGACCTAAATAACAGATAATAGAGAAAACAACAACAGAATAAGATTGTAACATTACATAAAGGTGACAACCAATCAGTCATGTGATACATAACTAGTACTAGTTGTAATCCCACCCCTCCTATGTTGCCGTGTGTCACATTAACGGTTTGTTAAATGAACATTTGTTTTATTTGGCCGGGAGGGGGGATTAGATGGGGGGGCCACCCTGGCCCATGGCGTCATAGGAGCTAGGCTCGCCCATGTAAGGCTTCATAAAAACATAGCGTTAATCTCTGGTGCGCATTGTGCGCGCAGACACAGACGGATCCAGTTACCAATTTCGCCAACACCGAGCCACGTGACACAAGTGCTCCTCGTTTTGAAGTGCTCCTGCTCCTGCTCCCACTCCTGCTCCTCCTGCTGCTCCTGCCCTGTAATTCCCTCCGGAGTTTGAAAGAGCTGCTAAATGCTCGCCTTGTGCCATCTGACCGACTTTCGCACCTTTGGCACCTTCAGCATCAGCCGGGAAAGCCTTACACGGACAAGGAGCCTACTCCAGCCTGTAGCCGGGATCTTTCTCTGTTTTGTATTTTTACTACGTGCGACGGTTCTCCTACTGACGGTTCCCACTCCCTGATCCGCGGACCCGGGATGGCACCGAAGCGCAGAGACGCGTTTGGCGCCTGGCTTTTCCTGGTGTGTGTGATAGTCTGCAGCACGGTGCTATGTCCCGCCGCTGCCTCCCTTTACAACAACCGCTACGCAGGGTGAGTACAGACCCATTCATTCATCTGCTGGACGTGTACGAGTGTCTGAGATTGAAGCAGTCAGGGGTAAAGAGAGGTGGCCGCAAAGATCCCGCACAGAATTGCAGACAGATCTTATCTTATTGGTGTTTTCAGTGCAGAGGAAATGAACAAAGAAAGCGACTGACGATCATAATCGACTTCACCTGTTTGAATGAACCAAGTTTGTTTGCTCTCCAGACATCTGGGTGAGATGGGATCAGCTGTGAGACATTCAGAGCTCAGGACAACAGGGAAAATAAAAGGGAAGAAGGGACGATGACAACAAGTAGTCAAAGGTATTTTACTGTACCATGACAGTAAAATACCGTTGCACTCAAACTGAATTCAATTACTTGAAATAAAGACATTTGGCTACTCCTTTTTGCTGCAGACTGCAGTCCCTAGAGTTGATTACAGTTTTTTTAATGAAGTCAGGCTAAAGATGGAGCTACCAGGTATACGAGACAAAGAGGAGGTTGATGGATGCAGTGAGGGAGGACATGGAGGTAGTTGAGAGTTAGAGGAGACGATTTACCAGAAATAGCTACGTCCAGTGCAACTGGACATAGTAGTTTTCTTGAAAATGTTTCAACTCTTATCATTGTGGCTTCTTCAGCTCAGATAAAATGACCCAGGTGACTGAGAACTCCGAAAGGAGTAGAAGAATTAGAAGAAAGACAGTTAAGAACTTTCTAATTGGACCCCGGGAAAGGCTGTGATCAAACCAGATACATCACTCTGTCTAAGGATTGTCACAGACCAGATGTGATACCTTTTTGTTAATGTTAAATCAGGATTTTACTCTACAAGACTGTGGCCTCTAGGAGGCGTGACAGTCAAAACTCAGCAGCCTGCTACTCAAAGACCCTTTTGATGTGAGACCACCATGGTCTCCTTACACCGTCGCCCTCTCTCCCCCCATCTGCCCTAACAGCATATACTTTGGACATCTGACAGTTATGTGTAAACATTGTAATGTAGTCCTCTTCAGCCCCGACCTGACTGACTGGCGTCTTAGTTTCCCTGACACAGCACACTCCTATGACATCAGCGTAGCATCGCACCAAGAGTGCACTTGTGATAAAAGCAAATTGCTTCCATACCTCGGAGGATCCCTCAATCATCTACTAACTAGAGAAAGACAGACTGGCTCTTCAAAAGTTCTGCAGCTGGTAGATGAAAAACCCCCGACCTCTGTCTGTCATCTATGACTGAAGAGTGTTTGGCTCAGAGGCTTCATGGCTCTGAATGTTTGTTGGCTCAGATACGTATTCTCAGTGGTAGCAACAGAACAACGTGACTTTTTATTCCATAAATAACTGGTTTATAAATATAATTGTCTCTCCTGTTTCTGCTGTTGCTACTGTGTTTTGGACTGACGCAGAGACCATCGTAGCTACCGCTGAGATATCTGCAATTCATCCTTCTTACTTGACATGTCTTGGTGTAGTATTCCAAAAGTGAACTTACTTTTTTCATTACACCATCACACTGTCACTCTGATGTGTTACTGTACTGATACTGCTAACATTTGGGGTTCTGGCCCATTTGTTCCCTCCCACTTCATTTTAATTGGACTGCTGTCACCTACATGTGTGGGTCTGACTTCCTGTGAGAGACGTTGTAAAGAAAAGAGTCACACGAGAGGGACACACACTCAGACAGAGACAGACTTTGTGACCCATAGAGAGTTCAATAAAGAGACTGTAATACATAAATAGCAGTTAGTTAATATTAACACCAGACCTATAAACTATGAGGATAGAGCCGAAACGATTGGTTTGCGATGTGGAGAGTGTGTGTTTTGGAGTTGGTCAATCCATCCGAGGTGGTGTTTCCCAAACCTTTTTTCTGGAGACCCATATTTTAAAGTCACAAACTTTTGCAACCCATGTCAATAGATGTTATTTGTAAATCAATGACCAATATTAACATTTTAATGATAAGGATATTTTATTGTTGACTTGATATTCAATAATAGTATGACTCAAGATTCTGTAAAACCCGGGAAACATCATGTGGGAAGACCCAAAATAAATCTCTTGTGATCCGATTGGGGTTTGCAACCCAATCTTTAGGAAACAATGATCTAAGGCAGCCATGGGCAAACTAAGGCCTGGGAGCCGGATGTAGCCCGTTAAGCTTCTTAATGTGGCCTACCAACCTTGTCCAAATTAAAGAATTATTTTATATTACCATCATACTTCTGCCTTTTGCCTGCAATAATGCATTTCCCCAGTAGATGTCGTCATAAAGGATGACTTTATGACGTCGAATGCCAAAAATTTGTCCATGCCTGATCCAAGTTTCTGTCCATTCCCATGCTACCATCTCCTTATAGTTAATTTTCAGGTGTTTTCCTGACTGTGACTGATGATGTAGCGTGAATCAGCTGCTGCGCCTGTTTCCTCCAAAGAATAGTTCCAGGTGCTGAGCAGGAAGTGATGAAATCTAATCCTACAGTAACAGTTTGCTCAGATGGTTCCACTGGGAGAGTTTAGCCTGTCATGTATCTGACTCCAAATGAGGAAACTCCCATTTCAGCATCAAAGACACACTTTCTGTCGGTGTCACCTTAAATTGGCACAAAAAGCCGGTCGCATTACCCTCGCCTCTGTGGCTCAGATGTTTTTTGAAACAATGTGTGTAAATGAAAGGCGAAATGGAACCAGATCTTTGCAGCACTTTTGAACAGGGCCGTAACGTGACACTGAGGAAAGTCTTTGTTGTTTTTTGCAGGGATCAGGTCTTCAGAATAACTCCGGGGAACGATCAGGAGGTTCAATTGCTCAAGAAAGTGTTGTCGCACATGAAGGTTTGCTCTTACGTTTCTGTTGAATTGTTTCTGTTGTTGTTCACATGCACACTAACACATCACCACCATTTTTACAACCTGTGTCAGTGAATCACAGAGTTCACAGCCCATGACTCGTGCGCTCACACTGTCCCATACGTGACACGTCCTGTAGCAAGAACTGCTTTGGATAAAAGCGTGTGCCATATGTCTTGGAATGTAATGTAAATAAAGACGTGGAGAAGGAAGAAAATGCAGCCGTTAGCGGGAGATTCCCAGATGCCAGTTGATCCCTGAGATTACGATGCTCAGCCAACAAAAACTCATTTTCCTGGCAATTTACATTGAGCCATAATAGTCTAAAAAAAGAGTAAATGCACTTGCATGGATTCACAAATGCATTTTTCAAATTTCCAAATGCTTTTGAAGAAAAGAAGTACCTAATTTATCCCAGGCTGGGAAATTGCAGGATATATAATAATAAATGCACAAACAAAAATTCAGAAATGTATTTGTAATATTTGTAAATGAAAACACATTTGTGAATTCCATTTCTAAATACTTGAATGCACCATCATATTGTCATGACGTCTTGATGTCACTCAAGGGCCATCCTGAGGATACAGTCCTCAGAGACTTGAAAAAAAAAAAAAAGACATTTATGAAGCTGGTGGACGCTAGACGAGTGTCAAAAATCCACAGACAAATGCATGTAGTTTCACAAATAAAAAGTCGGATATGTTTAAGACATGGACAAAGGAAAGAAAAAAAAAATCTTGCTAAACCAGCAGGATTTGAAACAACACAGGATTGATCATGAGGAGATGATCATGATTCAATCTTGTCATAACCCCATGAGTTGCAGGACTGAGCCTAAAATGGTTCATCACACATGTCAAAATTGTCTTGAAATCTTGAAACCTTCCAGCCTAAAATGACAAACAAAAACATAAATATGATGAATAAATTCAACATCCTTAAACAGTAATGTGAACAAAAAGGTTCAAATTAATGAAGAGGTAGAGAATAAATAAAATGTGTAAAATGGTGTAATCAATAAAAACATGTGTTTAAAACAACCTCTACAAGTGTTAATATAAGACATTTGTCTTTAAAGTCATACTGTGAGGCTGAATATTAATGTCCCATATTTATTACAGAGGGACTAAATGGAAGAAGTACAGAGAGTCTGTGGAAAAGCTGAAGGTCCTTCAGCTAAAGCTATAGAACATGTGTTTCAAAGACACTGAAATGAGAGGGAAACCCATGAGGAAGTAAACGCTTTCTCTCTCTTCCCAAAGTCATTTGGCTGTAATTTCCTCCTCTTCCCTACGAGCATGTAGGAGTTCACTGTGCATATTGTTTCACTTTGCAAACACCGCAAAGATTGTTTGTAAACACAAACCACGCAGATGTCCTCAATTGCGGACACAAATATCAACCAGATTCCCAGATATGCTGTTGGAATAATTGATTTAACAGTTGATTTCCGCGAAAATGATTGAATGTTTCATTTGATAACATCTCGTAACATATGAATGTGTTCCAGACTGCGGTAACAATACAAAGATGTGAATGATGTCTTGTTAAGGCATGGAGTTCCTTGGACAAATATGAGCAGATCGGATATTTAAAGTTTTGACAAAATGTCATTAGGACAATAGGACTCAAAAAAGGATGTCAAAGACGGAGCTACTAGGAAGGAACAAGAGGAAGATTCACGAGAACATCCATAGGCATTGTTGAGATGGAGGGCAAGCTTCTAACAGAAGAAGAGAAGAGGGTTGGAATGAAATAGAGCAAGAAAAAGATTGTTTCTTAATGTAATACAAGTTAATTTGACATTTATCAGTCAACTTCTATCAGATGATCCCTATTAGTTAGGGCCGGCCCTGGACACCCCAGTCCATCAGATCCATGGTCACAAATAAAGGGAAACAACCATTTACACTTAGTTGGTGAATAAATAATGTCCAGTCAAGGCTGGGTTTGATTCCCAGTCAGAGAACACAGTTTATCTTTTCATCGTGTAGCGGTTAACGTCTCTGTCTCAGAAGCAGAGAGTGCTGGGTTTGATTCCTAAGGGAGAACTACCTGCTTGTAAATGTTAATAGTTCTCTACAGCAGTGTCCCCCAACACTATTTGCGCCATGGACCAGTCAAACGTCTAGAAATTTTTTCGCGGAACGGTCTTTGAGGTGTAGCTGATTAATACCACTAATGAAAATGAACGTCCAGCATAGAAGTGGTATTTTATGGACATCTTCTGGACACTCAAACACGAGGGCATCTGGTCCTTTATCAAAACACTTCTTAGCGTCTAATAATAAAACATAAATTGTGTTAAGCTGAGCATCATCTCTCTGCGGCCCGGTACCAATTGCCCCACGGACTGGCACCGGTCCACGGCCCGGTGGTTGGGGACCATCGCTCTACAGTATAAGACACTTTGGACGTAAGCATCTGCTAAATGTGTCAATGTCATGATGCGTTCCATACAGAAAGGCCAGGTACTGAACCAGTACATCAAGTGACTTTGCTGTAAGTCAACAGTATTAACTGCCCCCCCTGTATTTGTGATAGTTATTATTATTTCCGATTTATTGCTGGTAACATCAGATGCAAAATAATATTTAGCTTGTGTTAATGTTTCTTAGTAAATACTGAGCAAAGCCCCTTTGGTGCATGTGTCTAAAACCATAGCTGTCTGGTGCAGTAAGGTGGCCCAGGATGTACAAGATTTTACAATTTATAAAAACGCATCTGTCCAGATTCCGCACAAGTCAAACAGCACCTGCAGGAAACAAGGACAACAACAGACCAGGGAAGGAGGGAACTCGCTTGATGTTTGTGATTTGTGGTGATAGAAAACAGACCAGAGCCAGGGTGCTGGTCAGGATCTGGCCTAAGTCTGAACAGGCAGCTAACACTGCTCTTTAAGCCCACCAGTGCAATGGCAGCTCCTGTTTGAACAGCTGTGGACGTGTGTTTTCAGAAGCTCAGACACTGAGCCCTGACCCAGGTTTTAGCCTCAACTGTACAGGAAAGTCTAGACTCAAACCCTGCCAAGACCGTGCAACATAAACACAGGGGGGTAGACTTTGTATATGAAAATAAGAAAGGAATTTCTCTCAATATACATCATTAAGGTCTAATAGGGGCTGAGGATCAACTGTTCACAGCAGTGGAGACTGTGGAAGAGAGGTGAAGTGGAGCGGAGGCAGGATGGAACAACTGGAGAAAATCTGTGATAGAAGAGAGTCAGCTAAGGTGAAGGGAAAGGTTTACAGTACGGTTGTAAAACCAGCCATGATGGATGGATTAGATCAGGGGTGTCCATAAGCTATATTGTGACATACCAGTAGATCGTGATACCAGTAGATCACTAAAGGAGTGTTGGTAGATCCTGAGCAATAACATAAGAAATAATAGTAATAAAACTAGAGATGCAATTCTATTTCAAGATGCTAATCACTGGGTTAGTGAGAATAATATAGGTATTGAGTCCGACAATATAACTTATGTTATATGTTAATGTAGAGAGTAAGATATCCAGTTCATATAGGTAGATATATTTAGAGTTCTCTATCTCAGTAGATCACTTCAGCCTGGTCAACAAAAAAAGGGTGGACACTATTGGATTAGAGACACTAGGAATAGGTAGAAGACAGGAGGCAGAGCTAGAGGTGGAGGAGTTAAAGATGCTGAGATTCTCTGGAGAGACAAGGATGGACAGGATCAGGAATGAGGTGATTAGAGGGACAACACAGACAGGGAGGTTTGGAGAACCTTCTCTGGTTCTTCTCCATAGTCCAAGGTCCAAGAACCAGAGATGGTCCAAAAACCAGAGATGGTTTGGACATGTTCAGAGGAGGGACAGTGGATACATTGATAGAAGAATGATCCTTCTTTAGATAAGATTAGATAAAGATGGAGCTATCAGGTAGGAGACAAAGAGGAGATTGATGGATGCAGTGAGGGAGGACATGGAGGTAGTTTGAGTCGAAGATGGAGAGAACAGGGGATAGATAGATGGATAGATAGATAGATAGATAGATGGATAGATAGATGGATAGATAGATAGATAGATGGATAGATAGATAGATTGTCCCTCAGCAGTATTCTTCGGAAAGTTAAGGATTTTCTAAGTAAGATGTTACTTTTTTTATTCTCTTTAATGTTGAATATGAGCCTGTAGAACGTACATGTGCTGAAGTAACACATGCAATAAGTGAATAAGTGAACACCTGCTAGTGTAAAGGTCATTCCCGGGACAGTAATGAGAGGTTTTCAACAATAACAGTACAGTAAATGGTTGAAAGCCCAGTCACTGCAGTATCATCTGTGAGCACTCAGCCTGTGAAGGTATAATTTAAACCCCCACAATCCTGAAAACACTGTAACACTGCAGAACCTGAACGAATAAAGATCTTCATAAAAGTATGTGCTCGACGGGAAGAGGCAATTCTCCACCGTATCAAATGTTAATGATTACTTCACTGCTCCTTCTACTCTTGAGTCTGACAAAGAACACTGGCTGTTTCCCTGGTAAAATTATCATTTTTATTATTTTACTGTATCACATGGAGAATTATTATACACCTGACTGAGGGGAAGTTCTTTTCTTTCCAAAAATAGTCAATCAATACATAGCCTTGATGAAAAGAACAGAATGAGCCGTGGTCCCAAAGTGTTTGAGGAGACGTTGACAGGGAATTGGGGACAGGGAGTCAGTGACAGAGTCGCTGTCAACGTTCCGTCTGCGTTGTCCCATCTGTGAAGCAGATGCTTTAATATTTCGAATCATCTTGAAGTCCATGGTTGCAGTGAATGAATGACACCATTATTATCTACGGGGAACTTTCAGCCTTTGTTTGCAGATGACCTCATCATCACAGTCGCTCTCTCCTTTACTGGAGCAGAGACATCTGGTTTAGGTCCAAAGAGAGACTATAATTTACTTCGCACTTGAACCATGACCGTTTTCCACAAAGCTCTTTGTAGCATTGTTAAGAGAAGAGCGTTAGTTAATAGCAGAAGAGTAAATCTTTTTCATACGCACTTTAAAAAGTCTGTTTCTTTATTGCGTTTAACTCATTGTCTCAACCCTTAACAAGCATTTGGTGTGTCTGCGTTTTAAACGTATTTACTTTATTTATGGTATTTACTGCAGGGTTTTCCCCTGTCTTTGTGTTGCTTTGGTAGCATAATTAGCGAAGCCATAGCTCGTCCCAGTGACAATACTAGGGTGAGTGGCTCATTTTTCTGATATTTACGGCTGGGTTTCCCCCTGTACAAATTAAATAAAGCTATTATATAACAATAAATGTATATACAATTATTTCTTTGAAATAATATAACTCCATAATTCAATTCCAACATCATTCATATAGCAAACTCCATGTCATTGTGATACACACCACTGCACACACAGGGACAGTGCTATGCTCAGTGCACCTCAGTGGTGACCTGGCTGTGGGGGGATTCAAACCGGAAACCCTCCAGACCCCAGTCCAATTCCTTAACCACCAGTCCCTCAAAGAAGGGAGAAAAATAAATATAAATTTGCATTTTACCACACAAAAAAATATTTATTGAAATGTTTCTGCCCCCTTGGTGACAATTTTGAAGGTAGTTTTTATTGATTTTTTTATCAACTTTTTTTATTGGACAAAAATTTCACAAAGGTAAAGACAAAGGCACATTATGAAACCTTCCAAACTTGTACCCCCCTTTTTCAAACGAATAGATAGACCATACTACAACAACTACAACCAAATAGATACACCATACTACAACTAAAACTTGCCACAAGATAATTTAAATAATAGTTATATATATAGTTATATGTAAAAAAAAGCTAGTTTTTAGATGGTTAAACCAGTGGATGGTTTAGATCAGGGGTGCCCAATAGGTCGATCGAGATCTACCAGTAGATCTCCAAAGGAGTGCTGGATCCTGAGCAATAACATAAAAAAATATTGTAATACAAGCTAGAGATGTAATTCTATTTCAATAGAATAATCACTGGGCTAAATTGACAAGGATATAGGTATTGAGTCAGACAGTATAATATGTGTGTAGAATAAGATTATATATTATATAATATATATATATATACATATATATATATATATAATAAGTTTATATAGGTCAATATATTTAGAGTTTTCAATCTAGGTAGATCACTTCAACCTGGTAAAGTAAAACGACACAAAAGTGTGGACACCCCTGGTTTAGATGTTTACCATTCACTGAGACTGGGTGACAAGACCACTACAATACAATAAATATGTTTTTGTTTAAGTCAGTATTGTAATTGATATTTGACATTGATTGCACATATAATTGTTTTGGTCCCGCCCAGTCTGCTACCATTAAAAACCACAACCAAAGACATTGTCTCTTTAGGATTTAAAGTCTGTTTAGAATCTGCAGCCTTAGAGGAGTCACGTCATGTGTTCACAGATGCCTAATCAGCCTTTCAGACCCATGGGTTTGTTTGACTTAGAGTGGGGCATTGCTCAGACATTTGGGGTTCTCTCAACCATTTGGAAACCCCATAAAATAGCAGCGGTGGAGAGGAGGTTTACACTGGAGGGCACCAAACTCTACAGCTGGGCCTTCTGCTTCTTCAGCTCTGAGGAGAGTTCAATTAATCTGGTATGCATTCTGCAAACCATTAAAACCAATTGACAAATTAGCCAGCATATGTGCCAGCCTGCACGTCTCTCTCCTCACACTGCAAATGAGATCCAGCTGAAGAGCGTCTCCTCGCCCTGGTTTAGCTACCGGGTGAAACCTTTTTGATATTAAGGACTGTTGTTTGTTTATCTGTGCTCATTCGCTCAGACAAAACTTCTGGACAGTTTAACATCTACGCCGTGATGTCAGTGCTGTCAGACAGGGTTTACAGAAATGTCTCCAGATTCTACTTCATGGCATCTGAAGATTAGATAATGACATTTAACTGCGAGTCAACAGCCGGGACGCCACTGCTGTCGACTCTTTCATTACTTGTGTGTATTGCCCCCTTTATCACAGGGCAGGGAAACACAATGACAGACATCTGACAAAAGTCAGCTGTGGACCAGACTGGACAGAATAGGTATTTTAGATGTAAGAGCAACAGGAGATACATTTCTGATCGCTTTATGTAGGGGTTTCCACAATTAATAATTATTTTCCATCTCCCCCTGTCCTCTGTATCTTCTACTCTGACTCCAATTACCTCCATGTCCTCCCTCACTGCATCCATCAATCTCCTACTTGGTAGCTCCATTTCTAGGATCATTCTTCTACCAATGTATCCACTGTGAAACTGTGAACATGTCCAAACCATCTCAATGCTGTCCCTCTAATGACCTCAATTCCTGATCCTGTCCATCCTTGTCTGTCCTAAAGAGAACTTGAGCATCTTTAACTCCTCCACCTCCAGCTCTGTCTCCTGTCTGTCTGTTCCTATCCATCCATCATGGCTGGTAAACAGTCCCATTCACCTTAGCTGACTCTTCTATCACAGATTTTCTCCAGTTGTTCCATCCTGTCTGTACTCTATTCTTCTCCTCTCGTCCACAGTCTCCACTGCTCTGAATTAGTGATCCTCAGCATCTAAACTCTTGCACCTTTTCCACCTCCACTCACAGTAACCTCACCATTTCACTGTTGTCCCTTTCATTTACATTAACTCTGTTTTGCCACGAATTACCTTCATTTCTTCTCTCTCTAGTCCAAACCTCCACCTCCATAGGTTGTCGTCTGGCTGCTGCCTACTCCTACAGACAAAAAAAAGAAATATACCACAGAAATATAACATCTAAACAAATGTTACACCATAAATCTGAATTATACTCGTAATTTTGCAAACTCGACTTGACATATTTCCATATTAACAACATAATTGTTTCATGTGTAGTTTACATGATGGGAAATTCTATTTCCTTGTATATGTGTTGAGACACCATTGTTTATATATTTGCGCTATATTTCTTAATTTTGAAACTATGTCATGAACTGTCCTGCAGGTGGACTTCTGGCAGCCCAACAGTGTTTCCATGATCCATTCCAACCACACAGTGGACGTCCACGTGAAACACAGCCAGACACGGAGTCTACACTCACTCTTAAAACAACAACATATTGATTATCGGTAAGAACAGTACATGGGAGCAGAGACATGTCCAAGTCCATGTGCACATCTGTGCATGTTCTTTTTTTATACTGGATAGACATTACAGGTTCTATCTGAGAAAAAAAGCAAAAAAGCAAATGGTTAGATCAAAGTGATACTTTGTCTCATTTTCCAAATATTTTATAGAAATTAGTGACAGAGCTGAGTAATATGAGCTTTTAGGGTAAATGCCATTGATGTGGAACAAGCTGTAATTGGTGTCAGGAATGAGTCAACAGTGAATCAACCACTCCAACCATCCCCACCACAAATAGAGGTAAGATGAGGGAACAAGCACACGTCAAGACATCCCTTAAGAACTGTGGTTGTCCCAAATGGGGTTTTCTTAAAACCACGAAGGAAAGTCCTACAGAGAGGGAGGACAACAGGAAGGGTAATGTCGTCATTCCTTACGTTGCTGGGGTCTCTGAGAAACTCAGGCGAATTTATAATCAGCATCAGATCCGTACGCATTTCAAACCCGGCAACACCCTAAGACAGAAACTGGTTCATCCCAAAGACAAGACCCCAAGACACAAGATGGACAACGTGGTCTATGCCATGTGCCATCCACATTGGGGAAACCAAGCAGCCATTACACAGACGCATGACCCAACATAGAAGGACTAACACCTCAGGTCAGGACTCAGCCGTTCACCTACACCGAAAGGCCACCAACCAGTCTTTTGAGGACCAAGATGTTCAGATCTTGGCCAGAGAAGACAGATGGTTTGAGAGAGGTGTTAAAGAAGCCATTTTTGTCAACCTGGAAAAACCATCCCTCAACAGAGGTGGAGGTTGGAGACAAAACCTTTCACCCACCTACAAAGCCCTTTTGGGAACAACACCCAAAAGATTCCACTCTCATCAACCAGTTACACATATTAACGAGCCGTGTGACCACAACCACTCCAACAATGATGGTAACGACCCATCAATACCCACCCAACGACTGGTAACACACTTCACAGGTATCCCCAGGTCCACCCAACAGGAGGGACCTGAAACACCCCTTCCTCCCCACTCACAGGATATAACTTCTGTTACTCCCCACTGACAGTTAGAACTGAAGAAGTCTATGGGATGAGACGAGAAACGTTTTCCAAAAAACTGAATGTCCAGTTGCCTCACCTAACGCTTAAAACCTACCCCATAATTATTAATTATTTTTATGTGCTTGAAAAACTCTCACCCTCTTCAGTGCACAGGCCTTAAGGACCCTTTCATACTTCTCTGGGTTCAGTTCCTTTCCAAACAAGATGTTGCTCCGGACAGTTCCAGAGAAAACCCAGGGCTGCTGGGAAGTGTAGGTCAGCTTACTGTTGACCTTCAATGTGCCCTTTTCAACAGGCAGCTCACCAAGGATGGCACATAATAAAGAGGACTGAAGACACACAAGTGATTTTAGACATGACTGAGTGTCAGGAAACACAATGTTTGTCTTCTGACTGGATGGAAAAATGAATATCTCACCTTTCCAGCTCCAACTGGACCAATTACAGCTAACAGTTGATTAGATCTCAGACTGAAGGAGACACTCTGCAGGGATGGAGTATCTGCAGTCTGTGGAGTATAAAACATGATGACTGATCAAAAATTTACATTAAAAATTCCATATATATATGAATATGAATAAACACGATTGGAAAAGAAAGATGTCTAGAAGAAGCACTGTTTTGTTTAAAAATATTTATTAATAATGATAATGATCATCTGCAATTTTGATATCCACGTCGTGGATTGTGAGTGTTTATTTCAATTGGAATTAGTTTCTCATATGACAGATTCATTCATACTGAGCAAATCACTCTATGAGAAGAATATAACTTCCAACCCTGGATTCTTAGTAACTTTAAATACTGAAAAACTGAATGTCCTGTTGCCTAAACTAACTCTTTAACCTTGACCATGACCTGGATGACTGAGAACCTTCATCGACACTACAACCTAAGTTGAAATCCTCAGTATGGTCTGTTCGGTGCTTAAACTTTATTTTCTTCTGAGCTAAATGCAACACGCCCCATAGATAATGAGAAGATGTTTGGTGTTCTCAGTAACAAGATCTCACTCACAAATGTGAGTTGACGGAGAAACGTTAGGTCTGTGCCCATGGATACAAAAACGTGTGTATCAGAGGAATAGAGCGGCAACCCCTGTTCAGTCTACCCACTAAACTGGAGCTCATTAGAGTGTTTACACACAGCGTTAACTCACCAGACTAAATGAGATCACACACCCTCGGTTTGTTCTCTGACAAATGAGTATTTACGTACCAGACTTTCGTAGCCCTGGTAATCCTGACAAATGAGCAGCAAACAGATTTGAAAGTAATTTATTCTTGAATAAATTCTACTCCCCCACTGTGCACCGCCCAGCTAATAACTGTTAGTTAGAGGAACTGCGAGTGAGTGTCAAAATAAATCACATTGAGATCTCATTTGGGAGAAACCCGATTAATTGAATTTGTCACGTTCTGTTATTTCCAAGGTGCAGAATGATCACAGAGTGAAGTCGAGGACAGAATCTATTATCTGTGAAGCTGACACCGTGTCTCTCTGTGTACACTAACAGGATCCTTAGACCAAACTTACTTATCAGAGTCGACCTTGTCAGTCGCTGTTATCGTCATTCAAGACTTTAAGACTTGGTTATGGGCAGATATCCACAGATTTGAGGTTTTCTCAGTCTCTCTCTCTTTAGATTTAATAGTTTTTACCTCTCTTTACAGATCTTCTTCAGGTTGTAGATTTGCAAACTAAGGCCCGGGGGCCAACTGCGTTCCACTTGGCATTACCTGTTATTGATTTACACTATTAGTATACTTCTACCCTTTCCCTATTCTTCTTGTATTTCCCCAATAAATGCCGCAGAAAAAAAAACATTTCTACAATTTTAGCTTTAATGCAGAGATGCCTTACCACTTGTCACACAAACGTGTCTTACATGGCCCCACTGTCAAAATCTAGGCTCCATTATGTCTATTGGACATAACAGAGAGTTCACAGAGTTCAGTCCTGTATTTGGATTTCTGGAGATTTAACAGTAACAGCTTTATGGCTTTGCATTAGGGATGTCTGAAGATATCAGTCTGCTGATATTATCAGCCCGATTTTTGCATAGTAACATGAAACGGGGAAGATCAATATTGTATTTTTTTTCTCCATCCATCCATCCATCTTCATCCGCTTATCCGAAACCGGGTCGCGGGGGCACCCAAACTTCCCTCTCCCTAGACACTTCCTCAAGCTCGTCTGGGATGATCCCAAGGCGTTCTCAGGCCAGACGGGCAACATAGTCGCTCCAGCGTGTCCTAGGTCTTCCTCTGGGTCTCCTCCCAGTGGGACATGACCCAAACACCTCCCATGGGAGGCGTCCAGGGGGCATCCAATGTAGATGCCCAAGCCACCTCAACTGACTCCTTTCGATGAGCAATGGCTCTACTCAGAGCTCCTCACCTTATCTCCAAGGGAGCGCCCTACCACCCTGCGAAGAAAGCTCATTTCCGCTGCTTGTATCCGGGATTGCGTTCTTTTGGTCATGACCCAAAGTTCATGACCGTAGGTGAGAGTAGGAATCTAGATTGACCGGTAAATTGAGAGCTTCGCTTTTTGCCTCAGCTCTTTCTTCACCACGACGAATCGATGCAGCGAGCGCATTTAAGTTTAAGTATTTTTTTTCTCCCATAATGAAAATGTGAGAACACAATGTCTGGATTTTACCTAATTTACTTGAATCATATATTGGATTCCGAGACATTTACCTCAGTTTTTGGGGACAAATGGCGGCATATATTGGTATTTGTTTCAGAAAATTAGGTGTTTTGACAGTATTGGCAAAATCGGATATAGATAGATAGATGTTTCTAAAAACCTCCTTCTTTATGGTTTATTTTCTATGATTTTCTATTCTATACTTTTCCTTGTTTCTCATGAAGAAAACCATCTAACCTTCTAACCACATTCCAGTGAACTGTCTATGAACCTCTGACCTGGTCTAATCTCCAACAGACTGTTTTCTATTATATTTATGTTGTTTGTAAATGGTTGCTCTGTGTCTCCGGTCCGCAGGGTATTTATCACCAATCTGCAGAAGGAAATTGAAGAGCAGACAGGACACCGCTCCTCCCGCAAACGGAGGTCAGAGTCTGAGTACGACTACGAGGTTTACCACCCTCTGCAGGAGGTACAGTGGGTGTGAAGCCCGTCTTCTACGTGGATCCATCTCCACTCTCAACACTCTGCCTTGTCATCCAGTGTAGACAGAAGGCAAATAAACAGCCACTCGAAGATGTTCTCTGACATGCAATTAGCTCATTCCAAACACTCTTCTGCTGCTGTCACACACCTGCGCAGGCTCAGGCTCTCAGGCCTGGAGTGCTTGTTTTACCAGGTCTGTTATAGTGGCAGTTCATGAACATGTCAGAGGCCAAAAGAAGTTCCACAGAAACACACAGTCATCCACTCAATCTTTAATGACTCGCATTTGCAAAGAAAAGTGCATGTACACATCTGTGAATGTGAACGGAAAAAAAACAATCTCAAGTCTATAAAACTATATTCTAAAAACAGATAAATACACTCCTCATCACAGAGACAAAGATCAGACCAAAGTACAGGTTCCAGACAAACTGCACTTAAAATAGAATTATATTTAAAAATAAAACTATGTTGCTTGAAATTCTTATAGAACTGGTTATGTTAAATAGAAGTATAAAGTTCACAAAGCTGGTGCCATTTCTTGAAGAGGAACACAGTTCTAAAAGTTAGATATTAGCTACTTACAATTAGGGAAGAGGTAAAGTTAACTGAGTAGCTCAATATCATACATAGAAAATATTTTCTCTTTTCTCTCTCGCTCACAAAAACACATTAGATCACACTTTTTCCAACTTTATTTTGTCCTACAGTCTACCATGTCCCTTGTTCTTTAGATCCAGAGCTGGATGGTTGAGATGAACAGAACCCACCCTCACCTGATCCACATGTTCTCGATCGGGAAGTCGTACGAGGGAAGGCCGCTGTATGTTCTTCAGGTAGGACAGATGAGAGGAGAGCCAGTAGATTTATGAGTGAACACAAACAACAAATGTCACTTGTTTTTTTTTTTTATTTTAGGGATCATTTTAAAAACAGTTCTTGTCTCCTGTCAGCTAGGAAAGAGAAGCCGTCCGCAGAAGAAAGCTGTGTGGATCGACTGTGGCGTCCATGCCAGGGAGTGGATCGGTCCAGCCTTCTGCCAGTGGTTTGTCAAAGAGGTGGTCATGTTTTTCCAGTCTGAAAAATTGCACACTGACTTCTATGCATCATACATCTTCTACACTCTTGAGTGATCTTCAGATTGACTTCCTGCTGCACGTAGCCCGTGATGTTTGCTCTCTTGGGCCTTCAATGAAATGTGGACATCTGTTCACTTGTCATTTTGCTTTCATGTAAATACTTAGGAATAGCAGGAGGTTTGCACAGGGGAAACACTTCAGGACAGGCAAACCATGCAGTTGCCGGTGTGCCTTGTTTTTTTTTTTTGCTGGAACCACTGATAGGGTGTGGCCCCAGCAATATCTTGGAGCCCCAAGAGACCCTAGCACCAACCCTGGGTTTGCAGATGTCCCACTACAGCCATATAGTTGTTAGTAAGGAGCAGGTCATTAACTACAGGAACCTTTAATGGCTGCCTTTATGCTGTGTAAATACCAGATGAATAGGATTTGAACACAGCCCGATGAAAGACAGGCAGTTTCAGATAATTACAGAGGGATGTCAGTGTAAAACAGCAAGTTCTGTCCTGTTTCCTCTATGTCTTTTTATATAATAAGGTTTCTTTAATCCGTACTAATAAGGAGACTTAATAGGAAAGACCTATACTGTAGTTCCTAACGTGTGTCATTATTTGGCACCGTGTGCACTTTGTAAACTTGTACGTTTTCTGGCCTGTGAAAGAGGTTTGCCTTGAAGGTGTTCAAGCTCTTAATTAAACATGACATGTACAATACAACTTATCAAAGGAAGACAAATTAGACTACATGACCTAAGGTTATCACATGACCCTACAAAAAAAAACCCATCACCTTATGTAGTAACAAAGAGTGGCCACTGGAGGTCAGAATGTCATTTTTATTCAACGCCATGAGTCTGACTGATGAGCTGGGATCCGAGCACCAGTAGATGTTACTTCTTACTTCCCATCACTCACACGCCGCTCTGTGCTTTAAGTCTCCATATTAAAAGGGCAGACTGAGGGGTAATTTAATGTTGGGCCTTGAGTTTAGACTTGTTTGGGTTCCTCAGCAAACAAATGACGATCTTGATGATCAGTGATGCTGAGATTGAACTTTTCCTACTTCCCAAAGTGAAGCAGAAGGTATCACTAAGGATGAGTGGAGTCCTTCACTGCGATTATTGAGGTTATTCACTAATTTTACTAAACAAAATAAGGAAACCTACTTTTTCCCATGTGTGTCAATGTTGCTAATGCCTCGTAAAACATGAACCACTTTTTTCAATTTCTTAGGTATTTATTTATATCACAATTAATCTAATATTGTTTGCATAGTGGGTAACACTGATTTAGACTCCACTAAAAGAACATTCTGGTTTAATCCTAAATCCATTGTGTTATTTTGTATAATCCCACATGTCCATGTTGCATAGTGTTTGGAATAACATTTTGACCAGGACAGAGAGGTACAGGTAGAGACATCTGCAGCCTTATTGATTAACCCAGAATGGCCTCCTGTTACTGCAGCTGTCCAACTGTTCTCTTTATACTGACACTGATGTGTTTTTTTACCAGGCCGTCAACTCTTACAAGTACGACTCAGTCACCAGGCGACTGCTCAACCAGCTCAACTTCTACGTCATGCCTGTATTTAATGTGGATGGATATCACTTCAGCTGGACCACGGTAACATACTGTAGTAGGGATGTTTGTATGTATTCACTTTGGCCGATAATTGATTTTGACAATATAAAGGAAAGGAAGGAAAGCAAACTCCAATTACTTGTCCAATGTCATTGTGACTTACAACAGTGCACACAATGAATGAATCTCCACTGAAATGTGACCTCTGTATTTAACCCATCACCATCACCTAGTGGACCTCAGTGGTAACTTGGCAGTAGGAGGATTTGAACTGGGGACCTTGTGGAGCCAGGTCCGCTTCCTTAACCACTAGGCCAGTGCTTCCCAATCTTTTTCTGTTACACCCCCCCAAGCAAGAAGAAAATAATTCGCGCTCCCCCTCCCCACCACCCACTCTCCGCCGCACCTATAAATAACAGCATTTGTCTATAAAATTGTTATAGTTACACCTCTGCATAACATCGTATCCTTGTTAACAAAAAGAAAGAGATATAGTTTAACTTACAATGATGTGCAATTACACTTTATTGTTGTACAGCAGAAAAAGAAGCATGTTCCCCAGGGTCACACGCACCCCCCTCAGCATCGCTCCGCGCCCCCTGAGGGGGGCCTGCCCCACACTTTGAAAACCCCTGCACTAGGCCACCAACTGGCCCCATATGAAACTAATGTGATATTCCAGTAAATTTGGCAGAATCCAGGCAACATATTATCACATTTCCATTGCGGATGGGAAAAAAAAACATATCAATCTTACCAATGTCATGTGTTTTTTTTTCATGTCAGCAGTCCAATATCCAATAGTACCCTGTAAGTAAACATCACAGATGGTCATGTCATTGTTAACCCAGGCCTCGAATGATCCAGTATGGAAATTGTTTTGCTGCCTGGCATATTTGTTCTGGCCAACATTTTTATGCCGGATCAGGCTTGGGACCAGCACAGAAAAACACTAGCTTGTGCTCCTAGAGGCTGGTTTCTTATCGACATCATGTAACTACGCAAATATTGAACTCAGGCCGATAATATCAGCTGAACTATATTATCAAACACCCCTAAAAATAACCCAGTCAGGCCACAGATTACATAAAATCTAAAAGTTGTGTTCAAGTAGATCCAATGTGGCAACAAAAGTGAAAAAGTTTGAACACCAATTCATTATGCAGAACTTCTTTCAGCAGAAGTGTCTATTTATAATAATGCAGCCTCCATACAGCCCAGGAGTAGCAGATCCACTGCAGCTCAGTGAATGAGTGACAGACCTATAGTTTCAGACTGGACAGGAAACTGTATTTGTTTGATATGCCTGATAGTGAGTGTTTAGAGTTTGAAGGTGTTTGAAATTCCTCCCTGCAGGATCGGTTCTGGAGGAAGACACGGTCAAAAAATCACAAGTTCCACTGCAGGGGTGTGGATGCCAATAGAAACTGGAAAGTGAAGTGGTGTGGTGAGTTTTCTATGATTTTTTTTTTATTATTATTATAAAAGTACATTATTATGACCACCTAATGTATAGGTAGCATGAAGTGAGTGTGGGAATAATGAGTCATAAAGAGTATAGAATTATGACCTTGGGTAATAGTTTCCCACTACTGTAGAATTACATAAGATATAATACATAGTATAGAGCAGATTTTTTCATAGTTTCGTGCATTGCAGACATAATCTGAGTATTTTAGTGTTCACCACTGTTAAATGAAAACACTTTTCACCTCAATGATAGTTTAATTATGTTTAAGTTATCCTGCACCAGTATTTTACTTAAGCAAGGCAACTACAAGGCACTACAGTGCTAATTCTACCTTTCAAGCTCTACTTCTTGTAGGATGATTATTATATTTATTTTTGCATTAATAACACCTTCACATCAAGGTCACCCAAGCTGATGTTTACTGTGTCTGCACAAATATATGCTAATATGGGATGTTTGTGAAGGAGACCTGACTCCAGAGCTACTGAAAAACACCACACAATGGAGAAGCTGTCTGAATCTCAATATGTGTCTGTGTGAGCTTTGTTTCTCTAAGCACATTCTCTGTACACTAAGGCTGCGTGCACAGTCACTACAGCTGGAGTAGCTCCAAGAATATAAGAAATCTGCATCACTGCAAAGCTGCACAGCTTTATTTTTCAAGATATGCATCTGTGACTTCAGATGTTTGATCCCTGTTTGCTCCTCAGAGGAAGGCGCCTCCTACCATCCCTGTGATGACACCTACTGCGGTCCCTTCCCCGAGTCAGAGCCCGAGGTCAAGGCTGTCGCTAAGTTTCTGCGTAAGCACAAGAAGCGTGTAAAGGCCTACATATCCATTCATGCCTACGCACAGATGCTGCTCTACCCTTATTCCTACAAGTACGCAGCGATCCCGAACTTCAACTGTGTGGTACGTAACAGTGTTGTTGAGGTTCTGAGATCCAGAACAGTGTATTTGTAGACACAACATTCTTCCTAGTTGCTGCTTTATAACTTTAAAACTGCAGTAAAAATAGACTGTGTTTCCCACCTCTAAACAAACTCAAAATATTCTTACATGTGCTATGCAAAATCAACTCTCATAGGATGGTGATGGTGAAATTTTGGTTGCTTTTTCCATGGTTTTTTGGTCATGTGACGAATGTCGATCGGACCTGATTTTTGGCCAAGTCATGTGACTTGATTTGTGCAGTGTACACGGTTCTACACTAAACGACTATCACCTCACCTTGCCTTTGTTTTCTACAACTTACAACTTTTCCACCATGGTGGTCTTTGTGAGGCCAGATTGTATTTGCCAAATACCACACTGCACTCGTCTGACTTTGCGGCCTTGCATTATGAAACCATCCAGATTTTTCCGTTAACATTTGACATTTATCTAACCTAGTGCTAAATCTAGTCATGTCCCTAATGAGCTGGCCTCACTTTGCAGGAGTCAGCGGCTCACAATGCGGTGACAGCCTTGTACTCTGCCTACGGAGTCAAGTACAGATATGGACCTGCCTCCACAACACTGTGTGAGTGCTGCTTAATCCACTAAACAGGAAATATGTCGTGACATCACTAATGTTAATCCTGGTGGCTTCTCCTCACAGATGTGAGTTCGGGCAGCTCCATCGACTGGGCCTACAGGAACGGCATCCGCTACGCCTTTGCATTTGAACTGAGGGACACGGGATACTACGGCTTCCTGCTGCCCGAAAGCCTCATCAATCCCACCTGCACTGAGACCACGAGGGCCGTGAAAGCCATCGCGTCAGGTCTCCTGAAAAAGTGCGAGACGTATAAGGACGTATTTCCATATTTATAAAATCAATGCAGCCTTTTGGACCAACACCTTAACATTGACTTATTTTATTGGCTGGTTTCTTTGAAAGAATTTTTTATGGTACACGACAAAAGAAAAAACTGCAGCTGGAATATTTTTTCTTGTTCTCGGTTACCTGCTTCATTTTTCTGTTTTCTGAAACAAAATTTAGTCATTGTGGTCATAGTTTTGTTTACCAGAAAAACATTGTCTTGTGAGTCTGCTTTACATCCATACATCCGTCTTCTTTCGCTTATCGGTTACCAAGTTATCCGAGTTATGGAAGCACTCTTCCTGCAGGTAGTGAGATCATTGACAGAAGCCAACCACCCTGACTTGGAATCGATCCTGACCAGGAAGAGAACTCTGGAGTTCCAACCAATGACAGAGACATTGACTCGATGCCAATATGCAATTGTTTTTCATACAGTGCTATGAAAGTATTATGGGTGTTCCAGAACCAAGCAGCATCTGAACTAAGATTTTATATTTTATCCGTGACCTGTTCTCAGGGGCCGCTGTCTCCACAACTGCCACCCAAATCACACTGCTCCATACAGTGAGCCTTCCTGTGGGTGGTGAGCCCACTGGAAGTGATGTGGGTTGGGATGGTGCTATGCTCAGAGCACCTGTAGAAGCAACCTGATATCTGGTGGATTCAAACCTTGAACTGATACGCCACCATTGCTGCCCTGTTCAGATTTTGACATTAAGAAATTAAGTTTTTTCATTCAGATAAATGTTAGCTAAACGCAGTTAGCACTTGACACAACAGCACGTTTGAAAAGTAGAAAGAGGAATTAGGAACAATCAGATGAATGAAGATTGTTGTATTGTTGTTCATTAATCATGAACAATCATTATTCTAGAGCCACTTCTAATTAATCCCTCTGTTTCCTCATTAACATCTTTAATCTCTCTGTCTAATGTACTGTATTTGTGTCTTTTTTACTGCATCACTGATGTCGGGTAGAAAGTATTTGACTTGACTTGTTTTGTTCCTAATTAAGACTTCTTATTTAATGGAACATATTTTTCCATGCATTAATGTTTCACACTCAGCTATGAATATGAACGTCGGTCTGTTCCTAACTCTCATTACTCAGGTATTAACAATGCATCATTGTCATGCTGTATATGTATATTTTTTTCCAAACCTCAAATATGTCAGAGTTTTAATATTTGTACAATTTTTACTTAAATAAATGTTGCTACACATATTTATAGTACATGTTTACGTCTCTGACACATCTTTATCAAAACGATGAATATATTATTAAGGATGTCTGATATTAGCAATTGCTGGTATTGTACAAACACGTGATTTTCAATTGGTTGAAACCGACGAAACCGGTTTAAATCGACGTTTTAGGAGGAATCGTTATGGGATTTATTATATTTTCCTCGTATTTGTTATAGGAGGAAAAACCAATATCTGATTATTTTATTATCGTGACTGGAAACATTTACAAACATAGGTAGAGTAGTTGGATATTATCAGTTGAACGATATTATAGGTCCGATATTTGCATAATTTTATGATCAATATTGGCCAATAATATAATTCGGAAAACACATTGCCTGGGCTTTGCTAGATTTAATGGAATTACACATAAGGTATTGAACAATGACCTCAGTTTTGGGGCCAAATGGCGGTTTACATCGATATCGGCTGATATCGGTATTGAAAGAATTAATTGTGTTGGACAATATCGACAAAAATCGAATATCCACAACAGTTATACATCCTTAATTTGAGATTGATAAAAATGTCTGTTGTTCTTTTTTGCTCTTTGGAGCTAGGCTAACAACATAAGAATGTAATAGTTGCCGTAAACTTGTAATTAATGTAATGTGATCAGTTGTTTTACGATAGAGTGGATTACACATGACAATCCTCCTCCCATCTCTCGCTCTCTCTCTCTCTGCTGCCTCACTGCGGCCAAAGCTCTCTCTCTCTCTCTCTCTCTCACTCCGCTCGCTCGCTCGAACGTACGTGACGTCGCTTCCTCTCTCCAACATGGCGCAGGAGGCAGGTCGCTAATGGAAATCTGAGGGATTTACCCCACCTTCCGTGTTTTATTTATGTTTGTCTGTTCGGGGCTGCGCGGCTGACATTTGCCGAGGGAATACATCTGTGTTCGAGGCGGCTGCAGCCCTCTCACCTTCCCCCTCACCCCTTTCCTCACCCTCGGGACCAGGCTCTCTCTCTATCGCTCTCTCTCACACACACACATCCATACACACACACACAAACACACACACACACCTCGCCCCAAATTCCGGTGCGACATGTTTGAGGGCAAAAAGACGAAAAACATGTTCCTGACACGAGCTTTGGAAAAGATCTTGGCCGACAAGGAGGTGAAGAAGGCGCATCACTCGCAGCTGCGCAAAGCCTGCGAGGTCGCTCTGGGTAAGTTGTGTTGCTTTAGCATCACATTTCAGACACGTCATTCACTTATTCACCGGTTTATCCCGCAACAACGGCGCAGCCTTGTAGCCGCTCGGTATAACGTCCTGGTCCCTAAACGCAACACCCTGGCCTCGGGATGACTGCTTGTACCTTTTAGTTCATTGAAAACGAGAGACGTGGCAGGGGCTAGGAAGTAGAGATGATTCCGTATAAAACACGGAAATGCTGCAGGAGGAGGGCTGGGTGTTTGCAACGTTCAACGGATGATGCGATGGGCAAACAGGCCGAGCACAGGGCAGAAAAGAAAGTTAACCAAGGTTGTGTTGTCATCACGTCGAAGCTGAACAGGATGTGCATCACAAACGTTCGTCAAATGAGACCATGTCATATTAGAGGGTCCTCTTGTGTTGTTTTATGGCCATGAAGACGACGCGTTAGGGTCTCTTCCTGGTCACTGTTACGATGACAGTTTATCTCTTTAGAAAAACTGAAATGATTGATTCCACTTTTCTGTATTTACTTGTCACTTGTCCCGTTTTATCGCAAAATATGCACGTGAACCCGGTTTGGTAACGGTTGACAGCTGTCAATAGTCGGTAGCGTTTTCTTGTCACACGTACGTCAAGTTGTAGGAGATTAAAAGGGATTTCCGGTGAAGCTGCATTTCGTAAAACACTAGAACAAGCAACAAAAAAAATAAATACTCAAAGTAGCGTGTAATTAAGATAATTCATATCTTTCTGTTTACTCTGCTTCGTAACAAAATCAACTGAAATTGTCAGTTGTTTTTCCTTCTACTATACCTTTATTCTGAAGGCAAGATCCGGTTGTCACGCCCATACATGCGTTTACTTTCTACACTAATCAATGAGCAGGTGTATTTGTTAAACATGTTCTTTACGAGCTACGATGACTGTTTACATGAATTTAAAACCGAAAAATGCAAGTTAAATAAAAGTAAAAGGTGGAAAATAAAAAGGCTGCTTTCTTAATTAGTCCCATGGCGACGTGTTTATTTTCCATAGGCATAAACATGTTTTTATGGGGCAAGGTAGAGCCGCTAGATGTCAGTAATTTAACTAAAGAATGACAACCTCCCATAAACGCCATAGAAGAAAAAGAAGCAAGTTAATAAGATGAAAAGGCTCTCTTGTGTTATCATTGTTATTATTTTTGGAACACATAGAAATAACTACTCCTTGGTCTGCGCTCTTACTAATATTAATTACTAATATAAAGAGAGGTTTGATATTGTACTGGAATTGTGCTGACTTGCGTCTGCGGCTGCAGCTGTGCATTTTTATTGTAAACATTGTTTTTCAGGGTGGCATATTTAATTAATTTATCTCCATTTTCCACCCCAACTGTCATATTACTGTGTGGCAAAGGCCAGTACAGTCTAGGCAGCTTTGAAAAGAATGTGGGGGAGGTTTGTAAAGAGGAAATATATACGATAATCATATAACTATCTCTCCTCTACTTGGTGGGTGGCTCTTGGAACCCATGGATGTGATTGAGGTGTGTTCTTGCAAAACATGTGTTTGTATCTATTTAAGTTTCCTTTTTCTTCTCCCTTAAATTACCATAAATTCCCAGCTTTAAGAATTCCACCTAAGTTTAAGTATTTCCATCCAAATCTCCTTACTCAATTCTTTTATTTTTTGTACTGTAATATTTTAGAACTATGGTCCGGGAAGAAATGCATACTTTGCTGTAACATAGTAATGTTAATCTGCCCACATGCCTTGGACTTTCCACCTGTAACAAAGCCGGGGTTTGTCCTGCTGTGGGAGTAATATGACCCTGGTCTGTGAGACAAAAAACAGCCAACTGTCTACCTGTGTGGGGCAGTTGCCATTGACTTTTTCAGCCCATGCAGTTGTTGCACTTGCTCCACTGTGGCCTTGAAGGCTAAATATACTTGTGTTGTTTGTTTAAGCTTCATCTTATGTTAAACGTGGACGACTAGGCCACGCAAACAATGAATTCCTACCTACACCTCCTTATCAGTAGAATAGTCAAGGAAAACCTGCATGAGGTCCCACAGGTTAGACTTCACAGGAGCCACACATAGGACAATTCTGCGGAGCATTCATTTAAACTACAATTACTGCCTAATTCAGAATGTGCTGCTTCAGTGACCTGGAGTAGGTCGATATTGTTTACCTACATGGGTTTTAGAACATTCATTAAGCAAGAGTTGATGATTCCATTAATGATGGTTGTGATTATAGTAATTCAATCATTTACCCTGCCCTGGACTTTATTGAGAAACAAAAGAGAATAACAGGCTTCAATAACAAGATATTATTCTAACACTGACCCTGGTGTGTACACAGCTGTTCCATTACTGAAGGTTTGTTCTTGGGATTGAAAATATTTCCCTAGACCTGAAGGCTCGTTCATATTTGGTTTCTGTGTCCTCTTCTTGTTCAAATAGGTAATATAAAAATGATAATAACACAGCAGGTCTATTTGAAAAGGTTTGGAGCTGTAGTTCCAGGCTTCAGTGGAAACCTGGAATTCTTTTGTATTGCTTGCCTCTTAAAACTACACAAAAACATGAGAAATGAGGAAAACAGAATAGATTAGCAGATCTGGTTTGTGAAGATGTGACCCATAACTCTGTGATTGTTAGAGGTTTGTGGAGAAAACATGATCTGAGAGGTTTGAATAAGAGCATTCATTTCAGCCAGTACAATACAATAAGTGAACTATTAAAGATTTCCCCTGAGAAAAGGGAACAAGAATTTTAACCGATATGTGAACTTATTTCGTTGTGCATTTCCCAGATTTGAAAGCATAATAGGCCTAATAAGGTTTTGGTTCATGAGTGGTGGAGTGGTTCAACATGTGATGGTTCTAGACCAATAGAGTAGCTAATTGATGACAACAGTCCATCAACATGGCTGCCTCCATGGTTCGACTGAAGGTTACTGATACAGAGAAATTCTCCAACAGTCTTCTAAATGGATGACTGAATTCATATATATGTATATATACTGTATATATGTCATTCATATATATATATATATATATATATATATATATATATACAGTCATGGAAAAATGATTAGCCCACTCTTCTGTTTTCTTCAATTCCAATCTACATTAATCTGGACAAATATAATAACAACAAAAAAGGCTCATAATCAAGTTTAATTTCAGAGCTGATTTCTGGCCATTTTGCATGGTTTTATTGACAGTGACACTAGCATTAACATTCGTTCAGTCATTCAGTCATTGTATGGTTTTGTGTTCATTGTTTCCCCCAGGTGATAAACCTTTAGTGGAACAAGGCATTAAGATGAACAAGGAATTGAAGAAAACAGCAGAGTGGTCTAATATTTTTTTTCCATGACTGTATATATATGATAGATAGATAGATAGATAGATAGAAATAACCTGAGTGAAAGCATTGACAAACTAATTCTTACTCCAGTATCATTTCATATAATTTCTCTGCTAAAATATCAGAGAAAAAAATGTAATAAAAATTTTGTGATCAGCAATTTCAATGCAGAAATTCTTGGTTGGTCAGATTATTGGAAACACTTTTTTTTTTATTTGGCCTTATGGGGAGAAAATGAAGGTATCCAGTTTCCATCTGCAGCTTAAACTGCAAAAAACAATTGAAGTTGTTCTCCACTTAGATAAAGCAGCCGCACAGAATGTTTATTAATGGGATTTTACAGCTCAGGTCAAACACTTTTGAACTACATAGGAAAAACCATCCTCTTCAAGTGCCTTATTTTATCGTAATGGTTGATCTGGAACATTTATTTCCACTCTGCACAGTAGGACTTTTTGCGGTTTGAGTGTGTGTGTCAAAAATGATTGGGTGACCCAGTAATTCTGGATGACTTACATAATCCCCTCTTTCTTTTGGCCTACTGAGACATGTCAGAAAATCTGCTTTTAATTCAGACTCTTCTTCCTCTGTCAGTCAACATCCCTCTCCTGCAGACTGCCTTGTTTAAAGGTTTTTTTGTAAAACATCCCCTCTTATGTTGTCCATCAAGTTTTTAATGTGGTCAGGCCACCAGCCAATCGATGCATGCTGTATTGTTTACAGTATAAACCAAAAGTGCTGTGTGCAGACCACCGTTGTTACTCAGTTTACCTTCCTCACTATGTAACAAGCTGACCTTTTGCTTGGTTTATCAAAATGTCAGTTCCCAACTGTTCCCAAAAGGAGTCTCTATTTCACACACTCACTCCAAACTGTAGCAACGTATCAGGGATCTATTATCTTATGCTCTGCCAACTTCTCTGAGGAGAGCTGTCGAATAGTCAGGAACAGAGTGAAAAACTGACTGTCATCTCAAAAGTCTCTTTTATACCAGACATTCTGTTACATTACAGCCAAGTAATTCCCTGAGAAGATGGCATAATAGCTGTTGATATGTATGATTTCTGATAGCAGGCATTGAATCACTGGTGTGTTCCATAACAAGGAAGTTTCACTCACCGTTTTGCCTTGGTGCCATCCAGTACATCTGGCCACCCTATCACTTAAATGTAGTTTAAAACCCTTAGGCAATTGCTCAGAACCTTATGTGTGATTCCAGTTAAGAAATCGGGTTTGTTTTTCCATTTTCATGGAAAAAACAAACACTAAAAGAAAGGAGAAAAAATATTGATCATCATTGATCAATATTATATAAGTTGGGTGATATATCCTGCATCCCTATTGGAATGGTAAAATTATTTCTCTTGTCTCATTTGAATCCCAATTTTTTTTTACAGTACAAAACATTTATTCTATAAGCAAATCTTCAAAGTGCAGGTAGATCACCCTAACCCTAACCCTGCCATGGTGTCATATAAAACATCTGAGCACCATATTACTTAAATGTAGGTAATTTGATATTATTTTTGCCAATATTGTCCAAACACTTAATTTTCCACACTGTTTATTTTTTATTTAACTATTTACCTATGAGGTAATTCTTTCTCTTGTCCCATTTGGATCCCATTTTTTTACAGTGCAAAAGATTTATTCTATTACCAATATCTTCAAGTGCAGGTAGATTAGTTCTCTTTTATTGTAAAGCATCAGACTAAGGGCAGTTTAAAGCTATATCCTCTTTCACCTGCATTTAGAAGCTCTTCTTCTGAACACAGTAAATGTACTGTGAAATGAATTAATTTCACCAGCAGCAATTGTTAATTTTATTTCTTCAGCACAGAATTACTTTTGAAATTTTCACCATACTCAAGCCAAATTCGTTTAAGGTTTAAAAAATACTTGAACTATATTTCAACTGCTCTAGTTAGCAATTGCCATCCAAGTGTTAAAAGGCAACAAAATCATCCAGAAGGCTACATCCAGCCCTGGTGTTCTCTTTCCTACTTTTTATCCATAGCAAACTTGGCACCCAGAAGCCAACCTGCCACATTTACCTTTCATTATTTCAAAAAGGTGAACGCATGTCTCTCCACGATAAGCTTCACCACGGTCACAACATGCTGGCCCACGCGATAAGCACCAGACTATAAATGGTGTCAGGTTTTAATGAGGGTTTTTTTAACCACAATTCCCAACAGATTCATGGCTCCTGCTTCTGCAAATACAAAGCAGAAAATATGAAAGCAGTGTGTACTGTCGCAGAATAAGAAAAGTGCTCCTGATTTATGTACCTGACAACTTTTTCCGTTGCCAGTATCCCTTTTATTCTTGACAGAAATTTGTCAACCCTGAAGTTGGGTTCAGATTTCTGTTCAGCTGAGGAACACGGGGTAACCCAGTGAAGAAACTGACAGGCACCGCATTGGATAAGGAGGTGTAAATGAGGCGGAGGGAAGGCAGATGTCAGCTGTATTTATATGTCATCTGTATTTCTCAGGGCGTTGTAAATGGCACTGACGCGGCGGAGCCTCGAGGTTTGTTAAATTGTTTGACTTTAATGAGGTATGAGTGCACATGTTTGCGTCTTCCACCAAGTCCATATTACACGGTAGAGTTAAATGCAAAAATAAAGTAGGTATCAGCCTTGTCTCATAGAAGATGTAGATTTTTCATCTCTTATCTTGAAGTGAAACAATCGTGCATCCGACTACTACAGATGTGGTTGTCTTTTTTCATGGAAAATATATTTTGCCTGCAGGAATCTTTTGGACTTTTGAAATCATTTTAGATTGTGGCATGGGTGTGGTTACAATGGCAGCCTTCCTTTTCTTTGACCTGTTTCATTTGAGAGATATTCTACCCTCTTAGACTGGAATTCTATCTCTTAATAGTCCAAAAAATTTGTGTGTTTTCAGTAGTATAAAAAATAATATTGAATCTGTTGGTCGGAATTTCTTTTTCTTATATTTATATTTCGAGAGTTCAAAATTTCTTCTGCGCAAGTTGGCTGTGTTGATGTTTATGCATCAACGTGGCTCCTTGGTTTTACCTAAGGTTACTGATACCGTGGAATTCTCAGTCATATGGAATGTATTGAAAGAAATAATTACGACAAACCAACATTGCATACAGTTAAATATCAATATTTGCCCTAACATTCAATATTTTGGCCTAACATTCACTGATTTATCTCCACCAGCAGGTTTATCTATATGGCAGCCCACACACGACCTCAGAGTCGCCCCAGTCAGAAAAACCAAGAGTTTCACAAGTGGCATGTAATGAGAAATTCCTGCTGTGGAACAGACCATGAATGGAACACGACTGGCAACACATAACCCATAATGCATTACTTGTGCAACCTGTAGCTTTGGCATTTGACTATACAGTGACATGTCATTGAAAAACTGTCAGTTTAACTTGACATGGAATTGCAAATTTGTTGGTTGTTTTGCTGCAAACTCCATGCCTCAAGCAGATGTTTTTATATTCAGTGAGTGTTAGTATTTTGAAGTACACAAAAAAACATCTTCAACATTCAATCAAATAATCAAATATAAATAGCCGACTGTCCAGCTGGCTGTACAACTGAATGTTGAGGTTGACTAGCACTGCTCTACAGATTCATTCCCAGTTACAGTGTTGGTCATCAATGGTCTACATTGTGACAGAGTATTTCGCGGTCCCTGAGTTTTGTAGTAACAGTAGTTGTTTAAAATATTGTGTTTTTGTCCTCAACGCTAGTTCATGCTGTCACTCAAATTCAGGTCAGTCTCTTTGTCTGAGTGTTGGCCTTAATCTGAATCCTGTTCTGTTGTTTGTGAATTCAAGTTTCATGGCTGCTATTTCTCTTTTGCCATCAAGCATGCTGTCTTATACAGTCATGGAAAAAATGATTAGACCACTCTTTCTTTAATTTCCTGTCCATTTAAAAGTCTGCTTCCACTTAATCTACATTAATCTGGACAAATATAATAACAAC